>JAEQBH010002426.1:0-600000 GCA_016808115.1 Tetrastigma voinierianum | reverse complement strand
GGAGTTTGCACATATCTCATCTTCTAGGGTTTCTCTCTAAGCTCTCATTTTCTAGGGTTTGTAAATTTTCTTAAATATTTTAGCTTGTTTTTGGAGCTAAGTTGTAAGATCAAGTTGCTAGAGGACTTCTTGTAGTGGTGGAGCCGAGTTTTGGAGGACTTTCATTACATATTTGTTTTGTATTACTAAACCCTTCTCTATTTCTTAATCTTTCAACTTTATGTTTTGTATAAACATGATTTTGTTGGGTTTTGAGGCTACTATGAGTGGCTAGATCCTCCTCTAGGGGAGTTGTGGATATTGGTGTTTGGCTCATGTATTATATTGAATGATTTAGTGAATATAATCTTGTGTTGAGGTTTTATGATCCTCCGCTAGGCTAATCCCCCACTTCAAATTGAGGATGCAAACTATGTGAATAATAGAAGTTACACATTTCGACCTAACAACAACTTACCATCCCATTATCATCCAGGGTTAAGGAATCATGAGAACTTCTCCTACAACAATCAAGCCATAGTTCCCCATGAGCCTCATCAATTAAGCAATATCATGGCACCCCCAGGTTTTCAAAACCAAGGAGCTTCGAGCTCCAATTATCAAGGCAATACAAGGCAATCGGGATTCAATGAGCTCTTGCTAGTGATAAATGATGAAGGGAGCCATTTCTGCAATAGAGTCTTTGCCTCTTTGTTGGGGAAGTATAATATGTGGTATGTAAAGAATCTCCCATGTCACCCACAATCCAATGGGCAAGCAAAAATTTCGAATAGGGAAATCAAAGCAATATTGGGAAAAAACGGTGAGTTCATCTAGGAAGGATTGGACGAAGAAGTTGGATGATGCTCTATGGGCATATAGAACCGCCTTCAAAACTCCAATTGGCATGTCTCCCTTTCGCTTAATCTTTGGAAAACCATGCCATTTCCCATTGGAGTTAGAACACCGTGCAATGTGGACGATAAGGAACCTCAATTTCAACCTCAAAGAAGCTGGTGAGAAAAGACTCCTTCAATTGAATGAACTTGAGGAAATGAGCAATTATTCATATGAGAATGCAAAGATCTACAAGGAGAAGACTAAAAGATGGCATGACAAGCACTTACTAAAGAAAGAGTTCAAGGTGGGTGACAAAGTCCTGATTTTCAATTCCAGATTAAAGCCATTCCTAAGCAAGTTGAGGTCAAGATGGTTCGGGCCTGTCATAGTCATATCGATAACCCCATATGGTGCAATAGAGGTGCAAACAAAAAATGATCAAGAGTTCAAAGTCAATGGCCAAAGGTTGAAGCATTATTTGGGTGAGCAAATTGCTAAAGAAATCGTGAACTACATTGATGTATAATCTCCGTTTTTTGTGAGCAACTAGCAGTGAGACAACGCTTCATCGAGCTATCGACACTAAATATAGCGCTTCTTGGGAAGCAACCCAAGTTTTGCAAGAATCCCACTGCTCCATTTATTTTCTTACTTTATTTCATTTCTTTTTAGTTTAATTTGATTATGTTTTTGGGGATTCTTGGTTTGTTTTGTTTTATTTGTGTGTCAAGTGTTTCAGATTCAGGCACGAAAGAGGTCAGGGTTGATATGCTTGAAATCGAGTTTTTGGGAGAGAACAAAAAATTTGTGAAAAACATTACCTTTTTCAAAAGAAGAGGGAGTCATGAACTCAATTTGTTGTTTAATGGATTTATTGTAATTTGTGGGCAATGTGTTTTTGAGTGAAGATACTCTCGGTTTTGACGAGGTGAAGCCTGCTTCACCAAGGCGAACTCTTGGTAAATTTGGCAAGCCCTCGGGTTCGCCTCGGCGAATGGCCCTAGTTTTGCACCCTCTCGAGTTCGCCAAGGCGAAGAGGCCTTTGCTGAGGCAAACCCCCCATCAAATTTTTGGTATACCCTCGGGTTTGTCAAGGTGAAGGAGCCTTCGCCAAGGTGAACCCTCTCAACTTTTCACCTTCGGGCAGCAGCTTTGCCAAGGTGAAGGTAGCTTCACCAAGGCGAAGAGGCCCAATGTTAGGGCACTTTAAAGCCAAATGGGCTTCCTTTTTTTTTTTTTTTTTCATTTCACAGTTATTTCCCGGCTTTCCCTCTCTAAGAACTTGGTCCTCCAAGTCAGGTTTTTCAATCTACCTTCCTCTATGGCTCTAAAGAAAAATGTCCCAGAGAAGAGGAAGAGGACAAGGTCGAGCTCCTGCTCACCTCCGTCTCTTCCCGAAAACCTCGAGAAGTTTATCACACGGGAGGCGGAGAAGCTATACCATGAGTCCCTCTATAATAGAACATTCGTCGTAGAGCGTGGTATCCCGGACTCAAATTCTATTTCAACTTCACGATCCAAGAAAAGGGTTGGACTACATTTTGTGCTCATCCCCAACCTGGGATAGCCCCGGTTGTCAAGGAGTTTCACTCCAACCTAAAGTTTCGGGTTGGCTCCACAGTATATGTTTGAGGCAAATGGGTGGATTTCAATGCCGCGACGATTAAAGGTGTACAACCTGGTGGACAATGATAGATATGCCTACAGGGCACTATTTCAGGACACAGATTATCATATGATGATGAAGGACCTCACAAGAATGAGGGGTGTATGGAAACGCCATCCCTCCACTTCCGAGGTTACTACATTCCAGATGAAAGCCCTTAAGCTGGTCTTGAAGGTTTGGTACAACTTCATCTGTGCTACCCTAAAGCCCAGCCTTCACCTCTCCAGTGTCACACGGGATAAAACGATCTTGCTCTATGCGATCGCTAATTAGTGCCCAAAAAGTGCTATTTTAAGCCTTATTTATTATAGGTTTTGAACACTTTTTGTGTACTAATCAACCAAATTAACCCGATTTGCACATTAGTCCATTGTCTAGCTGATCGCATTTTGTGGATAATTTTGTAGTTTTGCAAGCTATTTATGCCAAATTTGTTGAGTCGATCCAAGCGAAGAATTCGAGTCGAACTTCGGCATTGCGGATAAAAATCGAGAGGAAAGAAAGAAGAAGCGGAAAGTGGAAAATGAAGCCGTCACGAGAGAAGATTTTGGCGTTTGTGAATATTTCGCACCCTACGAAATTTTCGCAAGGTGCGAAATTGCCTTCCTGCGCCACTGTTCACTTATCCTGCTTTTTGACTTTTTGACTTTCCTTTGTCACTTTTTGGTTTTCTTCCCATTTTGTCCCCTGTAATAGCTTTTGCTTTTGTTTTTTTTTTATATTTTGTATGAGGGGTTGGCTATAAAAGCCTCCCCAGACAATCACTGTAAAAAAAACCTTTTTTTTTTATCTCCTTCATTAATAAAGTTTCTTTTTGGCGGGAAGCTTTCAGCTCTCCCACCTATTTTCCTTTTCTGCTTTTCTCCCTTCTCATTTTGGGCGACCCAGACGCGCCTCTCAGGGATGTGACTGGATGAGTGGTAGAAACCTCCTCCTTGAAGGAGAATTTCTTTGGTCAAGATACGAAGTCAACTGGAGGTTCCATGTTTTTCACACAAGTATCCACTGCTGTCACTGTTCTCCCTTTTTAACTTTAAATTTTGATCCCTTTTGAGTCACCTTGAATGGTTATTACTTGGTAAGCTTTTGGGCTCATTGGATGCTTAATGTTAAATCCATTGATGTTTGTTAGTTATCATTTATGATCCATTGTAAGGTGAGTCAAGGTGACTTGTATTTTAACGACTGAGAGCTTTAATGGCCAGTGGATGCCATTTTTAAAGAGATTTAATGAGGGTCAGTTTTCATAGCTAAATGAAGATCCGGTTTGGGAAATGACTATAAGTCATCCTCCCAATGCGAGGAAAGGACCTGAAACCCTCGGTTGCCTAAATTCTGAGCCCATTACCTAACACTTCAAAGGAGTTCTCTTTTACATTTGATTTTATTTAATTTTCGGTTTACAGCAATTGACTCTTCTTTTTACAAAACATTAAAATCAAATTGAATTCATTTTGGCCTTAGTACAATTCATTTGTGTGAAGAAAACTCATCCCTGTGTTCGACCCTAGAGCCACTATACTGCAGTAGCATTGCTACGGCAGTAGGAGGAATTAGGTTTATAAATTTTGTTGATTCCGGCACAACCTACCTCGTTACACACGAATCAATCGCTCAGGGTATCAAGTTCGATGTCGGAAACATCATAGAGAAAGGGATTATGGAGTCTACACATGAGTGATGCACCAGAGCCCTCATTGAACACACAGTTGTGCCGGCTCATTGAGGTCCTAATGCATGAATCAGAGGAGAAGTCCACCCATAGACTCTTAGTGCCACTCCCGAAGACTAAGCATGGAGATGCGAATGACATGGAAGTCGAAGATGCAACATAAGAGCAAGAGGAAGAAGAGCTCCGAGAAGACATCGAGGTTGATGAGGCACCATGGGATAATCAGCGAATGCGGTTCGGCTGGTTCGCGATGAGCTAAGCGGCGATAGCAAATGTAGGTCGATTACCGCGGTATGACCTGACCTATATTGTCAGCATGATGCAGTTCTACCACGGACTAGCATCTTCATCAATAATACTACCGCAACCCTCGTCTCCATTCGGCGATACGCATGGCCTCGTTCATACCGTGTGGAGTGGATCGGCCGATCAATTGATCTCTGATGATGACGAGCACCCGACATTTTGAGGGGAGTTTCTATCCCCTCTACATCTTGTTTTGCACTGAGGACAGTGCTAGTTTTTAGTTTTGGGGTGTTTTCCAATACTTTTTAGTATTTTCAGTTTATATGCTTTTATTGGTGCCATTTGAGCACCTAGAACAATTTACTCATTTTCTTTATCTGTTTTATTTGCATACTATTTTTGGATATTTTAGATTTTTTTTTTAACGCTATTTTGGTTATATTTGATCCATTTTTAGTCATAGTAGCTCTTATATGCATATTTTTTTTGAGTAAATCATCCTAATGCCACAATGCACAACAATTTTGAAGCTTTTTTTTTGTAAATATCCAAATTGGTTTATTTTGTTGTGTGTGGGTCCGTTGTTGAAATACCTAAAATGCCTATGATGATATCAAGTTGTGTTATTCTTTACATATGAACAATGTGAGAGAAAGTGAGTTAAAAGTCAAATAGGATAACCATATAGTTGTACACTTAGTTATAGGTTTGCACCAAATCAAGTACAAGTCTCATATACCCTTGCTATCTAATTATTCTTGGTTTAAAGAAAAATTAGAGGGAAATCATGATGTCTAAGATTTCATGAGATTTTAGAACTTCCTCAAGTACCATTTGAGGTGAAATCCTAGGCAGGACATCTTTTGGGAAATGATGTAGGCCATCCTTGGAATTGGTTGAACCTTTTTAGCCTACCCGGTTATGTATTAACCCATAGTCACCTAGTTTGAGCCGTTACAGCCATGTTCTATCTTGAAAACCAAGAACGAACACCCATATCCGTTGTTCTACCCATTGATCAAGAACCCATATTTTACCTTTAACATGTCGTTGACAAAGCACAAATCAAGATAAGGACATGTAGTTTGGTGGGAAGTTGGGATGAAGCGGTTTTAAGAAGTAAAAAATGTCAAGGAAAGGGTGTTAAAAAGAGCAAAGATGAAAATAACTCATGGGGGAGCAAATTTAACCTCGTAGCCTTCCTACCTTGAGCTAGTAAGTCCGTAGGGTGCTTTAATACCTAATACCCCAAGATCAAGTGGTCTAGGAGCTATTGACCTAAAACTCGCTACATAGGGTAGGTAGAAATCTTAAAGAGGTTGAATATTGCACTGATCTATACCTTGATGTGCAGAAAAAGCAAAAGTCTTGGTAATCTTGAAGAAAGATAGAAACAAACAAGTTTAGGGGTGAAATGGTATGAAAAGCACATTGATGCTAATCGGATTGAGTGAATGACTCAATTGAAGACAGTTAAATTTTGGAGGATGAAGCAGAAGAATAGAAGAAGGAAGTGCTAGAGTGTTTCGAGTAGAATCTAATCCTAAATGACCTATTTAACTACCCCCTCACCCTAGCCACACATTACAAGCTTGAAAAGACCTATTTGATCCCGAGAGCATGTAATGCCTACATTAGTGTAGAATGGGTTGCGAAGCAAGCTTATGAAGTCTCGATCACTCTTGATCTATGGAAACTCTTTATGAGTAAGAGATCTTTTACCTCATGCATTCCCCTAATTTCATTTAGACTACATTTCGATCAATGAGGGTGAGACTACACACACTCACGTTAGAACCTTGATCTAAGTGCAACTAGCTAGCTTGTGGCCAGCCTGTTTGCTTTGAAGAACACTGTCTTGAAACATTAGTCATGTGTTGAATGTGTAATTCCTGAGGCAGAAGATTGCAAAGAACATTCCTCTACAAACTCAGGTTTTCTTTCCAATAAATTTGGAAAATATGTTTTTGTCTTTGCTTGAGGACAAGTAAAACTTTAAGTTTGAGGGTGTTTGATAGGGGTGAATCATATTAGCATTTATAGCGTGTTTCTCAGGTGTTTATGTAACCTAAATGTTATATTCACAACCTTACGTGCAAATATTACACTAACCCCTCATATGTGTGAGTTTTGCAGGTATTGACAAGAAAACAAGCAAAGAGAGAGCGAAGGCAGAAAGAAAAAACCTATGCAGGCACTACTTTGCGAGGCGAAGAAAGCGGCTTCACTTAGAAACGACAATTCGTCGAGGCAAAGGCTTCAACTGAGACAAACTAAATAATGAAATCAATAGCCTCGGGTTGTGGCGAAACCTGAACCTTTGTCACGCCACGATCCCGTCAGAGCTGAATGAGGATCGGAACGAGAATCAGCGTGGTATATCTTTGGGACTCATTGACCGTTCTTTCGAAATTTGAACTTGTACTGTGGTTATACAAACAATTTTAATAATAACAAAAAATCATTTTCATTTACAAAGAGCTACCACCCGAGTGGGTGTCCGCCAGAATACATACCGCGTATCTTTGGAGTCCCATTTACTTATACATGTACATTTTTTCTAATACAAAACATCGGAGATCGCAGACGATGCGGTGAAGCACCTATCTACGTGGCTCTGGCGATGTGAGTGTCCGTCCTCTATCCTTGTCTTCGGCTTTTGTACCTACCGCAGTTGAACACCCGTGCTAAGCTTTGCAGCAGGTGGGAACATAAGCATAAACAGCCACCCGATGATGGCCAGATCCACGAGCTTATACATATGCATTTCATATATCTATACAAATTCATATAACATATTATTTATCATCTTTACATTTCCTATTGCATGTCACATGTTCTCTGTCTTTGACACTAACTCCTATCTATACTTTTCTTGTATTCTTATTGCTTTGTCGTCTTTTACTTATCTCTGTCGTTCTTAGCACTTATGCATTTTACATCATGTGTTCATAGCATGTTCCCTCTATTCATTCGTATGTCTATCATATATTCATATCATATATTTCTTATTCTATTACTTATCATTTGATCTATTATCTTTCTAATGGTTCATATTACATATCTGATACGTGCATGTCATACTCTTATCGTATATTACTTTCATGGTTATATCTTATATACCATTTGTTATGTTCTATTTTCATGTATTGTTTTCATGTACTGTGATCATGTCACATCATCGTATCTTTGTTTCCCGTCTTTAATATTATCATATTAACTTTTCAGATCATTTTACACTCTTATACATTTTCATATATCATGTCGGATTGTATAATCTCATGTTACAGAACTTATCATCACATAGCAGTGCTATGCTTCTCATATCATATCATATCTTTCCACATATTTATATTCGAGGATCATTTATTTTATGTTTCATGCACAGCGTACCAAAGAAGTGGATGCTAGGAAACTTATAAGGGCCGAAGGCGCTGTACTCCAGCGTACAAAGCGGTGGATCTTATCGGGGCCGGAGGCGTGTTATCATTGTGTGCGAACGATGATCATCTTATAAAGGCCAGTATTTGTGGTGACCCTTTGAGTGCAGAGTGATTCAAAGCGGGATCTATGTCAGCCGATAAATGGGGCCTCGATATCGAGAACAGAACATGCTTCAGACTTATTCCTAATGGCATGCCAATCTATCCCTCTACTTGAAATTAGGACACGAGCTGATGATTTTATTACATTTTATGCTTATCATTCGTGTACATGTACTCATTCACGGTAACATCTTATATGCGGTAACTTATATCTTCCATACTTTATTAGACTATCATATCTTATGACATATATCAATACATTTCTATACGTGTACGTTTTACTTGTACTTTATCAGACTGTCCTATCTCCTGTAGGAGTTACAGAACTTATACCTATACGGAGGTACTTATACACGTACTTGTACCTTTATCTATCTTATACTTGTATCTATCTTATATTATGCATGATATACTATAGTTATCATGTCCTTTACTGTTTTCCTTATTTCTGGACCTAATATGAGTTCCAATTTTATCATACTATGTATGGCTGTATACTTGACTCAATGGGCTTTCCATAGAGTCCAAGAACACCCGAAACGGAGTTCGGACGAAGGAGTTATGACTTTCCAAAGTTGGAGGTCATACGTAGTCAAATCCTGAACTGGACGAGTTGACCTGACCTCGGTGAGCTCAGTCTAACACCTCGGTCTGACACCTAATATTCTCCTCAGGCATATCAATGGATTCTTGACTCAATGGGCTTGCCATAGAGTTTAAGAACACCCGAATCGGAGTTCGGACGAAGGAGTTATGACCTTCCGAAGTTGGAGGTCATACGTAATCAAATCTTGAACTGGACGAGCTGACCTGACCTCGGTGAGCTCGGTCTAACACCTCATTCTGACACCTAATATCCTCCTCAGGCATATCAATGGATTCTTGACTCAATGGGCTTTCCATGAGTCACAAGAACACCAGTCGGTGGACGAAGGAGTTATGACCTTTCGAAGTTGGAGATCATACGTAGTCAAATCCTGAACTAGATGAGCTGACCTGACCTCGGTGAGCTCGGTCTAACACCTCGTTCTGACACCTAATATCCTCCTCAGGCATATCAATGGATTCTTGACTCAATGGGCTTTCCATAGAGTCTAAGAACACTCGAATCAGTTCGGACGAAGGAGTTATGACCTTCCGAAGTTGAAGGTCATACGTAATCAAATCCTGAACTGGAAGAGCTGACCTGACCTCGGTGAGCTCGGTCTAACACCTAATATCCTCCTCAGGAATATCAATGGATTCTTGACAATGACTGTGGAGTCTAGACTGAATAGAGTTTATTGAAGGAGTTATGACCTTCAGTTGGAGGTCATACGTAGTCAAATCTGAATTAGACGGCGGCACGTTATTGCTACGGGATGAGGTCCTGGCGACCTCGCTGCATGAGGTTTGCGACCTGCAGCACATGAGGTCTGCTGACCTCTGAGATAGTCTGTGACCTCTGCCGGATGAGATCTGCTGACCTCTACTCCATGAGGTCTGCTAACCTCTCTTTGCGCGGTGTAGCCGACCTCTGGGATGAGGTCTGCCGACCTCTGGCTGCATGAGATCTGCGGAGGCCTGCGCTATAGTGCTAACCTCTGAGTCCCATTTGACTATTCGAGTAAAGACCATAACTTGGTCTCTGAGAGTCCCGAGTGAAATTCAAAAGCCTAACATCAAGTTCATTGATGTGGCTACAATTTACCAAAAGACTTACTACCAAATTCCCTTTATTTCTGACCCAAAAACACGTTCTAAGGTCCAGCTACTAAGTATGATAAAAAATAGGGAAATTTCTTGGTTCGACTTACCGTGACGCTTCCCCCAAAACACACCTATAGGAGCCTTGAGGAACTCTTCTCAACTCAACCTAACCAGAAATGAGTTTGGAGTTTCCAGAACTAATATACCGCAAAAAGAAAGGGTTCCCAACCATGTATGCAAGCTTTACAGACCAAAACTAGACTTCCGTACACACACACATAGTTTTCATACTAGTTGTACGAAAATCGATACTTTTCCATACGGAACTTAACAATTCCCATACAACCCAAGACTTTCATAGTTTCCATACAAATCTTCATAGTTCCTTACTCAAATTCCATACGTTTCTATATAAAATCTTAACATTCCATACACCCATAGTTTTCATATAAATATTCCTAGTTCCATACAACCCAAGACATGTATCCATACTCAAATTTAATAGTTCCATACCTGTGATCTTCTCTTTTCTTTTCCTTCTTTCTTCTTTTCTTTTCTCTTCTTCTTCTTCTTCTTCTTCCTTTCTCTTCTCTTCTCTCTTATCCGTTTTTGCTCTCTCTTTCTCCCAAGACCAAAATGAGATATTCATTTTGGTCTTATCTTTATTTGATCTTATCCCCTTTTTATTTCACTTTCCAGGAGGAAACTTCCTCCCTCTTTCCTTCAAACCCTTGTCTCTTCCACAATTTTTTTCTTCCTTATTTCATTAATATCTTTCTTTTATTACTCTTTGGTCCCTCATTCTCATTACTCTTAATTTAACATGCATATTCCTACTTTGGCATGAACTTATTAAATTATGACCCTTGGATCCTAAATGGTAAATTATTAATTTACATAGCGTGTATTAATTCCAAGTTCTTTTATTTATTTTTTATTTTATTGGATAGTATCTTATTACTTTTATTATACCTAAACATAAAAAAGCTACTTTGGATATATTTCGGGGTGTTTGATGGCTTAAAGTCATCTATTTTTTAGTCCATTTTTCTGTTGATTTTAATGTAAAGAATAATTAAGATGCGAGAAATATGAAGAAACTCACCAAAATTGTTTGCGGGAAAGTATAAAGAAAGAAAGAAAATGCGTGGAAAATCTATTAACTAAGCGGAGTAAAAATCACGAGGAAAATAGCTACAGGCGAAATGAAAACATTGGCTAACTAAATATTTCTTGTTTTGGGTTTTTCTGATCCGATTGTAAGTCAGCGACATCCGGGAAAATTGAAGGAAATTTGATGAGGTCGCGGCGGGGATCTAAGATAAGCGGTGAGATTGGCGACGAGAAGAAGTGATACCTTCGCGACAAAGGTTGATGTCGCGACAAGAGATAGAGGTCGCAACATGAGACTTGGTCAGTTGAAAGCTGTAAAGAATTGAACTATTGTCGCGACGTGAGATTGATGTCACAACATCAGGAACCCCAGTTGAAGCCTCCAGAGACTAAAGCTGATGTCCCGACAAGAGATCGATGTCGCGACACCACGAAGGACCAGTTCAAAGCTGCAGAGCCATGAAATGATGTTGTGACAAGATATTGATGTCGGCGTCGGGGAACTAACGATTGAGACTTTGTGGAGTCATGGCGATGTCGACAAAGAGATTGATGTCGCGACATCGAAGCGTCAATAGAGCTTGTAAGTTAAGTATGGCGATGTTCGCGGCAACCAAAGCAACCCGGTTGAAAGATAAAGTGGCGACAAGATTGAAGCATGCGGTGTCCGGTTGATATCCGCGACAATGGAACTGTTGCGACATAAGAAAACTTCGATTGAACTTTACAAGAATAGGAAGTATTGTAGCGACCCGCAGTTGATGTCGCTGACATCGCTGAAGCTTGATTGAAACTGCAGATCCTTAAGGCGATATACAGCGACGAAGGTGTGTCGCGACACCGGCATTTAAAAGTTGAATACTGCGAAGACTTGCCAGGCTAAGTTAGCGACGAGATTGATTTGCGACATCAAGAATACCCGGTTGAAGGCTGCGAGGGTATTAGGCGAGGTCGCGGCAGAGATAGCGATGTCGCGACATCGGGGCGTGATGAAACACCAACGAAAGCATAAGGCGAGGTCGCGGCGTGGATGAATCGTGCGTCAAATCATCGATTGAAACACGCAGGGCAAGAAGTGATGTCCGACGTGAGATTGATGTCGCGACATCGGGAGATAGACACCGATTGAAGGCTGAAGACTTAAGTTGATGTCATGACGAGATCGATATGTAACATGGATGATGTCGCGACAAGGAGTTGAAGTCAGCGATACTGAACATTAACATGGGCCAACCCTTGGAAATCACAAAAGCGCATTGGGATTAGGGCCCGGCGAAACCCTATAAATGCGCAGCTTCTGACTCATAAAAGTAGCTTGGCGTCTGAGACGAAGTGCAGGTGGCTGAAGGCTCATTTTTCTTTATTTTCTTTTAGTTTTCTTTTCTTTTCTTTTCTTTTCTTTTCTTCAATATTGATAGTTAGAGATTAGATTAGATTTATCGTTTTCGTTTTCGTTTTATTTTCTGGAACTGGATGTTATCTTTTCGAGCAGAAGCTGAATGCAGAATTCAATTCTTTTCAAATTACTACCTGGAATGTTTGAAGTTCAGACAAAATTTCTGGAATTCGGCACCAGTTTCATAATGCAGTTATTCTTATGATCGGAGAATCTTTGTGGTGTGTAATTCAATAGGTGAGGAACCGGCTTCCATTAAGTGAGTACCTTGTCGGAAATTATCTTTCACGTAGTTGTTTCGGTAAATTGCGAATTTCGGTTATGAATTTACTTTCGGTTATGGGTTTAATGTTTTTTATCGGAATATCAGTTTCTTATACACGTATTAAGATTTGTTTCATTGCTCTGATTTCAAGGAGGTCCTGCGGGTGACCTCGAGATGACAATCACAGGAGTTATGAATATTTCTTTGAAGGTATATTAACGCATATTAGAGATCTAATGAGCTTTGTGAGTTTGCCAGTAAATCCTCTTCTCACTTGAAATCGAATGAGTTGAATGAGTTATCAATTTAAACAAGCAGTTCACACTGTTGAATAGTGACCAATCCCGTGTTAGGCGAGATCTAATCAAGGAGAGATCTATTCTAATTTGGAGAAGAGTAACACGGAAGTTGTATATCCTTGGCAGTAAATGCTTGGGAATTTAAGGTTCTGAGTCCATAAAATGGAGTATGAAGTATTGCGAAGAAAAATACCGGAATTGAAGTCCACATTAAAAAGTAGTTATCTAATTCCACAGTATTCGAGAGGATCGGAGTAAAATTAGATATTGAAATGTGAAGTGTGGAGAGATCGTTTGAACTACTAAGCATGAATTGATTTTAAAACTACAGAAATACCTGGCCAAATTAACAAGTTGACGAATTGATACTTCCGCAGATAAGCATTGATCTTAATGTGTACTCTAAGCGATAATTATTCGACGTCCATTTATTTTCTTAACTATTCTTTATTCATTATTCTTTGGAATTGATTTATTTGATTGTTCAATTTTTTTGTTATATAATAGTATATTTTAAAACTTCTTATTGAAACACCATATCATGTTATAGTTAAATAGTATGGAGCTTGAGTAGTCGAGGGTAGTTGATCTAGGAGTGCGAGATCTCTGTGGGATCGATATCTGGACTTAAATCAATTTGTGCAATGGAGGCCTGTGCACTTGCGGTATATTTGGGCGAAACCGAGATTTAAAAAATGATTTACTCTTGTATACATGTGTTTTGGTTCGATCAAACAAGTTTTATGGCGCCGTTCTTGAGAGATCGAAAGAATTCGATGAAATCAATATTCGAGGATGAAAGAAGGAAATACTAATTTGAACATTTTAAGGAAAGAAGCAAAAAATAGTTTTCCAGCGTGGTTATTTTTAGCCACTATAACTTTAACAAACCATATTGAAAATATTTGTTGACGAAACTAATCCCTATTAATGTAAGTGTGTTTGTTTCGGGACCAAAAATTTTAATGCATAGGAAGCGAACAACGTCGATTCAGTGACCACGGAAATAGAGGACCTTTCGGAAGCAGAGAAAGACAAAGAGAGGCGAAAACTTCGACCATGGCGGATGAAGGCGGGATCGGGATGGGGTACATACGAGGAAGAGCTAGAAGACCTCCCGATCGTCCTGATGGAGGACCACGGAATGATATCTGAAGATGAATACTTTCGGCAATCGGGCGACTGCGATTGATGCTAATAATTTTGAAGCGAAGCCCGATGCGATTACAATGGTCCGGCGACATCGGTTCTTGGTCATCCTTTGAAGATGCGGCGCTGGGAAGATTCCTCGGGATGCATTTATCTGAGTGAAAGTTGAATGGGGTGAGACCGAAGTCATAAAGCGCATCTATTCCCACATTCTCTCTAGAATCTGGCTTGGCCCTACATGGTATGAATCTTTACCATATGGTTACGGTGATACTTGGGAGGAATTAGTAGAGCCTACTTAGGTAGATTCTTTCCCAGCCCTCACACCACGAGAAAGGAGGAGAAATCATTGTGTTCAGGCGGGAAGATGAAAGCGTATGTAGCTTGGGAAGATTGGCTTGATTCTTTGAGAAGATGTATCGATGCATGGGATAGATCACGACGGATGGACATTGTATATCATGCCTTGAATGATCTATCAAAGGATCATTGATGCTTCATCTTTATTGGAGCATTGAAACGAAAAGTCTTGAGAAATGAGGCGATTGAAGACACGGCTAAATGTAATATGAAAACTCCTTCCGAGGCTTTCAGAGAAACGGCGGAGGAAGGGGATCATGGCTGGCTTGAATGGCCGACCATGGAAGCCATGTTGGATGCCATTATGTATACGGGTTGGACAAAGCGAAGAAAGACACCTGCTGCTCATGAAATAGAGGCGATTGAAGAGAGATTTATTGAAGGAAGTGCGAGAGAGACAGCGAAGAACTTTATGATCTTTGAAGAGGTTCATTATTTGGGTGAGCCAAGAGCTACCATTTCAAACCCAATACTAACACCTTGTACGGTATCACCCGGCGAGAACCATGAAATTTCTCTTATGGTGGAGGGGCTTCCTGAGGCTGAGCATGGAATGGAGACCCTCCGCGGGGTTATCCGCGACCGCAAAGGTTCAATGGTACGTATTGAAATGAACACGAAGTAGATGTCGAGGTCGGAGGAGGGGCTGATCTTTTGAAAGAATAGATGATGCGGTTCATGAGGGATAATAAAAGTATTTAACCCTCCATGAACAAAGTTTGCGAGTTGGAAGCAACTCTTACCAATTCTCAAATTTTGAACATAGCCGTCATCCACGAAGAACGCACGGAGACCTGGTAAGTAGTGGCCCAACCGCAAAGCGGAGGAAAGATGCCTTCCCCAGTGACACGGAAGAACCCCCAGGCGCATGGGTGCGGGCAGGAGTGGGAAGGAGTTAGAAGGATGAAGAAGTAGATAGCTGGCCAGCCAAAAGTAGCAAGACCGAGAAAGGAAGGGCTGGAGATGAAAAGAAAGAGTAGAAGGAAAGGACATCCGAGGAATCAAAGCACAGTCCCATTTCCACAAAGGCTGCGGGGAGTCGGGATGGAGGAGCTTGAGTTTGCAGGTTCTTGAGAACTTTCCGAGGAAGGCTGGAGATCGGTATGCCATTCTTGAGTGGTGACTCGGATGCCACTCACATCTGAGAATTTACGAAGGACATCTTGACGAAAGAAAAATAGTAGAGGAAGGAATAGTGAATCCTCACTTTTGCCACTTGCGGTCACGTGTCGAAGAACCACCGGTAAAGATGAAGGACCCGGGAGTTTCACAATTCCTTGTATTGTTGGAGGAATTGAATTCATTAAGCTCTCTGTGACTCGGGAGCTAGTATCAATTTGATGCCTCTTTGTTGCGAAAACTAAGTTTGGGGAGCTTACTCCTCTTGTTACTCTTGAATAGCGAGACGGATCTATGGTAAAACTTGAAAGTCATTGAAGATGTATTGGTCAGCGTTGGGAAGTTTGTTTTCCCGGTGGAGCTTCATCATTACGGACATGGAAGAAGATTCTGAAAGTACCCTGCTATTGGGAAGACCATTCCTAGCTCACTGGTACGCCACTGATTGACGCACGAGGAGTTCTTACATTGAGTTGGAGAAGAAGCGTTGTTTTTAACTTGATAAAGTATGAAAAATATAGACGAGACAAGGAAAGTTGCAATGTAGCTGATTTTATGCATACCTCGATCTGATGTTAACAATGATTGCTTAACACTCTGAGATTTTTATCAATGAAAAAGAGATGATTACGATATCTTGAAGATGTCTGTGCGAATTTCCATACGGCGGTTTTTAATTCTATAGAAGCTGTGTTGAGCTTGAAACAAAACGGCGATAATGGGAAAATATTGAAAAAGAAATTCATCAAGAAACCAGTGTAGAAGGACTAGTTTTGAAAGAGTTGCCATGTCATTTAAAGTATGCTTACTTAGCATTACCAAAGAAAAAACCAGTGATCATTTCAGCCAGACTCAGTGATGATGAGGAACAAAGATTGCTGAAAATATTAAGGAAGCTTATAAGGAATCGTAGCTTGAGGTCCATTGAAGAGGCGAAGGGCATCAGTCCATCGATTTGCATGTAAAGTTCGCTAGAAGAAGACTTCAAAACCATGCTGAACACCAAGGAGGCGAGATCGATTGAAGGGAAGTAGTCGAGAAAGGAGGTGCTTTCAATTGTTAAATCTTGGTTTTATCTATGCTATTTGAATGGTCTTGGGTGACCAGTCCATGTGGTTCCAAAAGGAATGGGGTTTCTTGTGATCCAGAAATGAAAAAATGAATGATTCAATAGCAGTGTGAGGATGGAGGGTATGTATTGATTAAAGAAAGTTGAATCGGCAACCGGAAAAGATCATTTTCCTTTGCCTTCATTGATCGGATGTTGGACGGAGTTAGCGGGACACCCTCACTTTGTTTTGGATGGGTACTCGAGGATACAATCAGATTGCTGTGCACACGAGATCGAGAAGACCACATTCACATGCCCTTATGGTACCTTGCCTTGAAGGATGCCATTTTGGGCTATGTGTCTCCGGCTACATTCCCGGAGGTGATGTATGATGTCTATATTCTCAAATTTGGTTGAAGAAGTGATGGAAATTTTCATGGATGACTTTCGCGTGTATGGATGAAACTTTGATCAATGCTCTTAAACAATGCGGAAATGATTACTTCAAAGATGCAGACAGCATTCTTGAATTGGGAAAAATGCCATTTATGGTGTGAAGGAATTGTTCTGGGCATAGAATTTGCTATTGGACTAAGTTTGACCGATCCAGTATCCATTATCAAAACTCTTGCACCACCTACTCTGATAAAAGGAGTAAGAAGCTTCTTGGGGCATCTTGGATTTTACGGAGATTCATCAGACTTTTGAAAATGGCGGACCAACATGCGGTGCGGAAAAAGATACAGGTTCAATTTTGATGACTCACGCAGGATGCTTTGATGTCAGATCAAATTGATACAGGCACTATAATGGCTGCACGAATGGGATCGGTTGAAATAATGTGTGATGCAGGTGATTTTGCTATGGGATTTGTGTTGGGGCAAAGAAAGAAAATGATGAGGGGCCATATACTATCTTGTGGAATATTGATAGGCTTGAGAACTACTCAACAAGCGAAAAGGAGATGCTAGCCATAGTATTTGCTTGCCAGAAAAATTTAGGTAATACATTTTAGGATCCCATGTGGTAATTCACACTTGATCATGCGGCAATCCAAATGCACGATGTCGAAGGAAGGTGGCTTGAGATTGATAAGGTGGAGTCTTCTTTGTTGCGGGGTTGATTTGGAAATCAAGATAAAAGGGATGTGACGATGTGATAGGCGATCACTTGTCAAGAGTAGCGATGATGAAGAAAATGCAGTGTTAACCGAGAGAACTTCCCGGATAGACAATTGTTTAGGTTTTCCTTCTGACTTCCATGGTATCGCGTGTTGTGAATTATCGACGTAGATAATGCCTTGATTATTTCTGAAGAGGAAGCTTCGGAACTGTGGCCGGGTATTATATTTGGGATGACCCACTATTTATTGAGAGGTCTTGACATGATAATAAGAAGATGTGTGCGGAAAGTGAACAAGGCAGCATTTTAAATGAATGCCATGCATCACCATATGGAGACATTTTAAGAAAGAAGCATTCATAAGGAAATGCTCCAATCGAGGTTTTATTGTGATATCTTCAGGGTGTGCTGAGTGGGTTCAATTGTGTGATAGATGTCAAAGATTGGGAATATGTGGCCCGGGAATGAAATGCCCCTAAGATATTATGGTGATACAAATTTTGATGTATGGAGATAGATTTTATGGGACCTTTTCACCATCAGTTTGGAAACCTATACATGCGCTACTTGATGGTGCGTTCCAAATGGAGTGGAAATGATGCTTAATCGAGGAATGATCTTATGCGGTTGTGAATTTCTTTGAAAAGAATATTTTAGAAGCGAATTTGGGTGCCGACTATCATTAGTGATGGGGAGCCCACTTGCAAGCAAAATCTTTGCAAAACTCATGGCAGAACATAGGATCAAGCATGTAATGAGTTTGGCTTATCCCCAGGCCGATGAATGACAGAAATTTCCAGCGGGAGATCGAAAATATGAAAAAGCTGTGACTCAGCGGGAAGGATTGGTGCTTCCAAACTTGATGATGCACTTTGGGCTAACCCCATTGAATGTCCCCATACGTAGTTGTTTTCGCAAACCATGCCACCAATTTCGAATTAGAATACAAGGCAATGTGGGTCATCACATAAACTTCGATTTTAAGACCGCATGTGGAAGAAAGATTGCTCCAATCAACACCGAAGAACTGAGTTTGGTGATAATGCTAGAATATACAACAAGACAAAGAAAATGGGCATGATCAAAGAATTTCGGCAGCGGAGTTCGTAATGGGGGAACAGTTCCCACCCTGCATCAAATTGTTTCAGGAAATTAAATCCACCTGATGGCCATACATGGTGTCACATTTGGAGTGTTGACCTAGGATCCGACATCGGGGAAGAATTCAAGGTTAAAACATTATCTAAACAAGGAAGAGGAAAATGAAGAACTCCAACCTGTTCTCAGGAAAAGAAGTTAAGTACCACAACAAAGAAGTCTAGCTGTGATCAAATCGGGAGCATTTAAGGAGTGCAACCCATAAGGATTTAATTTCTCGCTTTTAAGTTTTTGAAATATTTTTAGTTGCTTAAAGAATGATTTGTTTTTATAAGGATAGAATTAATTTTTAGAAATCGATTGTAGTTTAATTGATTTTTTGGATATCGTGAAGTTTCAAGGTTCAAAGACATGAAATGGCAAGCAATCACAGAATACTTCAAGAACTTGCGTAGAAGTCACAACATGAGCAGTGGGGAGTAACCTTAACCCTAACCCGATTCCAGATATAATGGAATTGTTTGTTAAATCTTGCTTAGAGATGGGCTAATGTCTAAAATGTTGTGAGCAATAAAAAAAGGTTCTCGAGATCATCAGTTATAAGCGACAGAAAGGTTATGCCACATAAGTGATGTCGACAAACATTGATGTCGTGACTGCAAAGGGGCAATCGGTGAGTAATAAGGAAGATAGTATATGCACACCACCGTGAAGTCGACAGAGAATTAAGTTTCAAATGGAAAAGATGTGAACATCAACAATTCCTAGAAACCTCAGATTGTCGCGACATCCTAAGTGATAAATGCGACATAAAAAGCGACAGTGCCAACTGCTTCACTTTAAAAGCCCTAAATTCACTGACCAAATAAAAGACGCGAAAAATTGAATCGACGTGTTTTTAATGATAAATAATTAGCCCACAAACATTGATTGAATCGTTGGAAACTTTCTCCAATCCAGTTATTCATTTCCTCCTTCTTCGAATCTCAACCCCGAAACCTAGTCCATAAACCTCAAAAGCTTGCCTCCTAATGGCTGAAATTCCCAATCTCTAGTCCCTAACCTAGACTAGATTACAGGAAACATGAACAACCTGAAGTTAAGAAACGCCAAGAAGGCTAGGAGGAGATTCACAGCAGAAGGTGAGAGGCCATCGTAAACACCCGCAACTTCTCAAGAAAAGCAGTGGAAAGGGAGAAGAAGAAGAAGTAGAAGATTCGTGTCGACGGCTTACTCCCAAAGGGAAGAAATATTATGCTAACAAGGGGCTCATTGCTGCAGGAGATTCCAAAAATCTCATATTTTCAAGGAGATGATAGAGCAGAGAGGGTGGGAGAGTCTCTGCGCACACCAAAAATCAAAGGATCGTAAGAGATTCAAATTTGGTAGGAAGAAAGATGAGCGTTTTCGTTAGGAGGAGTCCGTTTATATGCGGTCAGCCATATCAACGCCTATGGCAAGCAGTACAAGATGGTTCCAAATTTAAGAAACTTTCGATCCAGATTTTGGCTGCTGAAGTTCACCACTGGTAAGGCAGTTAAACCAAGAAGAAGGAAGGCTACACAGAAACATGGAACAGTAGGCCTGGGAGGTGCTTTAAGGTGTGGTTTACTTCCTCGGGCTTCTCGCTTTGACATGTGTGCAGCCAAAGGAGGAGGAATCGCAGTCAGATTAATTGAGTGCCATCCTAAAAGGATACAAGATCATCAGAAAGCACTGAGAACCCCATCACATCATGAAGGAACAAAAGAGGTCTTATTCTCACCTGAACAATCATTGTTCGTGTTTGAATAGTGATGGAGGGGGAAGAAGTACCAGAGCTCACCACTTCGCCGATGAGTTAGCAAAGGACCAAGAAACCAAAGAAAAAATAAGAGAAAAATGATGAAGCTCCCGCGCTTTAAAGACCGTAAAGTGAGATCAGAGAGTTGGCTGATCAAGTGAAGTGAAAATCTTAGCAGCCCCACCGACAACAATGATTATATGTTTGCGTATTGCCAAGCAGGATTTAAGACAACCTAAATAGACTTCCATCTCCTTTAACCAGCTCTCTCCTTGTAAAATGTAATCTAAATATGGAGAGCTCAAGTGGGAACACACAAGAAACAACACTGGAAGCTCTCAATGCGTAAGAGAATAGATGAAAGAGATGAGTGGAAACTACAACACAGAATTTAGAGAAAAGAACTGCAAGAAGAAATCAATAGTGGGAGGAAGACAACAAAAGAAAGGAGCATGAGGCGGAGCTACAGTCAAGTAGAACAAAGTAGCAGAAGAGTCAACATAAAGGAGGAAAATTTTGAAGCAAAGAAGGGAAGAGTTTAAGAAAGAAATGAAGGAAAGAGATCACAACTGCTAAACTCAAACTCGCCATGAAGCTTTTTATAACAACCGCCTGAGCGTGATTCTCAACTCTTAAATCAAAGGAAAAGATACGTTACAGCCAACTGGGAGCAAAATCATACAAGTCTCTACAAAGGATTTTGAGAAGAAATCGGGATGATAGACAAGAACAGAAGATGCGTAATCCTACAGTGAAAAGAATGGCCGGAAAACTTAGATCCGACAATCTTCCAAATTCCTAGAAGTCATGACCGAAAATGGAGAATACACTGTGGTGATGAGGGAATAAAAAAGGTTGATCTCTCTGAGATTTCATTGAAGAACAAGGGAGAAGGAAACCAAGAAGAGTAAAGGAAAGAAAGAGAAATGAAAATTCCGTAATTCTTACCATTTAGGCACACTGCATCTAGATCCCCCAACATCTTGCCCCGGAAGACAAAAGAAAAATAGATCTTCTCCCTCCCTAACCTTCTTCACCCTCTTATTCCCATTTGAATTGTATCCAACTGTGGCAATTGAATCAGAAATAAAATAAGAAACTTGAATTGAACTGTTGTGTGCATGCTATTTTGAATGATTCAATGCTTTGTATGCTCCTCGAGGAAATTAAAGAAATTAGTTCTTAATAAAACTCGAGATGCAATGAGTCGAATTGAAATTGAAGCAGCTTAGATTAGAATGAGCCGAATGTAGAATAAGGGCCAAACTTAATACGCTTTAATTGAAACACAAGGTGCAAAAGTTACTGTCTAACTCGATAAGTCCGCACTGAGGCACAAAATAGAAGGAACAAAACATATTTTTGAGTTTGTGGTAAGGAACAATAAGTCAAGGAACCCGTTGAATATCAATTCACTCACAAACAAAAATGAGTCAGTACCACGGTTATCATAATCAAGCCCAAACCAAATTCTAGAATTTGTTAGATTATTGCCGAGGCGAACTTAGTGATAAACAGATGATGCAGCGGATAGTTTGAGCCATTTTAGCTATCCCTACTCATATGTCGATGCATATACCTTGTTCCTGCAATTTGAAACAACAAGCTTATTTTTCAAAATAACCAATGGAACCCCAAACCATTCTAAGAAATCAATCCTTCAAGAAAGAACCTATGATTTTCCAAGAATTCAAGGAGGAAGAAAGGGAGATATATTTTTGAGGAACTCAAAAAGGGAATGAAAAGAAAGGCAAAGAGCAATAGAAAGAACTTATGTGATAAGTTTTATCTGCGGGCCTAACTCCTCTTGAACAATTAAGTTCTCAGTGGGTGTTTCAACACCTAGCACCCCACAAGATCCTGTATAAGCTTAACCCAAAGTTCGCTAAGAGTGTTAGAAATAAAAGTTAAAACATTCACTATCCTAATGGTGACAAACAAAGAATTTTTCCCCAAGGAATTTCTGCGATAAATAAGGCATACACTAATTGAAGAAATCAAAGAGATGTCCCAAACATAGGGAGTTTACAGAAACTACAAGGAAGAAAGGGCGTAAGAGGAGAAAAAGATTCAAAAATTCCTTCCATCCTACCCATACTCCGCCTAACAATATAAGCCCAAAAGACCGTTGATCTTGAATAAATTAAGCATTAGTGGAGATCAATATGAAAAACAAACTATGGAATGGAAAATATAAAAGCAATCAAAACCGTGAAGGACTTATCGACTCAAGATGAAAATGAGAAAGGAAAATAATCTATTATTCAAACAGATCCAATGATTATGTTGTTTGTAAAACAATTTCACTTAGTTTGCATAGTATAAAGAGTAGAAACCAACCTTGAACTCTGATCAGTTGTAGATGTACGTAAAATAATGCATACCTTGTATTTCAATTAAATTGAATGCCACTCGCAGCAATAAATCGTAAAACGCCCTTAAAATTTTCTTTTTATTTCATTTCAGACAATTCCTTTCTTTTCGCTGGCGACAAAGAAACTTTGCTTGGGAGTTTGATGAGCTTAAAAGTCATCTATTTTTAGTCCATTTTTCTCGTTTGATTTTAATGTAAAAAGGAATAATTAAGATGCGTAAATACTTAAGAAACTCACCAAATTTATTATTTGGTGAGCAAAGAAAGAAGAAAACGCAGTGAATCGGCTGAAATGCGTAAAATATCGGGCACGAGCAACCTAACTAATGTTGCTGGGGGTTTACATAGTAAGAGGAGGTCACACCAGGAAAACTGAAGGAAAATTCACGAGGTCTTGACAGACTCACAAGATACGCGTAAGTGAAGAAGGATGTCGATGCTGGGTTGATGTCGCTATTGATAGAGGTCGAACATGAGACTTGGTCATTTGAAAGTCAGAAGAATCAACTATTGTCGCTGAGATTGATGTCACGACATCGTGACCCCAGCTTCAGCTTCCAGAGACTGGTGTAAAGTTGATGTCCCGACAAGAGATCGATGTCGCGACACCACGAAGGACTGGGGCCTGCCGCAGCCATGAAATGATGTTGTGACAGCTTGATGTCGCCATCGCCGAAACTAACAGCTTGAGACCCGTGAGCCGCGCCGATGTCGCCAAGAGATTGATGTCGCTATTATAAGAGCAATCAATGGAAGTCTAGAAGTTCGTAGACCGATGCTGGCGATAACAAGAGCAACCAGTTGAAAGATAAAAGTGGCGACAAGATTGAAGCACGCAGTGATCAGTTGATGTCACGACAATAGGTTGTTGTTGCGACATAAGAAAACTCGCTTGAACCCTTACAAGAATAGAAGCCGGCTGGTCGCGACCACGCATTGATGTCGCGATCATGAGAAACAAATGGAACCGCAGATCCTGCCGATGTCGCCAAGAGATTTGCCGACAACCAAGACAAGTTGAATGCTGCAGAAGACTTGAGCTGAGTTCGCGACGTGAGATTGATTTCGCGACATCAAGAATACCAATGAAGGCCGCAATTGAGGTCGCGAAGATAATTACGCCCGACATCGAGAGACCAATCAAACCCAGTGCCATGCCCGAGGTCGACGTGGGAGATCGAGGTCACGACATCGTGAAATCATCGCTGAAACCCGCATGGGCAAGAAGTGATGTCGCAGCAACCTTCAAGCAAAGGCCTTCAAGGCGGAGATCTGGAGTTCAAGGCCTCGCAAAGAAAGACCATTTGGATCATGGACAATTGTCTTGCCAAGGCGAAGGACACTTTGCCAAGGCAAAAGAGGTCGAAGTTGAGACAAAAATGCCCTCATTCTCAGCCTAATTTTTAGTCATTTTCCATATGCTATCAATATTGACTTGTAACACTTTTAAAAGAAATTTGAGGAGCTATCTTCGAGGGTTTCAAGCCTACTTAGGTTTGTAAATTTTCTTAGATATTTTAGCTTGTTTTTTGGAGCTAAGTTGTAAGATCAAGTCGCTTATGACTTCTTGTAGTGGTGGTTTGTCGAGGACTCCACTTCATATTTGCTTTGTGCTACTAAACCCTTCTATCTCTTAATCTTCTAGCTTTATGTTTTGTATAAACATGATTGAGCTTCTCAGGCTACTATGAGTGGCTAATCCTCCTGTGGTTGGCTAGTCATGTGTAATAGATTTTGTGAATATAAGCCAAAGGTTTTACGATTTTAGCTGAATTTTCGGCTTTATTACAATTGTTGCATATTATTAGGTATGGAGCACTCCAGAGCTTGAAAGTGGTTCAACATAAACTGAAGTATGTCTCTCGGGATTCGATTTTCATCCCTAATATTGTGTAATTGATAAAAATCAACTTAACCTAGCCAAAGAATGTAGGAAATTAGGAAAGTCATTAGATGTGGATTTTATTATGGATATCAACCAACCTTAATGGATGATCTGATCGTTTCAAATATTTGTGAAATGCCATTGTACTTTAATTGACCAATGGAAATTCCGATCAATACTCTTATAACAAGTGATGGACCGAAAGGAGAAGGATGTGAGACTTAAAGAGAAAATTGCAATTCTCGGGTAAACACAAGAGTATCTTCATTGGAATTAGACTTAATGAATATAATAATGCACCAATGGAAACAAATCATTCTAGTATTATTCTTAAAAGTTTTTTTCTTGCTAAAATTCAATCCACCTATTTGCTGAATTTTTAGAGCAGATTTTTAGTTCAACTTTAGTTTCGCTTTTAGTTAAGAATCAATCACAAATAGTACACTACAATAGTAAAATTCTCGAGTAATCGTACTTAACTCCCACTTACATTTTCCTTGTAACTACATACTAGGTTTTTAATTTGAAAGCCATTATATTACTTGTGATCCGTAAGTAATCGATTATTGCTTAAACTATATAAACAAAAACAGTGAGGATAGCTTCAATTTGAATCCAGAGGCAGTTTGTGGAGGGAGTTTGATGCGAGATGAGGGTGAAAAGGAGGAATTGTGAGTGGCTATTGTTCTTGAGTTTGATGTTGGTAGAGGAAGGCAGGTGGAAAGGTGGGAAGAATAGGGAGGCCGAGGAGGAGTATTGTTCTGCGGCTAGGGAAGGAGAGAGATCTAATGGCTCGATACTGTAGAAGACTCAAATATTTAATTCACCTTTCTAGAATCACATAAGGTATAAATAATACAAAATGAATCAAAACAAATTTGGAGATTAACTAGGGTAAATTTAAATATTACATATTCATAATTACAGGATATAAGCATTGAATCATACTTATTTGGATGTAGACCTAATTCTCCAATAGTATATTCATTCATACTACCATTGCTCCATTCTGACTTTGCTTTCATTCAGAACTCCAGGAAAGAGGAAGAGATGATACCCAAGGAAAGAAAGAATGCAAGATATTTAAGAACAATGGTGTTTGTCTAAACCTCCTCTCTTAGCCTATAAGAAGTTTGTTTTTCAGAAAATTTTGTTTTCTTCATTTTAGATAGTTAATAAAATCATTGAGGCTTATTATTTAAAATACAAAGCAGAAAACATTATCATTAAACTAACTTTAGGAAAATAAATTATTTTTAGTGCTGCTTGTTATATTTAAATTAAGTAAATTTAATAACTTATTTTTTAAAAATTGTTTTAAATTCATTGAATTTTAGGTAAGCTTAAGCGATTTTTTTAATTCCAAATTCATTGAATATTTTTAAAATTACTTCCAAATTTAAGAACTTATTTTAAAATTTGTTTAAAAAATTGCTATTTTTAGGTAAGCTAAGCAATTTTAACATTTTATGTTAATTGATCAAGTAAAGACTGTTTGATTCCTATTCATTGATCAAGGAAAAGAAAGAACATAGAGGCAAAAAATGGAAGAATAGTGAACATAATTAAATATAGGTTAAATTACTCTATACAGTTATCTATCACTATTCTTTTCTATTAGAAAGAGATCAAATGATTTAAAAAAAAATTAAATATTTAACAAAATTTAATTATATTTAAATTTCTTTTATATGGTGAAACCAAATAGGAGAGAACTATTTTTCTTGACAATTTCTTTGCAGAAACTAGTCAAAATCCATGTACAGGGGGGAAAACCATAAGACTACAGCATTGAATACCCATTAACATGACCTTTGCTTTCTCTGTAAAAACAAAGGAATAAGAAACAAACCGTACGAATCTCCAAGAAAAAGAATAAATTTGGAAATAAATAATTACTAAAGAATACAAGTATTATTCTGACCGTATAGTTTCTACTACTCAGTGAACTCGCTACCCACTGCAGTATATGGTTATTCTTCGACTAATAACTTTCATGCAGAACACTAGAAAAAAAAAAAGGCAGAGAGAGAAGACGATAAATGGTCCTTCCATGGAAAGTGGTGGTGGGGAGAAATTATTGTGAAGACTTGATGGCTGGCGATAATTTTACTCGTTGAAGACAATCTTTAATAAGAACTTTATCAGCTCAAAACCTTTAGCTTCGAATTATTTTTTAAGATTAAATGCACAACACACACGAAAAACCTTACGGGCCACTCAAGAACTCCATCCCACCCACCATGTTTCGCCCGTCATGAAGTCAACTTTGTTTTTTCGTATAAGGGGCAGAGAGAAGTTGCCGGTAAGTTTAACCTAAATTTTTTTAAAAGCTTTAAAACAATAATACTGCCTACGATTTTTAAGGCCATAAGTAAGATACTTTCGATATTATTCACGAATTTTTTTGAATTTTTTTTCTTAAAGAGATTGGTTTTGTGGTATTAACACAACTATTCTCGCATCTCTTCGATACAGGTTGAAAGGATCTCTAAAACCCACAAAGCATGAAAGCAAGGTTCTCAGTGATTCTTGCTTGAAGATTACATGACTGTTATATAATCTTCATATCAAAAAAAAAAATTTTAAAAAAGATATATGATTCATACTACCTATGTAACTTTGGGATCTCCTTGCCATTTTTCTTTGGCAGGTACTTCGAGTGCTAGTATGCATTCATATAGATGCCGGAGAAAAGGGCACTATACCTATGGGGGATAGGGATTGAAGTAGAGGAAAAATATGAAAATAATTTCAGATATTACTTTTGATTCTCAAGAATAAAATGGGTTAGATTCTATAGGTTCAAATAATGGAGCTATATTGAAAAGTATAGGTGCTTTACCTACGAGGGGCAACTATTAATTCATCATTATGAATTATAGCTTCAGGTTCAATAAGATAAGACGTGTCTATTAGAGCATGTTGAACTTCACCAAGCTCAACTTTGCTTCCATTGTCTTCTCTTAAGAGAAATTCTTTCTCTAATTAAGAAGACATCATGCTTTGAAACAAACAACCTTTGTTCCAAAGTGTTGTAGAATTGATATCTAATTATTTCTTTAGGATATCCTATAAATACACTTGTCAGACTTAGCTTCAAACTTATCTGACACTGTCCATTTCACATAAGCAGGACAACCCCATACTTTCATGTAAGAAAGATAGGGCTTCTCGTTAGTCCATATCTCATATGGAGTAACCTCAACTGTCTTGGATGAGACTCTGTTTAAGATATAAATAGTAGTCTCAAATGCATAACCCTAAAAAGATTTAGGTAGATTTGTCTTGTCCATCATAGACCTCACCTTGTCTAACAATGTTCGGTTTGTCCTCTCAACCACACCGTTGTGTTGTGCGCGTGCGTAGTCCACAGACAAGATCCCATTAACATAACAAAATCCTTAATTTAAGATCCCAACCACATAGATCGCGATTTGAACACTTCCGTTGGCTTGTCATTTATAACTTTGACCTTCCGTGTTTACGACGGTACCCCGCGCGCGCGCGTTAGAATAATTCACTCCCCTCCGGTCATAGAAACTGAACCGACAAATCTATTAGACATTCGCCAATATAATCACTGAAAATAATATTATTCCAAGAAAAACAAAACAAATCAACTATTATCAGTCACGTCACAACCGGTTGAGAACCCATCTGCAGAAATTCGCCACTTTATTATAATTCATATCTTCTCCCGTTTGAGATCCGCCACGCTCTGTTTCGGTGATAAAACTGGTGTCAATGGTCATAAAACACTTACAACAATCGTTTAACTGAGACGTTTGGTTTACTCAGAGAGATTAAAGAGCGGAAAAATCTCGGCGATCATGACTTTTTTTTGAAACACCTCATTAACAAACACAACAATCCAGCCAAATTATATGAATTTGACTTAATCCTGTATTTCTTAAACCTGTAATCTCAAATTTTAATCAAGTTCATACCAATGCCAACTATTTATTAGAACGAACTGCTGGTAATCTTAACATCAACATTCATAAACATCTATTCTATTCACTTACATCCAAACAACTTCTGACATGAAATTTAAATCAATTTAATTAACGGCGAGATGCATTTCGCGATAAGCAACGGTTGAAACTTGCATAGGAGAGGTAGGTGTTACCCTTTGAACCTTCCCTTTGAAAATATGTTTACTTTACTAGCTAAACAATAGACATCGATGTCCTCGGGAACCCATTCTGCTTGAAAGATCATGACACATCTCAAGAATTAATTATTCCATGAATGCTCATTCATTTATTCACTGAGATCCAACATCTCCGCTTTAACAATGACGACTAATTTAATATGATACTCGTGATGGTAGCCAAACGCTGAACAGAGTGAGCTAATTTCAGAACTTTCCTCTGAAAATATGTCATTTAACATTTAAACAGATATGGATATTCGATACCCTGGAACCGTCCCTCATTTGTAGACTGACACATCTCAATATGATGGACATCACTGAATAAGATTATCTTGAATTCTGGGCATAATGGGGAATAAGAGTTTCATAATCCAAAAGTTTGAAGTCTTAGATGGGTCATGTATTTTCAATGAAGTGTCTAAAAAAAAAGTCATCTATCCCAGTTTTCTTCCTTTCGCTTTCGGCGATGAGGCAAACATCATCGTCGTCGAGTTATGCAAAGCGCTTCTAATCATCAACACCTCGCCATCCCAGAGTGATTGATGCCGAACTCAAAGCACCAACTAGCAAGAAGAACCAAGCCATGATGAAATGCACTTCACAAGATCTAATCGTTTCCTAACTGGTTATCCTCTCCGCCCACTGGATTTAACTCATTCTCTATTTTTCTTAATGACCATTATTGTAAATGATTATGTAATATTTCTGAATGTCCAAACAATTGGTTTATGAGTTCCTAAGTTTCTACAACAATGAGACAGTTCTTCTAACACTTGTACCTTATGAGGTACAAATCTTAGGCTTTTGAAAAGGTCAAAGAATTTAAAATGAATTAATTACGTGTTGCCATGCTGCCATGTGTCATTTCAACTGCACTACGACATTGCGCCATGATCCCATCATGCACTGCATTGAGTGCCCTATGCCACAGACCTGATCTTTACAACGCGCATTGTCCACAAGGCTCGAAGGCTTCGTTGTTAAGCATTCGATCCCATGCACCGGGTAATTTCCGTCGAGGGGGAGGCGACATGAATGTCTAAGCGACTATGCATGTGTCTTCAAGGTATCCGCATGCCATGGCCTCGCTTCGCCGTCCTCCGCGGCGCACCACGCTGACCCCTCTTAAGAGCTTATTTAGCTTTTCATTTAGTCTACATCAAAGCATGCTGATGAGTGTATAATGGCCCCACCACTTATACCTCTCGACTCTGGCTTTATTCCATCCTCAGTGCAATTCCAAGGCTTCAACCAACTTGATCTTGCCTCGTCTTGTTTGCTGTATCCCTCCCTACGGTGCATGCAAGGTCTATGAGGCTCCTCCATGTGCCGATGCCCGGCTTAGGTCTCGAAGCCTTGGTGCTTACTTACCTCATCCACCCACTCGATGGTTGATCTTCTTACAACATTCAGATTTTGAAGATTTTGGACAATTAGATCTCGATTGTTTTTGTGAAGGGGGTTAAATTGCATAAATTCAAATATGCTATCTTTTTATGTTTCATTCATTTTCCGAACTTCAATTTGTTGGTCTTCTCATACTGCAATTTCTTGGTTGATTTTAGTCCTGTGGAAATCCATTTGAAGTTGTGAATATGGCTGAAAAAGGTGAGTGAACATTTTGTATTTTCTAGCCATGAAAACAGAGTGAACATTTTGTCTTTTTCTTCTCTAGCAGTACTTGTCTTTGTTCTTAGTTTTTCAACAAAAACAGAAAAACAAAACATTACAATCTGAAAATCCTCCTCTATGGTTTCTTGAGAAACTCTTGTAGAAGATGCTTTACACCAACCCCCAAGACTGAGAGATTTACTAATTCGATAATTGTTCACTAACCACCATGAACTTCAAGATTCCTGTATCATCAAATGATTCTATCACTGTTAGCCTCAAAGTCCACAACAATGGTTAAAGTAGATTCTGAAGAAAATTCATAAATAAAAACACCTTACCCTACTACATATTTGAATTTGCAGCGGTCCATATCAACAACTCGATAATTCCCAAACAATATCTCCAGACGCTGCTAGTCGATGTTCTGGTAAAATGTCCCAAACCTTTCCAAAACCTGGATGCCTGAATCTCATGAGAATGTCTACACTCCAAACTACTGAGTAGTTTAGCACCTTGTACTGTTCCAACAGTTGGCAAATCCATTGATGGTTTTAAGGTTTTCCTACCTAAATCAAGAAAGCTTCTCCAACAGACAGAACACCTTGTCACGAATCTCGACACTCTTATTTCTTACCATGGATTTCCAAAAATCATCGGAGAATTGAACCTATGACAAAATTTAGGGTAGTTATTGCATGAATATATTATAGAAGTCACTAATCTTTTGTCATACCTTCCAAGGTGCTTTCTTGAACAGTAGCGAATCACCCTCTTCTTGTAAAGACTGCTTCAAGCAAGCTCAACCAAGGATGCAGTGATAGCCCGAGCTACGTTATCATCATCTTCAGCATTATGAAAACACCCTCGATCTTTGGCATCATTTACTAGTTTCCCCCAAACAGTACCACTGTGTTCCAGAGTTGGACCATTTCCTAATATCCAAAGGCAATACCTACACAAAGTAATGGCAGATTTTGCTTGAAGAGAGACCAGACTACAAGAAAACACTAGGAAACTTTTTGTTTACGCTAGATAATACCTGCTCGTGTTAGGAGCCATGATTTTACTTCGCTGATTAGAGGTGAAACTGACTGGAACCATTCAGATTACACCCTGACAGTGGAGATGATACTCTGACATCCACCCCTTGAAATCCATCAACAGAACGAACACTAACAGAAAATTTTACTGTCTCACTTGATGTGTATTTCTTTCCACCATCTGAATTGCATAAACTTGAGCCTTATATGGTGATATGATACCAACACTTACCCTTTGTTTTCTGCCCTTGATTGCTGTAATGAATACATACAAGAAAGCTTACAGAGGAAACCATTGTTTGATTCCCATAATGGGGATTAAGTTGGATCATCAAAGGTACCTTAGAAAGGTTTGCAATCATCTCAGAGATCACAACTACCTCCACTATGTTTTGCAAGGTCGCTCCTCCTTTCCATAGCTACATTTACAAAGTAGCTGCTATACATGTTTCCTTCCAGGTAAGAGTAGCTTGCCTCTTGACATTCGAAGCATCCAAAATCAGATTGTCATAGAAACTCTTGTTTGGAAACAGTGCTTGATGCATTCTGTACTGGAGATTGAGAAGGTGCTTTTTTTGTCCTAGCAACACCAGCCTCTGGAACAAACTTCTTCCAAATTTGGCTTTCAGAAATCTAATCCAATTTAGTAGTTGTTTCAGATACCAAACAGTGAAGAACATGTCATAGTTTATTAACATGAAGCAACAGAAACAAGTTAGATTCCAAACCTTGCTGATAACCATTGCTGGTAGTTGCAGTTCATCCCCTATGAGAATGGCATAAATTTGTGAATGGCTGATTCACATTCCTTTAGCTTTACAGCTTCACTAATGATCAACAATTCAATGGGTTTTCAGCTGGAATTTTATTGAGCTTGATGGTGTGCTAAGGCAGTTCCTCAAACAATAACTTTTGAGCAATAAATTTCCAACGGTTTAGCTAAGTTTAAATGATTTATTCTGGTCAAGCATGGAATGCAGAAGCGACCCACTTGCAATCCCATCGATGACTTCCTTCACTCGTACTGGCACCCTGAAGCAAGGTTGTGAGAGATTCTAGCAAACTCTGAGCTGCAATCATGTTGTTTGCTACTTCTAAAGTAATCAGTGAAGTTGGTAGGTGCTTAAGCAACATCGGAATGCAGAATTTCAGATTACCTACAATGTCATAAAATTTCTTCTTGAAGAACTCTTCCAATGTGAGAACTTTTTCAGGACTTCGATCAGTTGCTCCTTTTCCATTCTTGTCTAGCTGCTTTTTTCCTTTCTTGTTATTTTTCAAGGTTTGTTCAATATCTTTCCTCATCCAACGTTTCTCGCTCTTTCCTCTGTCTTTGTTGAAGGATTGAGACTGGTTACCCTCCTTCTCTTGATTGCCTACAATGTCATCAAATTTCTTCTTGAAGAACTCTTCCAATGTGAGAACTTTTTCAGGACTACGATCAGTTGCTCCTTTTCCATTCTTGTCTTGCTGCTTTTCTTCTTTCAAGGTTTACTTTCGTCCAACGTTTCCTCGTCTCTTCCTCCTGAAGGATTGAGACTCTCTCATTTGGCTTGAACTCCCATGGGTCCCTGAATCAGCTTGCTTCTGTCTTTGTTGAAGGATTGGGACTGTTTGTCCTCTTCGTTCTCTTGATTAGTTTGAACTTCCTTACCCTCTCCCTGAATCATACCCTCTCTCAAGTATTTAGAATACATTTCCTTAGGCTCTTCAAGCAAACATATCATAGAATCTAAAGACTTTTTCCACCCAGTATGCCAATGGAAACATTTGGCTAGAATCTTAAGACGAACATCAAGAAACACTTCGCAAAGATCGCCATGATCTTTGATCTTCATTCGCTTATAATTCCCAAACAAAACTATATCCCCCAGTCTATAAGTTCCATCTTCATTTGAATCTCTAACCAAACCAACCAGCCTCTTTGTAACTGCTAACACTGCAATATTAGTAGGAGCACATGTTAATGTTCTGCATTTCATCCTATAGAGTGCAAATAGCAATGTAGCAACTGTCTTCGTTTTCCCAGTCCCCGGAGGCCCCCATATTTGTTTGACACTATTCCTGTGATGACACTCCCTTGCAGCTATACAGCTTAGCACAGCAGCATTTTGAGAGTCATTTAGATTGAAAGAACTGACTACTGACTCTGAGATCGTGTTCGAAACTGAATCAGAGCTGCAGAGGGCGCATTCTTCCTCGGCCTGTAACAGGCAAATCTTTTTGCAATCAGTAATAGTAATGGTTTGAACATATATATATGCAAGTAGTAGTTACTTCATATTTTCTTTAGCCTTACAGAGGAATTATTAGGTTGCAGCACATTCTGAATAATACGCTTGTTGCCCTTATCTTTCTCCATGTTCAATGCTGCAAATATACGATTATTCGTCGTCATGTTTATCAGGGAAACACCAAAGAGACGTATGTTCTGTTCAAACTCAATGGGCTTAGATGAAACCACTGTGCAAGAGTCTATCTCCGGTGGCAGTTCATCAATGTCTCTTTCAGGCTTTTTTACAACTAAAGCGACGAGGTAAGATCTCTTAGGCCTGTCTAAATCACTAATGCATTTTGGTCTGATTACATCTGTGAATGCAATGAGATCTCCAGGCACTAGTTCATATACTTCTGCATCATTTCCAGTATTCTGCATTCCCTTCACCGTAATAAGATAGTTGTTGGGAGGCTTATCATCTCCAGTAATTGGTTCGACCCAGAGGATTTCACATAGAGGTGCCTGAGAAACCATTTTCATGCTTGACAATAAATCGGCATGCGTTTCCTCAATAAGGGGGTGAATGAATGATGTCAAGTAATGAGGCACAGACGAGAACGTCTCAGGGATCGTTTTCACCTGTTAAAATCAAATCGGAGTTACCGCAGGAAAGAAACAGGCATGTGCTCTGTGGGACCACTCAGTGGGGTAAACCAGTCAGCCACTATTACTACTCAACTAATAGAATGTTTGAATTCGATTCAGATTAATTGAGTCGAAGTATCATAATACCCGAGTTGGGGTGCTCGTGATCTTAATTATTTATTAATCTTTAATCGATTCGGAAATCTTGTTAAAAATCGACTCTGAGTATTCACTATTTTCTTATGGAATTTCAAGCATATGCAAAGAAAAACTCCTTACATCGGTAATAGTCACGCTTTAGTGACACGCCGGACACCAAACGGTTATAAAAACAAACATTTAGATTAGGCTATAGAGAAGAGAACCAAGAAGCGAACCTTGTCTTGTAGTTTTGTTGAGGATGTTCGAGACCAAGAGAACAGGATAATCGGAGTGTAGCTGCTTCCCGCCTTCTTTCTTCCTGCCTCCACTTATCATCAACCTCAAAAACGCCCACACTGCAACAACAAAAAGCAAAAAGGATTGAAGAAAATCAAACTACTTCAGCAGACTAGGGAAAATGGAGAAACAAGGACTGGGTGACAACTAGTAAGGCTGTTTGGGAAACTGAAAAGAGGTTGCACAGAAATGGAAAAGAAGAAGTTGCCGCTTTGCGTGGCATGCGTGTAAAAATTGTTTATTTCTACGTACTTACATTGAAGTACTTCCAACTTTCTTGGAGATATAAATTAAAGGTCTTTAGACTAGGAAGAAAAAATCTTGTATTAGCTGAAGGAGGAGGAGGAGGAGGAGGTGAGAAATAAAGTTCATTCTATGAAAGAACAAGATTAAGTTGAATAATTCAAGGTTAATTGATTCATAAAAAGAGTATAGGCATATAGGTATAAAATGTCAAGTAATGGTATGCGTAAAACCAGTTTTGAGAGAGAGACAGCAGAGTGTGTGTGTGTCTGTGAAAGTCTCTTGGTTCCGAGTCCAGTTTGATTTGATTTATTTAATCTTAATAAGCAATTGATTTTATTTTACCTTTTTTTAAAATAGTTTATCGGTGTTATTTATGATAGTTCTAGAATTTAATTTTATAAGGGTACTTATTTTTGAAGGGTATTTATGTCATTTAACTTTTACACTTTTCAAGTTTACCTTTAAAAATTTTCTATTTTTGAAAAATGGTATCTGACACTACAGTAACATCAAGCATTTTCTTGAAAATTACTTTATAAAAATAACACAAACCTAAAAATATGCCGGTAGAAATTAAAATAAAAAAAGGATAGCTGAAAAAAATAAAAAATGAGAGAAAATAAAATATGAAATTAATTAATTTTTTTTTAAATATATAATCACGATTCTACCACTATACAAACGACATAAGAACATAGAATAAAAAGTGTTAAAAACTTTATAGGATGACCCAATATCCAGGTTAATAGCAAAAATGATCAGCTCAAAGTTTATACATTTGATAATTAAAAAAAATGCCTACAATACCTAAGATTCAAGATTTGGCATCGACGAACAGATTTGATATGATGGACTCGCTGACCAACTTATAACTGAATCACACGCGAAACCCACGGTGCTAACCCCCAACGATTAATAACTACATGTTAGTCGATGACAAAATACGCCGAACGTAGACGCATACGCAACATGTCGGCGATAAAAACACAAAAAAACAAAGAAAAACAAAGGCAAACCCAGATCGGTGTAGAAGAAACCATTTTATTGGAAAAGAAAATCCAAAAATGGGGAAGAAAACGATGGAATTGGTGATTTAAAGCCAAGAATGACTAAAAAATCACTCATCATGTCTAACAAACAAGAGCATGAAAGAGAGAATGTGCCGGCAAGCACTGGCTTTCCTATACTGAATTTGAAAATTCACATAATAAATTATTTTATATGAAACTAAATAATTTAAAATATATAAAGTAATAATAAACTTAATTGTATAAGATTATTTTCTAATTACCCATCATGCCAAGCTGTGTAGACGTTTAAAGGCAAGGCATAAGAGAGGGTCTCGAGTTTGAGTTCTCACATTGTAACTAAAATACTATAAAAAAATATTTATTTTCTAATTAAATTAAATACATTAAAAACCCACTAGACTGTGAAGGTATGATGGACCATGGGCGCCCTTTTCAAGGTGTAGCCAACAGAGAAGCAAAATTGTAAGTGCGACAAGATGTGTATGCGTGCCATTGTAACCTTAAATAAACAATATCAAGTGAAGAGTTGGGTAATTACAAATGATATCATAGCCTAATCTATGACTAGAATGTGCCAACAAAGTTGCTGAGCCTGGATTATAGTGTTCCATATCGCCCAAAGATAAAAGGTGAAGTCCATGAGGGCTTAATTATGGAGACCTTTCTTTGAAGGCGTAGTCGACCGATGAGGTGGTGCATGCCTAAGAATATCAAGGAGCTTTAATACTTTTCATAAATCAAATATACCTGTGTTTTCCGACATTTTTGTTTGATGATTTATAAATTATTTGTAAAAAATCATTTTCAAACACGCCTAGCTTTTGGAATCTTAGATAAACGATAAGCTACATGAAAAGTAAAATATCATCACATCGATTTTTGAAATTTTGAAAAATGCTGCACACAATAATCTTTTCAAAAGAAAAAAATAATAGTAGTAAATAGCGTGAAAGAGAGTTTGTTTTGACAATTATTTGTCAATTGTTGCAACAAGAATGCACCACTGTCAAGATTAAGATCTACTAAGATATTGAAAGGTTTTTGACACACAAACCTGTCAAGATCATTGTAAGTAAATCAGTCACATATCAGATGATATACCTTTCTTCTTCTTGAAGATTAAGAATCTGAGTTCTCTTATGTTGTCACAATCACACTAGAGAGAAAGAGAACAGTGGGACAGCGAGAGAAAGAACTTTTTTTTTATCTCAATAACTAATATTAGATATAGTTACTTGATTTTGAATTCAAATTCAAATCAAAAAACACGACTCTCCCCATGTCTCTTTCATGATATAATCTAAAACTAATTAAATTATAAAATAAATATGATAACCATTGGGCCACATCATATGTGCCCAACATGTTGAAACCAATAGATATATATCAATGATTAATCACGAAAATAAAACTGCAAGAGATGTAAAAAGATAGACCATCATACACGCATAGACACAAGAGATTGGTCACATGGTTCGGCCAAACCTACATCCACGAGGCTGAGCCCAGATGCCAAAGATTCCACTATAATTCAATTAGGTTACAAATTGATCTTACATGAGCCAAGGCTCCCCCTTTCTCCAACGTCTTTTTCACCTAATTCTCTCATAGTGAAACATAGAATGAGATTCCCTCATTCCCCCAACATCTAGAGTCCCACAACCCCAAAAACACCATTCATCATGATGGATAAACCCCACTGATTGAGAGAGGCTCGGCAATAATTTAATCCGATATTTAACCCCCAAGAACACATTCTTGTTCTTCTATCTTCATAGTACACTTCTTCAAAACCATGTCCCATATTTAATATCCACCAAAGGATCCTAAATCAATATTCTATATCTTCATATTTCGTAATACGTCTCAACATGACAGTTAGAAGATCCTTATTTTATTCCATATACATCACAATGGAATATCTTCCTCCCATAGAAATCTCACCAAATATGGTCCAATCTTTCAAATGTGATCCACCCAATATCACCTTCTAGTGTTCCTTATTCATCCTATAGAATATCAGCTTCTGATCTTCATAATATTTGCTCCAAAATCGAATTTGATCAAATATAGAAGCACACAATCCTGATCTACCATTTCAGGCGATGGCAGTTGTGAAATCAATTTTTTTTGTTGGAAAACATGTGATCTATTTTTTCCTAAGATTATGACAAGAAATATCTTCAACAAAGTGTATTTCAATTAGAAATGAATCATGCGCCAAGCCATTAGAACGGGTCAGCTCCGGGCCTGAGGGCTGGGTTGAAAAATTACTACCTAAATAAAACCGTAGCCTATTGGCCCTACCCGAATAAACCCGAGAACCTTTCGGGTTCTCGCTGCCACTCGACAAGCCTATTTTTTTCTCTTACAAAAAAATTAATGATTAAATATAAATCACCATCCCATTTCTAGAAAACTCGAAAACGCTATCTTCATTTCATCCTTCTCCGCTCACATAATAGCCTTCTAATGTTATTCTCCAATAATGGGTCTCACCCATTATAAAGATGCCCTCGCTCGTATACAAAAATCTCGAATCGGATTTCGCTGATCGTCGCCATTTGGCATTTAGGTTCAACGCTTCGCTTGATCGAAGGTTTGTTATCGGTCTTCTAATCTCTACTTTCAATGAGATGGTGAAGACTGGCTGTTGTAATCTTCATCTCATACAAAGGAGAAAGTTGAAGGGCATGGAGCTCCATATCTAGGCTATTTAGACGAGATAGTAGCCCAAGTCCAATGATGATTTTTGTTATTATTGTTATTTATTTATTCGTACTTTTGGATTTATCTCGTTAGGGTTTTCTCACAAGGTGCCTATAAATAGCACTCATGGTTGTTTTAAGAGACTTGATATGATATTGAAAACTTAAGCACTTTGTCTCTCGTTTATTTTGCTTCGCTTTCACTTTATTATTCTTGTAGCCGAGCTACATCAATTACTTTGTGTGATCAGAAAATGATTAGTACGCTTCTAATTACTATTCGCTTGTGGATAACACATATCTAACTACCCAACACATGCTTCATCACGAAGATCACTATCACCGTATCAATCTAGCTGGTCTTCCTCATCCTCCAACTACTTTGTTCAACACTAATGCCAATGCACGTCGTAACAATGAGACACAATACGAGCACTTGTGATGAGACACTGCGATGTGCATAATCGACATTAGCCTTAGACTCAATAGGAGAAGCTAACGTGGAAGAGAGTTACACAAACTACGGTCTTAACATGAGTCAGGATTGAGTATGGATCGTGGAATTGACTCCACCTTCGTGTGCAAAAAGAGGAGGGAATCATCACTTCGACGAAGGCTTTGCCATGCATCATCTACAATGTGGCTACTTATAATTTCATCATTTGAATGTCAAACATGAGACCATTAACAAAACGAGTGCAGACAACAAATTGATCCTCAACATAGAACTCACGACACCTAAGCCTAGCTTCCTCAAATTTAGCATAATATTCAGCTACACTAAGAGTCATTTGTTTTAGATTAATCATGTTGAAGAACAATTGAGTTTTATATGATGGAGGACTGTATTTTTCTTCTAGTGTGTCTGCAAGTAAAGCTAGCAAAGGTGCACCCATTGTGCCTTCGTTACAGTATTATAAGGAGATGGTGGATATTATCCTTGATGATGAGTTTGTGACTTCTAGAGGTTGTGGTTTTCATCGTTTCCTTGTCAAATGGCATGGTCTTCCTGATTCTGATGTTACTTTGATACATGAGCATGATCGTCATTTGGATCCTTCGTTGTTGGATTGCTACCTTTCCTCTCACTCTTGAAGTCGGTGGCACTGACAGGAAATGATAGAACATGGAGTAGGCCCATATCTAGGCCTAGACGAGATAGGAAGCTCAAGTCCAATGATGATTTTTATTATTATTATTTATTTATTTATTCGTACTTTTTGGATTTATTGAGAACTTCGTTCTATTTATTTTGTTCGTTTTCTTTCAATCTTTATTATTCTTTGTAGCTGAGCTACATCAATTATAGAGAGAAAGATGCAAACTTTTAAAGAGAGAAAGTTGGGTTTTGGAGAGAGAAGGGATGCGGGGCTATTTTGAAGTTGTTGTTGTGGTCAAGGAACAAAATGTCATTTTTTTTCGACCGAAATATCAAATATCGGTCAACCTCGACATGATATTGTCAATCGAAAGTCGATTGGTCAAAGAATCAAGAAAATCGCCAAAATATCAGTAAAATATCAAAAATTTCCGATATTTCGGCAAAATTTCCAAACTAAGTAACGCATGCAGAGTGGAGCCTATGATTTTTAAATCGGCAAAATCGCTATATATTACTTGATATATCGGCTGATTTTTTTGAAAAAATCGGTCGTGATCTGATTGTCCAGATTTCGTCCTTATTTGATCCAACGATCCAGATTCCATCCGTCTTTTTAAATGCATCCAACGACTATATTTTTTATCCAACGGTTGATTTTAAATCTGAAGCTTGATCTAACAGTTCAGAATGATTTCTAATGGATATATAATGATCCAACGGTATAGGTTGAACCAAAAATCAAATACAGCGGTTAGAAGCAAATCCACAGCAGTTTTTATAATCAAATGATATTTTGACTCCAAAAATTCTATAAATACCCTAAAATGTAATTCCATTCATGCTCATCCATCTACATCAAGCTCCATTTGACTCTCAAATTATTTTTCCTTTATTCTTTATCTAATATTTTAAAGATCTTGGTTTTTTAGGTTTTCAATTATAGCAAATACAGTTAATTAAGGTATGTTTCTTTGTGAATTTATTTTGTATTTATATTTATTTTAATGCATAATGATTTTATTTTGGTATTGATGATTTATAACAAATGTTTTATACTATAGTTTTATTTAGTTTAATTTGATAATAATAAATTAAGTTGAATAATGTTTGAAACTTAGATATTACACATCTTTAATTAAACAATTATAATTGTTAAATATTATAAATTTGATCTTCTTAATGTCTTAACAATATGCTCTTTTCATGATTCTTAATGTATTACTAACTATTAATAATTTTGATATATTAAAATTACATTGTTATTTAGTTAATAGTACATTTAAATTTGAAACATTTTTATATAATCTTTTTAGTAATTTGAAACATATTGCCCATTAAATTTTTAGTTATATAATGTTTGAAACTTAAGTTTATAAGTATTAATGTTAAATTTAGATCTTCTTGGATATCTTAATAATATTATTTTAGTTCATAACATTACTAACTAATATAATTTTTTTCATTAATTATATTAGTTATTTAGTTAATAGTACATTAAATTTGAAACATTTTTAGTTATATAATGTTTTAAACATTTTTATACAATAATCTTATTTTAGTAATTTGAAACATATTACTTACATTAAATTTTAGTTATATAATTTTTGAAACTTATATCTTAGAAACTATAATTATTTCATGTTAGAAACTTAGATATATTTAAATATCATAATAATATTAAATAACATAGATATCATAATATTAAATTATTATATTGGCATCATGTTATTCTAAAGAAGTTTAAATTAAATTATAGATATCATGCTAGAAACTTCTGCTCACACTTTTATATTTAAACACATTTATATAATGTTATTATAATGATATCATATTATATTATCACAGTGATTCGAATTTCATTTTCAATAAAATCACATGTGTTTATAGGATGGCTAATGGAAGTGGGGCAAGGATCTTGCATAGATGTGCACATCTTTGGAGAAATAAGAAATGGAACAATTTACCCAATTATTGTGGTTTAATGATAAAAGTGGTTAGATGCTAAACTTAAAATTGGAGCACATTTGCTCTAATTCATACCAAACAAAGAAATCGGTTTGCTTACCCTAGGCTCCAACAATTGGTTTTTGTTATTACAACGCCAAACTAAAGATCGTGATATGGGAGCGAACCAGTAAAGTTACGAGAAAATAATTTTCTCGATTTACTTGAAATTTCGATTGAGTTTGGTGAAGAAAACTACGAGAATCAACATATTTCAATGGATTAGACATTTCCATTTAGATGATGAAGATGGAAATCTGGAGTACGAGTATTGCACATGTTCGAGCGAGGTTTTATGCGAAGAAGTTCGTAGTGAAAGTTTTAGTCGAGACACGGGGACTCATTTCAACTGTTGTCCTAGGCCCTCTTTACCAGTTCAAGTGTTGAACATATAAGCGAGTTTTAATTGCCTACTTCACGAGTTATGATGGCTCAAGAGGAGAGGGGACCAATGATGATAGTGATACTGGAAATGATGGTACAGATATTGCAAATCCACAACAAAGTCAATATTCATTGAGCCTATTCACTGGTGAAGATGATTTCACACATGTTATACAAGATGAAGACCACCGATCTAGGAGAGCCGGTCTAGGTGTTGGAGTCATTGGAAAGTCATATAGAAGAAGACAATGAAGGATGACACCATACAATGAGGATTCGTTTTCGGCCAGTTTTGAGTCCATGAGTATTGGAACTCAATTCAGTGATTCATCGAATGAGGGCAACATATTTCCTCCTTATACAATGAGTTACGGTCGGCCTTCTTCACATATCCTTTGGGATTATTGGTAGAGGAATATGGAATGATTAACTATCCTCATGATCCACAAATGTCATTCCAAATTCCATATCAAATACAACAAGGATTTCAAACGAGCATGTGGGTGAACCACGAGTTTCCTATCCATGGAGAGGTTGTGGGTAGGAGTCCATGGAGAGGTTGTGGGTAGGAGTCAACAGATTTGTGCACGGCATATTCGAAGTTACAATCAATAGTATCGGAACACGATGTCTTTGTATGAATGTATGCCGTCAAGATTGAAATCCCTTCATCAAATAATGTAATGGAGCGCATGGTCACATTTTGGTTTTTAAATAACTATTGTAATGTAATTTCTCGATAAATTATAATGAATATCATGTTCAACAAGTGTATATTTTCTTATTTATGTCTTTTTTATAGTTCAACAAAGTATTTCCATGAATTCAAAAGTATTTTTGTTAATTTTCGATTTATCAATATTTTTGTCAAAATATCCACTGATATTTTATATATATCCACGTTCAAGTACCTATATCAGTAATTTTAGATATTTGTTAAATTTGGTTGTGGTTGAGTGGTGGTATTCATGATTCTCCAACTTCAAAGTTCATATTTTTCCCTTTTTATTTTTATTTTTGGGGTTCTTTTTGGTTATTTTCATTTGCAGAGATGGAAGAAGACAAACCTCTTCCTTTATTGTTGGGTCAGATTTGAGTATTTGAAGCTTATACCGTGTTGATTGTTTTATTGTTGGATCAAATTTTATTGTTGGGGCTAGTGGGTATTTGGAATGCCCTTTTGTTGGCTTGAAATCTCTTGTTTTCTGTAATGGGTATCCATCATTTTTTGTGTTTGAGCACATCAAATGCCTTTTAGTAAGTCGAATTCGTTTTTTCTGGGGTGGGTATCTTTCATTTTCGTAGTTCAGTATCCTGGAGATCCTTTTGTTATGTTGAATATTTATAATCTTTTGTGGACTTCTTGATGTATTTTTATTTGGTCTATGCAGCTTTGTATGAACATTGTGATTTTTGCATATGAATCATTAATCTATTTATATAGATTTTTTCTCTGCTTGGTGATGTCTATTGTTCAACTTTGTAATGGGTGTTTATGTTTGATTTTATTATAATTTTTCATTGTAATTCATGGGAAGCATGTGTGTTCTAATTGTTTTTATTATAATTTTTCATCATAATTCATGGAAAGCATATCATACTTATAACTGTTTTTTTGCATATACAAGCTATTGGTAAATTGTGTAAAGGATTGTATTGAAAGTTTGTAGGCTATTATTTTAATATTTTGGTCAATTTTAGCCCGTTTTGACCTATAACCCGATTAGGGCCGAATTGAGTTGAACAAAAACTAGCTCAAATAAAAATACTCTACGTATATCCAGCCAACCTTGATGGAATTGGAAACATACTGAGAATTCTTAGGGGTTAATAGTTGTCTCCTAAACTGGTTCAATTAACCAACCCCAATTTGCTAGGAAACATACTTGTTTATGTCAAATATCAATTATACATGCTACTACTCTAAAAACAAAATCGCTAGCCGATATCAGCTTTATGACTATATTCCTAGTGGAACCCCTCTATGCAGAGAGGATGAAATCAATTTGATGCATGATCTGTTTGATTTATTTATTTGTCTACTTTACATGAATCATATTATTGGTTTCATTTGTATTTGTTGATGCGAAATGAAATTCATGCGTAGACTACTAACATGCATTAGGATCATAAATCGAAACAAACAAATGAAGCATACCTTGTTTTTGTAGAGATCTTTAGAAAGCTAATCTCTTAGAGACCAGGAAAACACCAAATCTACCAAGCTTCTCCCTTCATTCTTCTCTGCTTTCCTTACTTGAATCATCTCCATCCTTTGATCATCAAATGCCAAAACCCAGATTCAGTTTTTGCAATGAACTTATATCTACAACATTGAAAAGTAGAGATATAAACAGAATTACTTCATGACTAAGAAAATTGAAAAGGTCGAATAGGATCCCTTCATAGGTGGGACACATCCCCATTGGTGTGTATAGTATGTATGCCTTTTCTTCCTTGGTTCCCTCCTACCTTCAAAGACAACAAAAGTAAAAGCTGCTTGGCAAGTGAGAAAAAAAAAAGTATGTACGGACGCAATAATTAAGTATGCTAGTGTGGAAGATAATAGGAAATAAACCGCTGACACTAAGTGAATGGGTACTTTTATTATTCTATGTTCCTACTACTAGTTGCGAACCTAGTTAATGCCCAGGTTGGCATATGCCTCCATGATTTATTTTTATTTTTTGATAAAAAGTTTCTCTTGTATCCAAGTGGACTCGAACCCTCACCTTTAATTATGTCTCTTTGAGTTTGTAAGATCTACTCACCCATTAGAAATTTCTGTTAGAGATGACAATTTGGGCCTAGCCAGCAAGTCGGTCAGTTGAGCCGTTAATTTATTGGCATGAAAAAACATGACCAAATTTGACTCAACCTGGCCTGCTGGCCAAAATTTTCCCTTTATAATGCAATTTGGCCCAATCCGCCGGATTTAGGCTGGGCCGAGCCACTATATTTTAGGCCATAAAAAACCAAGCCAATTTTGACCCGGCTAGGTTTCAGTCCAGCCCGATGTCGGCCTAACCCCCAACCCGTCCTCTCAGTACACCTCTAGCTACGAGTTAAAGGGATTATCAATGTGCCCTTAGGCTAAATTTCGAGGGCTCCATCTTACTACTAGTAATGCCACTCAGTTGTTCATTGCTATGTAGTAAGATACATTCTGACTCTTTGCTTTCATGGAGATAACTTCACCATAAAGGAAATCCAGGAAAGAATAAAGGAAAGGGGGAAAGAAGGATGATTGATACCAAGGGAAAGAATTAAGAACAGTAGAAGCGGTTTGTTTTTTGTTTTGATTGCTACTACGCCAAGGAAAGTGAACAGTTTTCAATTGGGAAGATAAGTTTTCTTCCATGAAACCTCCTCTTACTTAGCCCAAGAACAAGAAGGCTGTTTGTTTCTCCTGAAAATTTTGTTTTATCCAATGCCAAACCCAATTAGAAGCAGGCAAGGCTTTCCATTTTTTGTACAGGCAAGGCTTATTTTAGGTAGTTAATGCCGATGAGATCATTGAGGCTATTATTTTAAACAAGGTGCAGAAAATAAATTATTTAGAGCTTCATGCTATATTTTTAAAATTACTTCCACATTTTAATAACTTATTTTTTTAATTGTTTAAAATTCATCGAATTTTAGGTAAGTTTAAGCAATTTTATTTTACTTTTACCTTTTACATAAAAACTACGGCCAATGAGTAATCTATGACCGTGTTTGTTTTTGTTTTTTTTTTTTTTTACTTTTTGTTAAAAACTTATTGATTCAATCTGGCAATACCTTCACACAAAACACAAAATTCTAAAAACTCTAGAGGATGATGTAGCATCCGGGTTTTTTTTTTTTTTTTGAAATAAAGATTTTATTGATTCAAACTAGCAATACATCCGATTGAGACACGGAATCAAATTCGCTAAAAACACTAAAAGATAGCGTAACATCCAGGTTAATAGCACTAACATAATGACTCGATATAAAGTCTGCACATTTGAAAATTATATGGTGCCTAGTCTTCATAAGATTATAGTTCTGCAACATACTAACGACCCTGATTTGAATTGATGTCTCTGTCTGATCAAATATATTTTACCGTCTAAATCGCCTAAAACACTAGTACTATCGTAGCAAGCCGATGAAAGCCAAAACAAAAACAACACGTAGTAATAAGATTGCGACGAAACACGAAAAAACAAAATAAATCATAGATTTATGTGAAAAAACTATTTTATTGTATAGGAAAATGGAAGAACGAAATGCAGATGAGTGATTTTAGGCCAAAATGGCCAAAAAAATCACCCTTCCTTGCTTAAGGAAAAGGAGTTAGAAGAGAATGAGATGAGAGAAAAATAGGAGAGGGGTGGCTAGGGTTTTTTTTTTAATCATGAAAAATAGCATCTAGGTTAATAGCACAATGAATAGACTCAAAGCCTATATTTTGATAATTCTATGATGATTGAACTCTACGTGACTCAGGTTCTCTGACGTATTGGCAATGTGATTTAATTTGATGTACTAAAAATCAAATACCGCTTTGTCATTAGTCGCTTTACGCTGAAGAGTCGCAACAAGACGACGAAAACCAAACCGCCGTACTATGATCCAATTCTATAGCATATTGGCGACCATTGATTTGATTTCTTGTGTTTGATAAGATATATTTTCTTCCGATACGAATTGTTGAGCACAAATAAACGTGTATAGCCAACTGACCCAACAAAAACATCGTATTGAGATGACACAATCACCTATTGTACCAAGACGATGACAATCACATATGCACGAAGGCAACGATAATCACACACGCACCAAGACATGACAAAAAAAACATATAAAAAACCAGTTCTATGTGAAATAACTACTTTATTAAAAAAGAAAAAGATGGAAAGAGATGTAAAATGGTGATTTCAAACCAAGAATGATAAAAAAAAAAAAATCACCCCTTATTTCATTAGATTTTTGTTTTTTTTTCTTATGATTTATTATTGCATTTTTAAAATTTTAAACTAAATAAAAAGTTATAAAAGGCAAATTTGATTGCATTTTCTATTAAAAAATATTCATGATTCGTTGGCATATTGTCATATTAATTAAATAAAAGCATAGTGTTTTGAAATTTTTATTTTCTTGAAATTTAGATAAAGATTAAAAGATAATTTCTTTTTACTTTATTAGTAAATGGATAATCATTTTTATTTAAAATTAATTTTCTTAAAATCTATATAAAATGTTAATTTTTTATAGATAATATATGAATTTAAAGTGTGTAAAGAGGATGATTTTTTGTTATGGTATTTTATTTTTTTTAAAATAACTTTAAAAGAAATTATATATCATAATAATTTTTTTTTTATAAATGTGTTAAAATATTATACATGGAACCTCTTTTTCTCTATCACACCCTTTTACCATTTAGATTTGGTGAAAAATTTTAAATTATATTTACTTCTTTAAACTTATCTCTCTTATTCTTTTGCAATTACAAAAAAAAAAAAAAAAAAAAATGGAAATGAATTAAAATTATTTAATTTTTTAATAAATTTTAATTATATTTATTTTTATTATACTTTTCATGGTGAAACCAAATATAAAAAAACCTTAGCTTTTTTTTTTTTTTTTTCTTTCCTTTCTACTTAGGAATAACGTAGTATAAATGTTTTATAGACCTCGTTTGGACGCCCGTGATGGGCATTGAAACCTATTAATGGAATGTAACTTGTGAAATCAACGAGTTAATAATCATTCATTTTGCTAGGAAGAATTTTGTGTATTGATGTATGGCTTCCAAACAGGGCATAAAACCCAACTCATATTTACAATACCAAAGGCAGTTCTCATATCTTAATTTACAATACAAACCAACCACTGGAACTATGGCCATATGTTAAAAAATTATTTGTATATATTACTTCAACTAATTTCATTTATTTTAAATTTTTATTGTAAAAACTAAATGATTTTAAAATATATAAAATTTTAATAAAAAAAAAATCAAATAGGATTAATTACATAAATGGTGTTTCAACTTTTTTCATTTTGTCCATTTTGTTATCTCAACTTTATTTTTGTTCAATTAAGTGTCTAAGTTTTTTTTTGGTGTAAGCAGCACTATTTTGTTAATTAAGTGTCTAAACTTTTTTATTCTTTCTATTTTGGTGTCTCTAACTTTATTTTTGTTCAAATCATGTATAATACTTTTTGATTTTTTTTTATTCGATGTCTTTATTTATTTTTGTTCAATCAAATGTTTAAACTTTTAATTTTTGTTCAATCAATTAATTCTTGACCAAAAAAAACTTATTAGGATATTTGAATTATGAAAAATTAAATTCAAACGGCATTCCACGTCAAATAAAATAATAAAATTACTTAAATGCCCTTTAAGTAGGTAAAATAACAATATTATCTTTTCCACATTTGAGGTTTTACTATCTATTTGCTACCATAAAAAATAAATTGATAAAATTGACTAGTATAAAACTGAGATAAAAATTAAAAATTTATTTAAAAATATTGGAAGAATTAAAAATATTTAATTATCATCTATAATTTTTACTTGTTTTTCTAAGTATTATGTAAAAAAAATTATATATGAATAATTAAAATAAAAATAGATATTAAAATTATTTTTAAAATAATTAAAATATTTATTTTGGTACTGTAACAAATATATAGAAAAAAAACCTTAATGTGAAAATGATAATATTGTCATTTCACCTCGTTAAAAGTCATTTAAGTAATCTCATCATTTTTCTATGATAAGAATGTTATTTGGATGCAATTTTTGCTTATTCAAATATCTTAATAAGCTTTGATTGGTTAAGAAGTACTTGATTCAACAAAAATTAGAATTCCAAACACTTGATTAATTAAAAATAAAGTTGAGACACCAAAATAAAAAACAAATCATAAAGTTTGGACATTTGATTGAAAAATAAATAAAGTTGAGACACCAAAATAGAAAAAATGGAAAAGTTAAGACACCATTTATGTAATTAATCCAATAAATTATAACTGGTGTGGGAATGAAACTACGAAGAATAACCTAAAGATTTAGGTAAGTTAGTGTATTGGTTTGTGGTGGTTGGGTAGAGTATATAACTTTGATGGGTAAGGGATGGGGACTGGTTCTAAGGCTTACATAGTTACATGCCTAATTTAGGGTTTATATATATAATTAAGGTTTAGAATGAAGAACACCCTCATCGCCTTTTCCTGTCTTTCATCTTGTTCTTTCTAACCCCTTTCCTTTAATCAAGGAGACGTGATTTTTTTGTCATTCTTAGCCTGAAATCATCAAAATATGTCTTTCTATAATTTTCTTTTTCAATAAAGTAGTTCCTTCACAAAAATCTATATTTTTAATTTGTTTTTTTCGTGTTTTAGTCGTCATCTTGTACCATGTGTGGTTTGTGTTGTCTCAATACGACAGATTAGTTTTCGTCGTCTTGTTACGACACTTTCTTGTACGTGGGTTGTTCGATCAACAAAGAAGATTCGATTAGACAAATATATCAAGTAAAATCATGGTCATCAATATGTTGTAGAATTGGAGTCATATGTATTATAATCATCATATGTATAGGATTTGGGTTTATTTATTGTGCTATTAACCTGGATGTTGCATCATCCTCTAAAGTTTTTAACGAATTTGATTATGTAATTCTATCGATTGTATTGTTAGTTTGAATTAATAAAATTATTCTCCTTTTTAAAAAAAAAGTTTAGAATGAAGAATTTTAGGTTTTGGTGTGATTTGATGCAAACCAACCTTGTTTTGAGCTTATTTTTGTTTTTAAGGTTTTCTATGGTAAGGTTACATTAAGGTTTAAGAAGTATGAAATTAGATTTGCAAAGTTTTTGGTTGCAGCTAAAAATTTGGTTATCGAGGTTAAAGCGAAGATGAGGAGATGAGATCGTAGAATCATAGATAGTTATCTCGCTACCCAAGGAAGCCACGAACTCACCACTCAAATGATAAGAAAACAAGATATATATTTTGTCATCCTAGGAATCCACAAAGGGATAAGAAAGCAATGAACTCGGTACTCAAGATCTAAAAATATTATTAAACTTCAAGTTGATAATCATTAGAGTATATATATATATATAGGCTTCATACTTTTTAAATCAAATAAAACAACTCATATTTTGACTTAAAAAACAAGATTTTCTAATTTAAATAAAGCAACCTTAAAGCAAATCTTTCTAAAAATAAATAAAAGAACTTCTAAAAACAAATCTTTTTAAAATAAAGCAATTCAAAAATAATAAGAAGACTCCAAATCATGTCTATGAGTTTTCACATCATAGGGAATTTGAATTTTCCATTATTTAGGCCAAATTCCGATGCATGTTATAGTTGTACTTGTTCCAGCCTCAATCACCTAAATGTGTTTTTTTTAAATCCTCTTTTATTTTCAATAACAAAAAATTATTTTATTTTAGTTTTTGATCGCTAAACATTTTATTTATAATATAATAAATTACCCCTACTTAAACTCGAACCCCCGACCCTTCCTTTCTTTTAATACATTTTACTTGAAAAATTGAACATCTACCTTATGAAGTAGACAGAATTGGCATGACAAGAAATTATTTTTAAAAATCATTTTCAAGCATGCTCTTAGATTATTCACATGAGCGGGAAGTGAAGCAAGTTTCATAATATCATCTCATGGATTTTGTGTTTGAGACGCTTGTTTTTGTGAAAAAATGAATAATAATGATAATAAAGAGAATTTCTATCTTATCAAACAATTTCTCGCTGACTGTAGGAATAACGATCACTGTGTAATATTTTCTGTTTGATTGCCAAGAAAATGCTAGGAAAAGACAATAGTAAACTTTCTCCTCCTACTCATTTTTCCTGTGCTTTTCATTTTCCAATTATTTGGAGTTTGCTCGATTAAAACGACTTCCTTAAAGCTTCTATAATGCATATTACCTAACAAACTGGAATTTCTTATGTAAATTTTCATCGCTTTTCTTATTCTTTACTCTGTAAATTGATTTGATTACTGGTTTATTCCTGTATGATTATGCTTCGAATTTCTATTTGTTTTACCAGGAATGGGGGTCGGTCTCCTCCAACATTTCCCAATCATTCTATCGAATCGATAAGATAAGCGAAATAGTCTGCCATTGTTGAACATTAACAAATTTCAATAATGTTTAAAGCTATAGCTTATACTGAATTCAATAATAATTATGCGTAAGCGTCATCATCATCATCTTCCCCTTTCTCACTTCTCAGCCCCATTCTGTAGAACCCTCCCAGCTCTTCATTTTGCAGTTCAGATGATCATATACTGTATACCATCAATACAAAACAGAGAAGCCCTTTTATTCTTTCTCTTTGATTTCACCTGAACCTTGTATCAGATCAGTCAGAATCATCCCATATCTTGAGTGATGATAATGAACTAGACAGAAAGTCTCAGATTCATCATCTTCAGGTAAACCCTTCCCAGAATCGTTCTTCTTCCTAGCCATGTCATGAAGACCTCTAAATTCCTGCATCAAATCATTTCTCATGGTTAGCCTTAAAGAGTAGAAGAAAAGTTTAAAACCATGACACAGATAAAAAGCTGCATTACCCATCTTGGCATTTGGCTTTGCAACGTTTCATTTTGCTCACTGTATAGTTCTCGAGCAAGGCTTCTAGACGCTTAGCTAGTTTTGGTGTTTGAGACCGTGGTAGAATGTCCCAAACCTTCAAAACTTGTGTGCATTTTGAATTTTCCTCAAGAATGTCTGTAGTCCAAACCAGAGTGAGTAGCCCATTGACCTTGTACAGCTGCAAGAGCTCAGAGCAAGTCCTGGTTATGACACTGGGATTTTTCTCATTGTTCGGATTACGCCATCCGTTTGAAAGCTTTCCCAGCAGATGAAGCACTTCCTTGTTAATCTCTGTACTCTTAATTCGATCCAGGGACTTCCAAAATTCATCGCTGAAACAGACCTGTTAAGAAGAAATAAATGCAAACCAGTTCATTAGAGAGAAGATCCATTGACTAGATTGATAAACTAGTTCTAGTGATCTCATTTTTAGGTTTTGAGGTTTTGATTGAGAAGAACATACCTTCCATCTCGATTCCCTAAATAGAAATGAATCCATGTTCTGTAAAAGTTGAAAATAGCCATGCTCAACCAAGGATGTGGCAATAGCCTGAGCCAAAGTTTTGTCATCCTCAACATTATAGCAACATCCGCGAGCTTTAGCATTGCTGACCAATTTTGCCCATATAGTGCCACTGTTTGTTAAAGTTGGACCATGCCCTAATATCCAGAGGCAATACCTACACATAGAACAAAGCATATTCTTTTACTTGCAAATCAATGATAAAGAGACTCATGATCTGCCCCTTGTCCTAGACTACAAAGAACAGTACCTCGCTCGGGTCAGAGCCACATTTGCTCTTTGTCTATTTGAAAGAAAACCTACTTTTCCGTCCAAATTATTTCTTACAGTTGAGATGATAATGACATCCTCCTCTCCACCTTGAAAACCATCAACAGAACGAACGCTCACAGAGAAGTCACTGTTTGTACCGGTACTGTATGTCTTTCCGAGTTTTTCTTGAATGGCAAAAACTTGAGCGTTGTATGGAGATATGATACCGATGCTAACCTTCTGTCTATTGGCAACATATTCTGCAATGAATATGAACAACAAAACATCAAGTGAAGAGCTAAATAAATACTTTTGTCACTGTAACAGCTTACCTCTGAAAAGCTTGGCAACTATCTCTGAGACTGCAGCTACCTCCACCATGTTTCTACTGCTATGGCTGTTACCTCGCTCCTCTTTTCCATATGTTAGATTAATAAAGTAGCTGTATCTCCCTGAGAGAAACACCTTGTAGCTTCTTAATTTGACATTGAAGAGGCATCTGAAATCTTATTGTCGTAGAATTCCTGATTGGAAATAAGCTAATAGAGGACCATTCTGTACTGAATATTTAGAAGGTGCTTCCTCTGTCCCAATGATACCAGTCTCTCAAACGAACTTTCTTCCAAATTCAGCATTTGCTTAAGTCTAATTTAACATAGTCAATGTTTACAGATGTCAATCTGAAGAGATATTTCATAATTTGTGAAAAAAAAAAGATCATAGGATACAAAACCTTGCTTTTAACCATTGCTGGTAGTTGCAGCTCATCCCCTATGAGAACAGCATGGGAGAGACCTGGAAGTTGTAGAGGAATGGCTGACTCACATTCTTTAAGTTGAGCCTTCCAAATCGATAACCAATAATTCAAACAGCTTTATTCCTGCCATTATTCATACAATATTGCTGAGCTAGAAACTGTGCAGAAAATCAAGCTTGCTTTGCTTAAGCAGAAAATTTTTATTTCATCATCCGAGAAGATAGTTGGAACAAGGAGTGTCTGATGGAGGCCTCTCAGTATTTGAAGGCACTCTTGTTTGTCCTGATGCAATTGGGGCCCCTTGAGGTAGACATTATTCTTATGCAACAAAGTCGCAATAGATTCTAGTAAACCAAGGGCTTTGATCATGTTCTTTGCAGTTTCTATAGAAACCAAAGAAGTTGGAAAGTGGGTATACAAGTTGATGATACAAAACTTAAGTTTCTCTCCTGTAGAATCAAATCTTTTCTTTAAGAATTCTTGGAATGTTAAACAACCTTTATTCTTTCTATTGGCTACCCTTTTATTATCCTTGCTTTGGGCGAGTTCTTCTTCATCATATTTCAATTGTTCTTTCTCCTGTGAAGGCATACTTTCCAGCTGTTTTTTCTTGCTCTCTTTAAAGGACTTCTTGTTCTTTTTCAAGGTTTGATCAATAACATTTCTCCAAATCTTCTTGCTCTTCACGTCTTTGAAGTATTGTGGATGGATCTTCCCTTCTGTTTCTCTATTGATTACCAGATTTCCATCTCTGAGAATCCCCTCCTCCTCCTCATCCTCCTCCTCCTCATCATCCTCCTCCTCCTCCTCCTCATCCTCCTCATCATCATCATCATCATCATCTGTCTCATCTTCATCATCTTCCTCTACTATTTCCTTCAGATACTTCTGGTACATTTCTTCAGGGTCTTCAAGCAAACTTATCATAGCTTCTACAGAATGTTTCCAACCAGAAAGTGGAGCAAAACACTTGGCCAGAATATTGATACGGAAATTAATGAAGACATCAAGAAGGTCATCATGCTTATCAATCTTCATTCTTCCCCCATTCCCGAATAGAACTATATCTCCCAGCCCATAACTACCACATTCTATTGACTCTCTGACCAACCTCATTAGCCTTGTTGTGACTTCAATCACTGCAATATTAGTTGGGGCACATGTGACAGTTCTGCATTTCATCCTAAAGAGGACAAACAATAATGCACCAACCGTCTTTGTTTTCCCAGTCCCGGGAGGTCCCCATATTAGTTTTACACTATTTTGATGTTTACAATTCCTTGCTGCAAGGCAGCTTGAAACAGCAGCTTGTTGAGAGTCATTTAGCTTAAAAGTATGGATTAGAGGGTTCCAAACCGATGAAGAATTGGAGAAGCACAGAGTACATGTGTTCTCAGCCTGCAAGACAATACAACCTTGATCAAGGATTTGAACAAATTTCTTCTATTGAAATGATTCAGTAAGTAATGCTAAGAAAGCATGTAGTTTGGATGCCTATGTGTAAAATGCAGTTGTTTCATATTTTCTTCAACATGGTAACAAGGGATGACAAAACAAATATTGTTGGAAACATTAACGGAAAAAACATTGGAATTCTTACAGCATGATCAGGTTGAAGCACTTTCTGAATCAAACTCAGGTTGCCGTTTTCCTGATCCGCATGCAACGCATTCCATATTCGCATATTTGTTGTCATGTTTATCAGAAAAACAGCAAAAAGAGTTTCTTTCTTCTCATCAGGCTGGGTCTCTCTTCTTTTATCCGCCTCTGTTTCTCTCCTCTGGTCCATCTCTACCCTTTGATCAAAGCAATCTATGGGTTTTGAAGAGAGTATTCGAAGCTTGTTAGAATTCTCATCTTTTGATCCCTGCACTATAGCAATAACATATGGTCTCTTAGGCCTGTCTAAATCACTGATGTATTTTGGTCTTACATCTGTAAATGCAATGACATCCCCTTTCTCAGGTTCATATATTCCTGCTTCATTTGCAGTAGTCTTTCTATATCTCTTAAATGAAATTTCGTAGAACAAGTCTTTAGGAGGCTTATAATCTTCGGATATTTTGACAGAGATTACTTCACATATAGGTGCCCGGGCCAGTGAAGTCATACTTGAAGACAAATCAGCGTGTGTTTCCTCAATAAGAGGAGTCAGCCAGATACTATCAAATAGTGATCTGTCGAAAAAGAATGTTTCTGGGATCTTCCTGACCTGTTAGATAACATATGAATCATTACTGTTTGATGGAGAAACAAGAGCACATTATTCTTATGCATGCATACAGAGAGATAGATTAGCTGAAGCTTTGATTGTGTATCTAGTTCATTCAGCATTTTATGAATCTCACATCCATATTTCTCGGGTTTTTTGTAGCTATATCTTTTCCATGCATGAAGAAATTCATCAAGGGTCTTATCTGATTGCCAAAATGGATTTTAAATATATATGCTAGCCTACCTCAATTGAATTGGAAACATACCGAGAATTCTTTGGTCAGTTTATAGATATCTCCTAAACTGGTACAATTAACACAAACCCTAGCTTGCTGGGAAATATACTTGTACTTGTCTTATATCACTAATACATGCTTCTACTATAAAGAAACCCCTAGACAACATCAATTTGATGCATGATTTGTTTGATTTATTTGTCTACTTAACATGAATCATATTGTTGTTTTCATTTTTATGTGTTGATGAAAAGTGAAATTCATGACTGGACTACCATGCATTAGGATCATAAATGGAAATAAAGAAATGAAGCAGCATACCTTGTCTTTGTAAAGATCTTTAGAAAGCACATCTCTTAGAGACCAGGAAAATACCAAGTCAAACAAGCTTCTCTCTGCATTCTCTGCCTTCCTTGCTTTAATCCTCTCCATCCTTTGTTGATCAAATACCAAAACCCAGATTCAGTTTTGCTATAAACATCTATCTACAACATTGGAAAGTAGATATTAAAAAAAAAAAACTCCTTCATGACTAAGAAAATTTAAAAGGTCAAACACTAAGAGGGTCCCTTATAAATGGGACATCCCCATTGGTGTGTATATGTATATATGCCTTTTCTTTCCATGGTTTCCTCGTACATTAAAGCCAACAAAAGTAAAGGCTGCTTGGCTAGTGAGAAAAAAGAAAAAAAAAAGAAAGAAAAGGCTGTACGGACACTAGAATAAAGTAAGCTAGTGTGGAAGATGATAGTTCAATGAGTAGGAACTTGCATATTTCATATTTCTTATTCTATATTAATACTACCATTGCTCCATTCTGATTCTTTGCTTTCATGCAGATAACTTCAGCAGAAAGGAAATCCAGGAAGAACAGGATTATACCAAGGAAAGTGAAAGTGAACAGGTTTAAATTGGAAGGATACGTCTTCTTCCATTAAACCTCCTCTATTACCCCAAGAAGGCTGTTTGTTTTTCCAGAAAATTTCGTTTCATTCATTTATTTTAGATAGTTAATGCCAATAAAATCATTGAGGCTCATTATTTAAGACAAGGTGCAGAAAACAATGCTCAAACTGTAACTTTAAGAAAAAATAAATTATTTTTTATTGCTTTTTGTTATATTTTTAAAAATTGTTTAAAATTCATTGAATATTAGGTAAGCTTAAGCAATTTTTAAAATTCCAAATTCATTGACTATTTTTAAAATCACTTCCAAATTCAAGAACTTATTTTGTTTTAAATTCATTGAATTTTATTTTTTAGGTAAGCTTAAGAATTTTTTTAACATTTTATGCTAATTGATAAAGTAAGACTGATTCTTAGAGGAAAATAGGAAAGAAAGAACATAGAGGCAAAAAGTAGAAGTAAGAATCAAAATTAAATATAGGTTAAATTTTAATAAATTATTTTTATTTACTTCTTTAAACTCATCTTGCCCATTGTTTTGCTATTAGGAAAAGATCAAATGATTTTAAAAAAATATTTAAATATTTAACAAAATTTAATTATATTTAAATTTCTTTTACATGGTGAGACCAAATAGGAGGAAACTATTTTTCTTAGCATTTTTTTTCTTCCATTCCTACTTCGTAATAAAATATAGTGTAAATGTATTCTGAACCTCGTTTGGATGCCAATAATGGGAATTGAAACCTATTAATGGAATACCTATTCTTTTGCTATTTGGAAAATATCAAACGATTTAAACAAAAATTAAAATTTCAATAAATTTTAATTATATTTAAAAAATCTTTTATATTTTTTTATGGTGAAATGAAATCAAATAGAAGATAATTATTTTTCTTAACATTTTTTTTCCTTTCCTTTCTACCTAGGAATAAAACATAGTATAAATGTATTATAGACCTTTTTTTATACGGAAAAAAGGATATCTATTAAAAGGGGACTAAAAAGCCCAACCCTAAGGGAGTATACAACACCCAGGCTATACCAAAAAGCAATAAAAACAAAAAGACTCACTTAGCTCCCAAGATTAACCCGAAGCCAATAAAGCAATAAGGTTAGCTACAAAATAATCAGAATTTACAACCGCCCTTGTCCAAGAACAAAAAGAATAGACAAAAGCACTTCTAAGTCTGTTGAGGCCCTTGAGGGAAAACTCTTCATTTTCAAACACGACTCTATTCCTTTCCTTCCATATTGCCCAAAACAAACAAAATAGAGCAACCCTCCAAGATTTTCTTTCACTTTTTCTGACAGGATACTATTTTAGCCAAAAAACTGGTCCTTGATTAGCCTAGGGCAAGCAACTCTCATAGACGTCAATAAAAAGGACCAGATTCCCCATACCTTTTTTTCACATCTATTCATTTCACGTTACGTCGTTATAGTGATACATTAAGGCGACTGGAACGAGTCCATTCTTTATGGCCCGCTTGACCCTTTATTAACCAGGCCTAATTGGCGTATTATAGACCTCGTTTGTATGCCCATAATGGGGATTGAAACCTATTAATGGAATGTAACTTGTGAAATCGACCAGTTAATAATCATTCATTTAGCTAGATAGGAAGAATTTTGTGTATTGATGTATGGCTTCCAAACAGGGCATAAAATAACACCCAAGCAAAAAGCCCACTCATATTTACAATACCAAAGGCAGTTCTCATATCTTAATTCACAATACAAACCAACCACTAGAAACCATTAGTGGTATGTTCAAAAATATGACTATTGAAGATCCTCCCAATCCAAGTCAATCCACCTCTATTATGTAGGAAATATATTTAAGTATGCCATAACCAAAACGTCTCTCTTCCCAACTTCATCCTCTTAAATCTTTCCGCTGAAAATAGGTAAAAATATATTGAATGAGTTTAATGTCAAAAACATACAATTTAAATAGCACATTATTATGAGAAAAAAGTAAAATGTAAGCAAATAAAGCCATCTGTCTCTCGTGTTCAAATATGCTATCAGTGCATTAGATCTGTAAAGTCTATCTACTGTATAGCTGGTAGTAACAAGGACTCATCGAGCTAGGATCTTAACTAATACCAATGTAATAGATATGAACTGTCTTTTTGCATCTCTTCAATACAAAACAGGTCATTGAAAGGATCTCTAAAACCCGCCAAAGCATGAAAGCAAGGATCTTTCAGAGAGTGGATTCTTGCTTGAAGATTACATGACTGTATGGATATATAATCTCATGCATTCAAAAAAATTCAAGAAAAAAAAAAAGGATATATAATCTCATACTAACCTATGAATTTTGGGATATCCTTGCCATTTTTCTTTGGCAGGTATCAAGGAGTGCTAGTATGCATTCATATAGGTGCCGGAGAAAAGGGCACTATACATATGGGGGATAGGGATTGAAGTAGAGGAAAAAGATGAAAAGAATTTCAGATATTACTTTTGATTCTCAAGAAGAAAATGGGTTAGATTCTATTGGTTCAAATAATGGAGCTATATTGAAAAGTATAGGTGCTTTACCTATGGGGGCAGGGATTGAAGAAGAAGAAGATGAAAATAATTTTAGACATTACTTTTGATTGTCAAGAAGAAAATGAGTTAGATTCTATAGGTTCAAATAATGGAGCTATATTGAAAAGTACTCACTTGTAAGCATATATATTCCAACTAATCGTCTAGACTTAGCGATGCAAAGGAATTCGACACGTCCACAGAGCAACCATTGTGATTGTTTGGCCATGTCACTGGAACTTCAAGCTTCCTGTAATAATCGAACAAATTTCCAGTTCTTAGCCTCTTTTTCATGAAGAAGATAATGTGAAGTGAGCAATAACTACAAAATTAAATGATTTGATGACACATAAAAAGAATTACCCTTCATAATGTTTCTCTTTGCAGCGTTGGATGCGGTCATCAGTGTAATTCTCAAATAAGGAACAAAGCTGTCTCACTGCTCTTGATGTTTCACGAGACGACACAATATCACAAATCTTGAGAACCTGGATGCAAGATGAGTCGACCTCAAAGATGTCTACAGACCACAGCAAATTGAAGTGTCTATTTACACTGTATCGGACCAAATGAGTCCCATGTACCAGTACTTAGAGCTGCTGTCTGCAGCACCAACCTTTAGAGCTTCTCTAACAGAAAAACCACTTCCTTGTGAACCTCGGTGTCGAATATGTTGAAAATGGATTCCCAGAACTCATCGCTGAAGAAAACCTACCAAAAGAGATAGATATAAGCACTTTTAACATGAACCAATTAAGCTAGGATGAAGAAATTTCTTCACAATTTTAGAAAACGAGATTCTAACTTTCTTCTTCACAATTCGTAGCATTCAGTCATTTCAATCTGAGATTAGTTCTTTTAAAGGCATGATATTTGTGTTAAACATAAATCCTACAAGCTTGAGCTTTTAGGTGAGTTGGTCATTTAACATGGTATGAGAGCTTAGTCTGGCAGGAGGTCCTTCGTTCAAGACCTCTCTCTACAATTTGAATCCCAATTTGTTGACTCTATTTGGTTTGTTTGACTCTCCACATGTGGGTATAAGACCGCACGTGAGAGAAGATGTTAAAGGCATGATATTCGTGTTAAACCTAAATCCTACAAGCTTGAGCTTTTAGGAGAATAGGCCGTTTAACAAGTTCCATGCATGATAATAGAATGATATGAAAAAATGAGTACCCATAAAGAAGATGAGTTAGAAGAAATTGGCATACTTTCCATCTAGCCGTCCTGAATAGTAGAGAAGTTATATCAGGTACATCATCATGTTGGCCTCGCTGAATCAGGGCTACAGCCATAGCCTGAGCCAGGTTCTTTTCCTCACTAGCATTATAGAAGCAGCCTCGCTCTCTGGCATCGTTAACAACTTTCTTCCATATGGTGTTACTTTCTACTAGAGTTTTACTTTCCCCAATTATCCAGAGACAATGCCTAGGGGGAAACAAGGATCAGCTCTTACTAGCAGCAACAACAAAGAGAACCAAACTAATTCATATTCTGGAATGCAGAGTAATACCTTGCTCGTGTAAGAGATACATTTGTTCGTTGATGTTTGTAAAGGAAACCCACTTTGCCCTTCTCATTACCTCTGACAGTCGAGATAATAATAACATCCTCTTCACCGCCTTGAAAACCATCAACTGTGCAAACTTTGACAGAGAAGTCATTTCTTTCGTCTGTATTGCATATCTTTCCAAGGTTTTCCTGAATTTCTAAAACTTGAGCTTTGTAGAATGATATCACACCAACACTAACCTTCTGTTTCCTAGAGACAGATTCTGTAACGAGTAAACAATTAAAAGTCAGAAATCAGAAATTTCCCTACTTGTTGATCTGGTATCCAAGCAAACACTTGATAGCAATATGGGGTCTCAAATGATAGCAAAAGCTTACCTCTAAAAAGGCTTGCAACTACCTCACATACAACAGCTACCTCGACCATGTTTCTTGAGCTATCAGTTTTAGATCAGAGCCCCTCTTTTCCATATGGTGCATTTACAAGAGTATGGCGTAAATGCTTCCATGAAGAAACTTCATTCCTGCCAGAAAGCTTCTCTCTTTAACGTTTGGGCATCAGAATGCGACTCTCATGAGCTCCTTATTTGGAATAACACTAGACGGGATGCAAAATCAGGTGCTGGACATTGAGAAGGTGGTACTCATGCTTTAGAAACACCAGCCTCTCGAACAAACTTCTTCCAAATTCTGCCTTCTCTGAAATCTAAGACAGTAATTGTTTCAGATGTCAAGAAAAAGGAATATTTATGATGTTTATTCACAGAAAAAGGAAGAAAAGAGATGATGTCCAAACGCTATCTTGACATGATGCTGGTGGTTGCATCATAATCCCACAGAATGGCATGACGGAGACCAGGAATTTGTAAAGGAATGGTCGACTCACATTCTTTTAGCTGAGCAGCTTCATCTATAACCAACAATTCAACTGGTGCCATTCCCTTCATCCTTAGTTTAACTGAGCTTGAAGCAGTGCAAAAAATCAAACAAGCCTTTTCCAAACAGAACTTTTTGATATTATCATCTGTATCAATTTTGGGAAAGTGATTTTCCTTAAGCATTTAAATTTGGAAGAACTCCTTCTCTAGTGCTATATGTAATTCAGGAAGGAATCAGCACATTTTCCATCTTGATATTTATGGAGTTCATAGAGGCGATTCCAGAAAATCAAGAGCTCCACAACCATGTCTTTTACCCTTCAATAAATCTGAAGAGTTGGTGAAGTGTGATACTCTAGATCTTTAGTGAAAGAAAGCTCAGCTGCTCTCCTGAAAATCAAACCTCTTGTGAACTCTCTCAGACCCTCAGAAAATCATGGTGTTCTGATGCGACTCTGTTATTTTCATTTTGGGTAAGCTCATCCTTGTCCTGTTTCTCATTGTTCTTCTTCTTTCCTTTGGAGGTTTGACCAACAACCACCTTCCAAACTTTCTTGTTCTTCGGATCCTTGACGTATTGAAGCTCCTCTTTTTCCATACTGATTTCTAGTTTCTCATTTCCAAGAACTCCCTTCTCATGCTTCTTCTTCTGTCCCTTGACGTATTGAAGCTCCTCTTTTTCCATAATGATTTCTAGTTTCTCATTTCCGAGAACTCCCTTCTCATGGTTCTTCTTCTTCTTCTTCTTCTTCTGTCCCTTGACGTATTGAAGCTCCTCTTTTTCCATACTGATTTCTAATTTCTCATTTCCAAGAACTCCTTCTCTTTGCTTCTTAGGTCTGTCTATATTGTGTTTATTTAGCAAGATCACTCAAAGGTTAAACACAAAGTCTAACTTAGTTTCTTCAAGCAACCTACCTATAGAATCTAAACAGTGTTTTACCCAGAATTTGTCCATACTTTGAGGCTAGAATGCTAGCAGTGTCAAGAAAGATATCACAAAGATCGCTATCCTCATCAATCTGCATACCCTCCTGACTCCCAAAAAGAACAATATCTCCCAGTCCATAACCACCATACTCAAGTGAATCCTCAACTAAGCTCAAAACCCGCTCTGCAACTTCTAATACTGCAATATTAGTAGGGGCACAAGCAAGCGTTCTGCATTTCATTTCTAATAGTGCACACAGCAATGAACCCACTGTCTTTGTTTTTCCCGTCCCAGGAGGGCCTTTTATTAGTTCCACACTGTTCTGATGATGACACTTTGCCGTAGCAATACAGCTTAAAACAGCCGCTTTGGGACTGGTTTGGCCAAATGGATCAATTCTGCCCACTGAATCTGATATAGAACCTGAGGAGCAGATTTTACATCTATCCCCAGCCTGTAAAGGTACTGAGCATAACAAAGAAATAAGAAATGGTTTTGAATTCCATGATATATAAATGGAAATAACTTCATACTTGTTGCTAAATAAGCCTAATGGAGGAAGGCTTAAAAATACTATTTTTTGTTTTGAAAAAAACCTCATTAAGTGTTAATATAGCAGCAGAAGTGAATGTGAAATCTTACAAGGAATTTGATCACTTGGCACTTTTGAATCATTTGCATATTGCCTCCTTGAAGACCCTCGTTCAGTGAATTCCATATGCAAATATTCGTTGTCAGATTTATTAGAAAAACAGCGTAAAGTGTGTTTCTCTTCCCACCCTCCTGCATGTTTTGTTCAAATTCAATGGGCTTTGATGACACAATTTGAAATCGATTTAGATCTTTCTTGATCCTTGCACGAGGCAATAGTATAAGATCTTTCGGACCTCTGGATCATCAATAATTATGTTGTCTCAAGATCTGACTTAGTGCAATAATGTCTCCATCCTGAAATATGTTTGCACAGCATCATTTCTACCAACTCTGACACCTTCCAGTGAAACATTATATAGCAAGTTTTTTGGTCTTTTAGATTTGTCAACAAACTTTATTTCTCGTGCAGGCAGCTGCTCTGGATCCCATGCAGACTCCTCAAACACTGCTTTCATGCTCATCAACAAATCAGCACGTATTTCCTCAAGAAGTGGGGGAATGAACGATGTCATGTAAACAGGCCTCGACATGAACTCCAGTGGCAGCCTTTTCACCTGTTATAGAGCATATCCAGTGTGAATGGTTGAAGTGTGAATACCCAAGCCAAGTGAAATAAGTTTCATGGGAGCAATGCACCAAGAAAAGAAATAAACAAACCAACTTCTAAATCACATTGGGCTTATATTATGCACACAGAAGAAATTAAACTAAATATGAATTCCTACCATGGGTTACTTTAAGGGTGTGTTTGATACGTAGAAATAGGGATTCAAATAGGATGAGAATGAAGGTAAATCACAATATCGTGTAGAAGAAAGGAACCAAAATTCTAGCAGGAGTGAGAATCTGTTTCATACTAATGAATTTTTTATTCTTTATCTATTCTTATACTAAAAAACCAGTCAAACTTGACCAAGCAGGCTGAAATGGAATTGAGTTCTCCTTCCCATGCTCCATTCCACGTTACAAACTATGATCAAAGTAAACGCTGGACATTATTAACATCCATTTCCAACAATTAATCGTTACCGATGTGCATTTTATTAACACCAAATATATCAGATAAATTCTTGGCTACCTTACAAGGCCTCTGGTGTAAATCTATAACTTGCGAAAACTTTATGGAAGTCATTTGATCCCTCTTGAACCAGAAAGTACATTGATCAGAAAAGAGCGGCAAGAAAAACACACCTATAAACTAGGTACTAATTGTTGAAAAAACGGAAGAAACTCTTTATACTCTAATTACTAAACGAGCCACTACTGGCAAGCATCCCTACCCAAAATTACATTTAAAAATATATTTGATCTTTCCAAATATGATTCAGAACCTCAAGAAAACATGATGACCATGAAAGGAATCTTTCCCTGGTCTATACTTCTCATCTTTAAATATGTGATGATTCTAGGAACAATCAGCCCTACCTATGATATTTATTCCCTTCAATTGAATGCGCCAGAGCAATCAATATTCCATACATAAATTCCCCAAAAAATGGATTAAATAATCAAATGGCTAACAACAATTGAAATGGAAAAACGAAATCCTAACCTGGCTGTGGTAAAGATTTTCATTGAGGACATCAGCCAGAGACCAAGAGAACACCATATCTGTTAAGGTTGCTCCAGACCCTTTCATTCTCCTCACATTCACCCTCTTCATCTGCTATCCTTTTTCCAGACTGAATTAAGATCTGATCCCAAATCCACTTCCTGCCTCCAATCAGCCTTCAAATCGGAAAACACAAAGAATGCCACTAAGCAAGAAAATGATAAAGGGAACCCAGTTGCAGAAACTAATTAAAATCAACACAGGGAAAAAAAACCATAAAATAAGACCACAGCATTAGATACCATTACCATGACCTTTTTGCTTTCAAAATAAAATATGTAACGAATAAGAAACAACAACAATGCAGAATCTCACAAAAGATACAACTTGGAAATAATTGCGAATAAACATTCTCACTGACCGTACAGTTTCTACTCCTCAGTGAACTCACTACCAGTACAAATATATGGAACTATTATCTTTGCCAGTAAGTACCTTTCATGCAGAAGACTAGGAAAGAACGAAAAGAACGATATATATATATATATATATATATATATATATACGTGCGTATGTTTTGGTCCATTTCAATTTATTTGAAAATTTAAGAGTAAAAGACTTGAAACCAATCCAGTGTCAATGCTTTCAAAAATATTTCATGAAGAATACAAAGTATGACTGAGGGAAGTCTTAAGTAAAAGATCATACCTAATACATACGAGAGGTTTAGGTCTTTTGTTTTTAAATTTTCAAATAAAATAGGTGACCCAAAACATAATTTTTCATAAAAAAAAAGGGGGGGGAATAGGGCCACCTAGAAAGCAGGGAGAGGATGAAGACAATGAAAATGACGTCCTTGTAGTTGTATTCCATGGGAAAGTGAAAGGAGAAGGTGGGAGGAATGATCAGCGAGACTTGATGGTCAAGGGAAGTCAACTTTGTTTTCTTCGCCTTCAGGGAAGTGTAGTGCTGAGAAGTCGCAAGATTTAATATTCCATACACTATGATTGGTGGATTGTTTACTTCGTTTCAAGCATAAACAATAACAAATATATTTGGTTGCCAGTTTGAGAGAAAATGTTATTTTAACCATTTTTTTCTTTTCTTTATTCCCAATAACTATCATTACATGGTTTCTATTTTAATTTATTTGAAAAATGATGTTAAAAATCTTTGAAATCAATGTTAAGATCGAAAATTTGATTTTAAAAAATATTTGATAAAGGGTTGATAAATTTTCGTCTGAGAAACAAATAAGGCAAATCTATCCTTTTGGCCTGTGTTAGGAAATAATGATCTCCATATCAAAAGTTTATTAAGTAAGTATCAAATGTTTGTTATATCTTTACTCCAACGGAAATATTTTTAAGAAAATCATGAACACTGCAGTTTTAAGTCTCGTCTTAATTTTGAATAAATTGAATGAAGACATATATGATTTTCTTTTTAAAAGCTAGCAACTTTAATTATAATATATTATCGTATGGCATGGAAATATCTATACTTGATTTCGGACTTGTTTAGGGTATATTAAAAACTAAAATGGAATTATTGGAAATAAAATAAGCTTTAGGTGTCAAACAATTAGGGTAAATTAATAAATTGCAATTAATAAGCTAGAAGTGCGTAATATAATAAGTTCATATGCCAAAGTAGGATTTTGATGAATTGAATTGGGAATAAGAATAAAAATGAGGACCAAGAGTAATAAAGAAAGATATTAGAGAATCAATAAGGAAGAAAATTGTGGGAAGAAAGCGGAATGGGCAGAAGGAAAGAGGGAGAAGAGTTTGTCACTTGGAAAGTGAACTAAAAAAGGGGATAAAAGATCGAATAAGGATAAAGTAAAATAAATATCTCGTTTGAGCATTGTTTAGGAGAAAGAAGCAACAGGATAAGAGAAGAGAAGAAAGGAAGAAGAAGAGAGAAAAGAAAAGAAGAAAGAAAGGAAAAGAAAAGAAGATCGCATCTTATTTGATTCTAAATTTGAGTATGGAATTTGAGTATGAGTGTAAGGAATTTAGGAATATTTATATAGAAAACCATAAGGGTGTATGGATACATGTCTTGGTTGTAGAACTTCCTCAAATTTAGTATGAACTATAGATATTTGATTGGAAACATAGATTGTATGGAATTTGTGTATGGTTTGTATGGAACTTGTTAAAGTTAGTATGGAAAAATATGTCGATGTTTGTACGATAGTATGGGTTTGTATAGTTTTGGGTATAAAAAGTATAGATACATGGTTTGGAACCCTCTATCTCATGTATGGTTTGGGTTTGGAACTCCCAACCTCATTTCTTGTTAGGGTTGAGTTGAGAAGAGCTCTATGGCTCATATAGATGTGTTTTGGGAGGATTACAGTTGAGTTGAGCCGAGAAAATTACTATTATGGTCACCATACGATGTGGGACCTTAGAATGGGATTTTGGGTCGGAAATAAAGGGAATTTGGCAGTAAGTCCTTCTAGTAAATTGTATCCACATCAATGAACTTGATGTTAGGCTTTAATTTCTCGGTCGGACTCTGTAGACAAATTATGGTCTTTTCTTCTGAAACGATCCCCAATGAAATTAGGGTGCCAGACCTCATCGTAAGTCAACCGGACACCTCATCGTGAGTCGGAACCTCATGCGGCGAAGATTGCCGGACCTCATCTGTAGAGGTCATCAGAGCTTCATGCAATAGAATTAGCGGTTGGAGACCCTCATCTGTAAGTCAGTGAGACCTCATCACATGAGGTCGGCAAGCCACCGATCTGTAGAGAGCTTCGGCTCGCTTGATTAGTCGGCTGATTGGAGTTAACTCATTATGACCTCAACCCGGAGGTTATAACTCCTTCGTCGAACTACATTTCAAGTGTTCTTGGACTCTATGGAAAGCCCATTAAGTCAAAGAGTATATTTATATGCTGAGGGAGGGACATTAGGTGTCAGACCGTGTGTTAAATGAAGCTCAGCCGGTCCCGGCTCGACTAGGCGATTAGTCGCTCGGTTGGGTTAGCTTCATTATGACCCGACTTGAGTCATAACTCAGCCGTCGAACTTTCAGATTCAGAGTGTTCTTGGACTATATGGAAAGCCCATTGAGTCAAGGCACATTCATATGCCTGAGGAGGATATTAGGTGTCGGGCCGAGGAGTGTTGGAGCCAAGCTCGGCCAGGTCCGTATCAGCTTAGCGGAGTTCATCGTTTGACTACGTATGACCTCGACTTTGGAAGGTCGCAACTCCTTCGTCAGAACTCGGAGCCAGATTGTTCTTGAACTCATCGGCCGTTAGTCGAGGCCATTCATATGCTGGAGGATATTAGGTGTCAGGTCGGTGTTAGACCAAGTTCGACGAGTTCGAGTTGTGCGTGTGACCTCGACAGGGAAGGTCATAACTTCTTTGTCAGAGAACTCAGTTGGGTGCTCTTGAACTCTATGGAAAGCTCATTAGAGTCTAAGAAATTTAACCCTATATGGTGATAAATGGCATTCGGTATCCACATCAGAAAAATATGATTGTTGTACCAAGTGTACTATTAATCACATAGGTAAATAGTTGGAATACATGATAAGAAAAGAGATAGATATGAACAAGAAATAGCAATATGAAGCGTAGATTTTGATATGTAGAGGGAGTATAGAGAAGAAAGAATAAAATGATAAGCCTAGAGAACACGTATAATTGTATATTTGCCTAAGGCCAGGATATTGAATGACAAGACATATATGATCAGTCTTTGGCGCTCTGCTCTGAATGCTACGACAGCTTCTATTAAAGTGGGCGGGGCACGTATACGCTGACCGGTCTTTGGCACTCCTGCGTGTTGAGCACTTCTATTACGTGAAGCGGGGCACGTCTGCATTCGTATCATATTGTGCCTTCGGGTATATGTTGTCTCAGGAGTCTCGTTCATTCTTTATCTCAGGTCGAGCAAGCGAATGTTTATACGTGTGTCTACGAATGAAAAGATAAAAAGATACAAAATAATTTAGGACATGAGGTACTGGTATTAAAGAAAGAAGTCATGTTACACTCTATGGGGAGATAGAAACCGATGCGATAAGTACAAGTAAAGCATTACAAGTATAGAAATGTATAGGTATATGTCATAAGATATGATAGACTAATAAAATACATGAAAATATAAGTTAACAAGATATAAGATGTTACGAGGAATGAGTACATGTACACAAATGATAGGCATAGATGAATATAAGAATGAGTATTAAATGTACATGATAAAAATATAGGAATATATGTATTATAAATAAGAGAAACTAGTAATATGGAAACTACGGATATGACGAATGCAGATTAAAGTAATGATAGTATAAGATTGCATATGCACATGTAAATTATGTATGGAACATATATATGCGGGTATATGACAAATTATAGAATATAACATAAATATATGATCGAGTTATATGTAAATGTGTAAGTGAGATATGAGATAATATGAAAAATGCAAGTTAAGAATAAATGATTGTATATATCTCATATGATTACGAATGACAATAGCAGTTAGGGTAAGGATATCTTGAGCATCAAAATACGCATGGATTGTCTGCTAGAACTACGGTAGGGGATATAGATGGGCATGCCTATTAGGAAAAATAGAGTCTGACATATAAGTTCTGATACGTGCATTCCACCGTCATGCCAGGAGCTGTTAGATTGATGGCGTAGATCGTTGAGGATCACGGTGGCCGAAGAGGTCACCTGGCGCCTTAGGGCCTTTATAAGATGATGTTAATGCCGTCTGATGATAACGATTATCGGGCCTTTATAAGTTTCTTTATATCCACTTCTTTGGTATTCTGAGGCATGAAACATAAAATAAATGATTTGAATATGACATGTGGAAAGATATGATATGATATGAGAAACATAGCGCTGTATGTGATGATAAGTTACGTAACATGAGATTATCACGATCAGGCGTGATATATATGAAAATGTATAAGAAGTATAAATGATCCCAGAAAAAGTTAATATGATGTCTGATGCGAAACGTATACGATGACGATTACATGATCCGCAGTACATGAAAATAGAACACATAATAAATAATTATATAGTATATAACCATGAAAGCTAATATATGTATAAGAAATATGACACGCACAAAGAATGAATGTAATATGAGCCATTAAAAAGATAATAGATCAAATGATAAGTACTAGAATAAGAAATATATGATAGACATACCTAAACGAATAGAGGAAACATGCTATGAACACATGATAGAAATGCATAAGTGCTAAGAACGATAGAGATAAGTAAAAGATGACAAAGCACAAGAATACAGTAAAAGTATAGATAGGAGTTATGTCAAAGACAGAGAACATGTGACATGCAATAGGAATGTAAAGATGATAAGTAATAAAAAGTTATATGAATTTGTATAGATATATGAAATGCATATGTATAAACGTGTGATCACCATTGGTGGTTGTCCATTACTTATGTTCTACTAAGCGTAAAACTTATGCAGTGTTCAATCGGGTGTAGTGCAGTAGAAGACAAGGATAGGACGGGACATCCGCATCCCGGCGGGCGAGCGACTTCGAGGAGATAGGTGCTCACCCTTGCCTTACTTGATCTACGATGTTTTTGTATTAGAAAAAAAATGTACATGTATAAGTAAATGGGACTCAGGTATATATGTGTATAGATGTTGAGGACACTCATTGGTAATTCTTTTTATATATGTAAATGATTTTTGTTATTACAGAGAAATTGTTTGTTTAACCGCGGAGTCTGAGTTCAGTTTCTGAGAAAGAGCCGGTCAATGAGAGTCCCAGTATATAGTCTCGCGCCCGGACTCGGTTTGGATCTGCCAATCGGGTCGGATCGGGAATGGGGTGTGACAATCCATATGTCTAACTCAATTAGTAAAACATTCAAAGTTAAAAGGGTAGGACCACTATGACTCGGGATCTCCCTTTCCTATACCCTTAGCTTTTTAAATGTGACCTTATATCCGGGACATCTTATAAATGTAGTAAAAAGTTACAATGTCATTAGTTGGTGGAGAATTTTATGTTACAAATAAATGTGACCTTATAAATAGGGTTAAAGTTAGTTGAAGGATATAACTTCCTTATAAATAGGGTTAAAGTTAGTTGAAGTGTATTACTTATTTTTCTCTATAATTTCCTTTTTTTTTAATTCTTAAAAATTTTTAATGTATTTTAGCACATGTTATGAGATTTTGTTCATATTTAAAAATGTTTGCAGTTTTTTTTTTTGAATAGTTTTATATTCTGACGTTGGTTGGACAAATATCTTGAAAATTGGAATGTTTTCAACTAGTTTTTTATTTTTCATATTCATTTTTAAAAATACAAAAAAAATAAGTGAAAATAAAATAAAATAATTCTTTGGAAATATTCTGCTTTTTCATTTTTAAAGAAAAAATTGTTTTTTTTTTATTTTTTTATTCGTCAGACAATTTGAAGAAATTGTTTGCGATTAAAGTAGGTGTTTGTGATTGTTAAAATATTGTGAAACTCCTAAAGATATCATATATATATATATATATATATATATATATATATATATATATATATATATATATATATATATATATATATATATATATATATATATATTTGAAGTGAAAACTTTGAAAAACCAAAAATTTTGCTTTTGCCTACAAGTTAAGAATTAATAAAAGGTTTATTCTTATTCTTAAAAGTTGAACTGATATAATTAATGCAATTTACAATATAATTTAATTTTTTGTAAATATTTTTTAGGGGATTGTCATGTAAAATAGATTTATTTCTAAATAATTTGTATGCCACTAGGAATAAAGTCTATTTTTTTAGTAAAATTTAAATCATAACCTAAATTAATAAATTAATTTGTACATGTTCATTATATATGATGAATTAATATAAAAATATTATTTTTATTCTACATTTTAAATGGGAAAATCTTTATATCATAAATAGTATCCTTTAAAAAAGAAAAGGAAACAAAAGTAGTAAAAAATATTTTCAGTAGTTAGTTGGCATAAAAATATAAAAGAAGATCAAGGTTTCTATTATTATTGTTTTGAAAACTGTATTTGTTTAAAAATAAGGAATAAGTAAAGCAACGCCAAAACATATTTTGTTTTATATTAAACAACGAGAAAATAATAAATTCAAATAGCACTAATATGATTTTTCGAGATAACAAATGATATTTTATGTGTTTTAAAAAACTATTCTTGAAAATAATTTTTTAACAATAAACATACTTAATTACCAATTAACTAAAAACTCGTTGCATAAAATACTATATACCATCAGTTATACACGACACCTTCAAGTGGTGGAATTCTTATACTCTATACCGAGATATTATTTAAGGATTTTTATATTTATATGACGACACAAAGTATAATAGGCAGACTTTTTTATTGTCACGACATGTATTAATTTCATATTATTGTTTAATATTTATAGTGTTATGCCATTCCTCTCATTTTTTTAAAATTACTTAAATAATTTTACAGCACATTAACTTCCAAAATAAATTATAGTTCTAGTGATAGAACTAATGAATAATCATTTGTTTTAATCAATATTATAATTTCTTTTTTCTAGGCTTATTATAGGGACTTGACCATGTAACGAGCTCTTTTACTGCGTCTAGTTCTACCTCACCATCTTGATCTTGATTATTTTCATTAATTGTCTCAAGCACTTGTTTCGATGAACTTAGCTCTTCTTTGGATTTACATGGAAATATATCTTCAAAGAATGATGCATTCCACGACTCTAGTATCATGTTCTTGTGAATATCTGGGATATTCGACTCTTGGACAAGAAATCGATAAGCAACTATTATGTGCATAATCAATGAAAATGCAATCAATAGTTTTAGGTCCTATTTTCACCTTTTTAGGTAGAAGAACTACTACTTTGGCCAAATATCCCCACACTCGCAAGTATTTATAGGATGGTTGTCGTCCTCTCCATAACTCAAATGGAGTATTCTCTGCTTTCTTTTTAGGTACCTTATTCAAAAGGTAATTTAGTATATAGGATGGCTTCTCCCCATATGTTTTGTGGTAGACAATAACTTTTCAACATTGCATTCGGTTGGATATAGTGAATGAAATGGATGACATTCCTTTGGATAATTCTGCATTTAATTCTTTGGATTCAGTTACTAAAAATAATTATTTAGTTTCGATTATAAGAAATAATTATTTTAGATTTGATTATAAATAATTATTTGGATTTCGGTTATAAGAATTTAATGACACTCAATGAATAGAATTAATGGCATTCAATGAATAATTTATTTGAATTCTAAGCGTTTGGGAAGCAGGTTTTGGCATTCCAGGTCTGAGTCTCTCCCTCTCTATATAAAGGTTGTCGAGTGTTGGAAGAGCAGTCAATTAAGAGAGATTATCAAGTCTGGGTTTTTCAGCTATACGTCCTTTTTGTCGGTGATAGAGGCGAGCAGTAAATCGGGTTCGGAGTGGTGGCAAAGTGCTTTTGTCGACCATTCGACACCCGTTTTATCTGGGAGAACTGGGCGCCTTGGGAATCTCAAAGCACGAAAGGAAAGGCGAATTTGTCTTAAGGAAATTGTGAATCTCGAAGACTTCGGTTGTTTCTCGACATTATATTCACCTCATTTAACGTGAATTTAATTTTATTTTAGTTTTCTTGAATAACCATTATTTTGCGACATTATGTGTATGTTGCTTGGCATGTCGAAACAAGCCCGATTTATACGTCAGGAGTTTCTATGAGAACAATTTGTTCTAACAATCTTAGACAAATTCAAACTCACTTGAAAATTTGTTATTTAGTTGAGTTATGAGACATGAAAAAAAAAAAAAAAAAAGGAAAGAGAAAAACTCCTTTAGTTTGGTAGACAAAACGATTTGGTTTACATTACTGTGAGAGAAAAAGCCCTTGCTCGCAAGGGATCTGTACGGCCGGGGTTCGAATTCTGATAGCGGGAATTGAGAGAGTGCAGTGAGGATTATATGCACTGAATAGTGATGGCCCGGGTCTCTGCATCACCATGAGTCGATTTATTCGGATAATGGAGACGAGTTTCGAATGAAACAAGCGATTTGGTTTGTTACATGTGTGAGAAAAAAACCGAACCAAGTTTTCGGGTTGTGCCTTTATTGTTAGAAACAATTCATTTTTGTTTTTTCTTTAATAAGAAGAAGTAGTGGAAAACCTTTTGAAATACTCCAACAAACATACGGTTTGTTTAGGAAAAACAAAACCAACAAGCGTGATTGTATTGGGTTGGAAACAACTACGACGAAAAGGGAAAGGAAGTTTTTCTGTTAAAACAAATTCCTTTAAAAACAAATTCTAATTTGTGGCTTTCTGCAAGTTTATCCTTTGTACACAAAATTGAGTTTATCTTTTGGAAAAAAAAATTGTTTGGGAACAAGGATTTAGAAAAGAGTTGTATGAGGTTTTTTTTTAAGGAAAAAAAAACTCATTTGATTGAAAACTAAACATTTCTACAACCAAACAAACTAGTGGTTTGTTGGTCTGGAAAATCCTTGTTGGTACATACAAGGAGTCAGCTAATTATGGAAAATCTTTGTTGAAAATACAAGGAGCAATGATTTTGAAAAACTTGTCAGTAACAAAGACAAGGACAAGTATCGAACTTGGTGACCTTGTGTAAAGATCCTAATTGCCATCGGAACCCAAACCTTTAGGCTATAATTATGATTGTGTTGAATTATTGAATTGACATTTTCTTTGAATATTTGGAAAATGATCTTTAATTCCAATCACAGACAGGACCTAATTCTACCTAAGAAGGTGTTTACTTTGGGAATTGCAATGGTATCATGGAAACTCTTTGAAAACAGACGGTTATTGCCGATCCACAATGGAATCCGAAGCCTATAGCACTAGACAAATGTGGGAAGAGGCGCACGGCTGGCGCCACTTAGAGATATTCTGCTGCGGCCAGCCGCGCTCTCCAATATGCATACATTGTGATACTAACTGCTTATTGGTAGAGCACAAAACAAGATGTATAATGGTAAGTCTAGGACATATTCGTCAGAGACACACCATTAAACAACAACTCTCAACTGGGGTTATCTTTGTAGATTATGTAAAATCTAAGGATAACACTGCGGATCCGCTAACCAAAGGGTTAAACAGAGAGTTGATTGAAAAGTCATCGAAGGGAATGGGACTAAAGCCCGTAAAAGAATAAGTCGATGCAATGACAATTAACCTAGCTGACTGGAGATCCCAAGATCTAGGTTCAAAGGGACAACCAAATTGTAAAGAGTTTGATACAATCACTGTGGGATATTATCGTGTTCATTCCTATGATGAACAGTGATGCTTATAAGAAGGTTAAGCTATGCTTTTAATGATCTCTAAGCATTGGCGAAGAGTAACATGAGCTACTCTTAATTTACAGAGAGATCACCTATGTAAGAGTGAAGTGGGGTCGCTTCAGAGGGAATTGAATAGGGCACAATTCCTATTAAACTCTAGAATCCAAAGATGTCCATGGCCAAAATGGACATAAAAGTGAGAACTCGAAATGTGTTTCGAAGATTCAGGTGAGATATGTCATCAGTTTCACAATAAATGGCGTAATAGTTAAGGACATCGTGTCTACTGTTTAGCTAGTAGAGTAAACATATTTTCACAAGGGAAGGTTCAAAGGGTAACACCTACCTCTCCTATGCAAGTTTCAACCATTGCTTCTATCACCATGTTGGTCTCGTCTTTAGTCATCAATTTCATTCATGTGGGGAATTGCTGGATATAGTGAATGAAATGGATGACACCACCGGATAATTCTCTGCTCTAATTCTTGATTTCAGTTATAAGAAATAATTATTTGATTTTCAGTTATAAGAAATAATTATTTAGATTTCAGTTATAAGAAATAATTATTCGATTTCGCTATAAGAATTTAATGACACTCAATGAATAAGATTAATGGCATTCAATGAATAATTTATTTCGGAATTCTAAACGTTTGGGAAGCCAAAAGGTTTGGCATTCCAAAAGGTCAAGTCTCTCCTCTATATAAAGGTTGTCGGGGTATTTCAGAAGAACATACCAATTGGGATTATCGAGGCCCTCGGGTTTTTCCTTCCTTCGCCCTTTGTCTGATAGAAAGCAAACACATCACCGGCCTCGTCTGAGTGGTGGCAAGTGCTTGTCGACCATTCGACACCCGTTTTATCCTCGGAGACAAACGCCTTGGAATCTCAAAGCACCAACGGAGAAGGCGACTTGTCTTAAGGAAATTGTGAATTTCACAAGACTCAGTTGTTTCTCCAACTTGTTATATTCCCCTCATTTCTTATTAATTTAATTTATTTTGGTTTTTCTTGAATAACCATTATTTTGCAGCATTATGTGTATGTTGCTTGGCATGTCCAAAACAACTGGTTTATGCATTCCCAGGTTTCTACAACAAGGAGACAATTTGTTCTAACACATTCATCATTTCCTTTAGAGTGCGGCTCTTTCGCTTAGCCACTCCATTGGATTGAGGCGAGTAAGGTGTTGTGGTTTCATGTATAATCCCACGTTGAACACAAACATCAACAAATGGCAATTCATACTCACCACCTTGATCACTCATTATTTTAATTTTCTCGTTGAGCTGATTCTCAACTTCGTTTTTATAGAGAACAAATTTTTCTATCGCCTCATCCTTACTTTTGAATAAGTACACATAACAGTACTTGGTGTTATCATCAACAATGGTAATAAAATATTTATTACCACCTCTCGTTTGTACAAATTTCAAATCACATATATCACTATGGATTAAGTCAATAGGTTCGTGTGTTCTCAACACTTATATGACCTGCTCTGGGCTTTACTCAACAACACAAGTTTCACACTTATGCTTGTGATCAATTTGGAAAGTTGGAGAGAAGGATTTAAGTTAATTAATCTAAAGCATAATATATCATAATTAACATGTCTTAATCTACCATCGTCAAGGAACAAAATATCGTAATTACGTGATATATCAGAGGTTGGATGTTGCGGATATATCTGGAAATATCGTAATATCAGGATATTTTGGCAAAAATATCGCAGGCAAAATTAACAAAAATACTTTGAAATTCATGAAAATATTTGTTAACTATAAAAAGACATAAATAAGTTAAATATACACTTGTTAAAGATTTAGATATTCATTATAATTATTGAGAAATTACATTACAATAGTCATTTAAAACCAAAAATGAAGACCGGCGACTTCATTACTACTATTTGATGAAGGCCGGATCCCATCTTCATTTAAGACGATATTCATACCAAGACATGGTGTTCCGATAATATTGATTGTAACTTCGAACATGCCATGTATAAATCAATTGACTCCTACCCACAACCTTTCCATGGATAGGAAACCTCCAAGGTTCACCCACATGCTCGCTTGAAATCCTTGTCAGACGGATATGAAATTTTAAATGATTTGTGGATTATGAGGATAGTTAATCATTCCATATTCTTCATCAATAGAACCTGAAGAATGTGAAGAGGCTGACCATAACTCATTGTATAAGGAGGAAATATGTTGCCCTCATTCGATGAATCACTTAATTGAGTTCCAATAGTCATGGACTCAAAATTAGCCGAAAACGAATCATCATCAGATGGAGCCATCCTTCATCATTTCCCCATATGGCTTCTCTTCCAATGGTCTAATGCACCAACCGCCTCCTAGACCCGCGCGTGGTCTTCATCTTCGTAGAAATCATCTTCACCTATGAACGGCTCAATGGATATCGACTTTGTTAGCGGATCTAATATCCCCACCATCATTTTCCAAACGATCACTACCATCATCGGGTCCCCGATGGTGCACCGTAGTAAATCTTAATTTTCTAAAAGGTAAAATGATACCTCGTCAAAATCCGAATTTTTCAGACCGGATGATCGAACCACTTCATCGTTGAATCGCCTCGCGAAATCTTATGCCAATGTCAATTTGGCGATTCGAGACAATCGGAATTTCACATTTTTCGAGGCAACGATATGCGGGGACACTTCAGACCTTGCGAAAGGGCGCCAAGAGGCGCCACGCGTCGTTCGTGGCCAAGTCAAACATGAGCCCAAGCATGAGTCGATGCTGACACATGGTACGATGCCATTTGAGGGAAATCTAACAGTGCATGGATAAAGGATATGTGTAATCCTGCACAGAGCAAACAAAGGAGTGACAAGTGGTACTTAGAAGACTTTCTCACCTCCATCTGCACTAACTGTCAAGGAAGAAAGAGGTGGCAGTAAAGAATTCAAACAAGAAAGAGAGAGAAAGAGAGGATTTAGAGAGAGAATCTCTACCTTCTTCAGGATTCTCGGCCATCGGACCGCCTGCGCTTTCATCAAAGCAAGAGCAGAAGTCAAGCCCCCACGACAAGGACTACGCTGCGGTACTCGGGGCTGGGGGAGTTTCACAAACTCCGGAAAGGCAGTGCTTTTTCCCACTGCTTACCTCGTCTAAGGGTCATTTTGACGGCCGTAGATTCATAAGGCCCTGACAAGCGCTTTGCCCAAAGATTCGGACCGAGCGCAAGAAATCCCTCGTGTGGTTTTGGATGTACCCGCTGAATCACCGGTGGCTTGTGTGATGTCATGGTCGCCCCACGCAAAGGAATAACATGTCAGATTGTGGATTTTCAGGGGCGCTCCAAGATGAATGGTCTGATTGTATATTAGCCCATGTGGGCTAATTTTTATGTTATTGTTATAATTGAATAACAGGTGTAAGCCTGCTAATATACGACGCTAAGATATTTAACACGATCAGATACAATACGTGGTCGAATGTTGGTGCCATTGCATGAGCACTTAGGTGGGGAGTAACCTGGAGTAGGAAAATTTCACCACTGGCATTACTCACCCCGTCGAGGGAAAACTATTTCGTGCACCGAAGACGCACCGGGATACGATTCGGGGCCTGAGGCGGGAAGAAATGGGCCATGTGGCCTTATTATACTTTGTAAAATCATAAGACCCGCTTTTTGATAAATTTTAATCAAAACAAATTGTAATTTAACTCTTTTTGTAAAAAATATACATTTCGTGTTATATGGATGTGTGGGCCCTATTGGGTCGTTTTACACATGTATGGGTCTCATGACGTGAGACATGTAGATTTCCGCGGGTTGACGGGTTGTCAATGGACACCTTGGCTGGGGGCGGCCAGACTGGTCGCGCCCGACTTCTACTGAACCCGATCGGGCGAACCGAACCGAGTCCGAGGAGCTGGGAGATTATAATCCGGACTCCTTTACCTTTTTTTTTTCAGAGCCGAACTTATACCTGTTGGTATACAAACAATTTTTGTAATAACCAAAATCATTTACATATATTAAAAGAACTACCAACGGAGTGGTGTCCATCAAAAATCTATACATATCAAGTCCCATTTACTTATACAAACACTTACACATATATATGTCTAAAACAAACATCAAAGATCGCAGAAAACAGTGTTGGTGAGCACCTATCTCTGAGATGGCCCATACTGCTAGTGTGGAATGTCCTGTCCTCTTTATCTCCTCTTCAGTACCTACACGGATTGAACAATTCCTATGTTTCTATGCCAGCTGTGGAATATAGACAAGAATCGACCACACAATAATCGCTGTCACAATCTTTTCACATTTACTTTTCCTTATGCATATAACGAAGCCTATTTGTATGTGACTTCTGACTCATATCATATTACACATGTAGGTTTTTATCCTTTCAGTTCCATATCATTATCACTTGGCCAGATCACTTCCATGTGTCATGTCTTTTACAAGCCAATTATATCTTCTTACATGTATGACATGTCGATCATATTCAAATAAACTTATATCTACAATGGTAAATCGGAACATATCAAAGTCATATCAAATACATGTAATAAATTAGACTGATAATCGCACCTTTTAGTTATTTATTAAATTGCTAAAAGCGTCGCTAATTCGAACTCGACTAACTTATTGGCGATCCAAGTCGGTGCCCTATTATCCGACATTTTCAATTATCTTCTTAAAACATTTTGTTTGGTTTTATTAAATTTTTCGTTTTCAAAAGTGTCATGACCTGAATCCCCGACTCGATCCGGTTGGCGAATCCAAGTCGAAGCCCGGTTTACTCCGACATTTTCAATTATCTTCTCAAAACATTTTGTTTGGTTTTATTTAAATTCAAGCCAAAAAGTGTCGCGACCCGAACTCGATTCAACCCTGTTGGCTTAATCCAAGCCGGAGTCTTGCTTACTCCGACATTTTCAATTATCTTCAAAACATTTTGTTCAGGTTATTCAATTTAGACTTTAATTACGCTGAAGCACTTTTATTACAAGTAAGCCAATAAACAATTACAATTAACAAAATGCATTTACAAAATAATGCCTTTATATCCATATATACTCATGCTATTCATTTTCGCATACTTTCATTTTACAAATCATTTATCATATCACTAACACGCATTTTCAATACAATAATTCAATTCACAATTCAATTTATGAAATTTAAGCACATACATAAAAATCTCATTTACACTCGTCAATGTTGGTTATTTCACTTTGACTATTCAATTCACATTTATGACGGATTCCGTTTAATGAATTCGCCTTATTATCATTCTGCAATGTGCCTACACATTTGGCAATTGCCCCCATCACGACGATGCTACCGCGCACCCCTTATATGGTATCAATTAAATGCTACACGCCATCATGACGATGCCGCATTTGCGGCATCCCGCCAAGTGACATTGACAATTTCAAGGTGCCTTTCGTGACTTATGCCGATTTGTGCATCCCCGCCGACGGCTCATCTGATATATCAACCAATTCATTTATGAAGGATTCCGCTTAATGAATCCCGCTTTATCATCATTCACATTCATTCGGTTTCAATGTCACGTTTAATTCCACTATTCACTTTCGTATTATCTTTTCAAAGATATACTCAATCTATGAACTTATTTCATATACTCATTCATATACTCATTTCATATACTCATTCATATACTCATTCACGTATACTCATTCATATACTCATTCACATACTCATTCATGTGCTCATTTCATATACTCATTCATGTATACTCATTCATGTGCTCATGTCCTTATACTCATTCCTTTCTACCATTTACATTACTTATTCATGTGCTTGTTTCATTTACTCATTTCATATACTCACATTCTGTATACTCATTCATGTACTCATTTCATATACTCATTTGTCATATATACTCATTCACGTACTCATATTACCGTTTCATTTACTCATTCATATACCTCATTCATATACTCATTCCATATACTCATTCCATTATACTCATTCTATATAATTCATTTACTCTATTTATGTATAAATTTCATATACTCCATTCATGTATTTCCTATCATTTGTTATCTTTTACGGTTATATGATGTATATCATATATAACTTAACCACATGTGTTTCTGACAATTGCCTTTCATGTTCATGTGTTTCAGTTCTGATTTCATTTTCCGCATCACATTCATGCTGTGTTTCTATCTACATTTACATTTCTTGTGTTCATATCTATATCCTTTTTCTATGTATTACAATTAACTTTAACCAAGCGATTAGTACGCCAATTTTAACAATTCAATTTTCAGACAAGATGCTTGGGCGTTTCGTCTTATTAAATAACATAATTCTGATTCACAAGACTCAACAGTCTTTCCATGACATTGAAATACCACAATGGAGTCCTAACGAAGAGGTTAGTAGAAGTTGCAAGCCGTGACAAAAAAAAGTGATGACACCTTTTGCGACGGCGGCCTTCGCTGTATTTATCATTTGGGGATCTTCACTTCATATTTGACACTGGTTCTTTGTACTGCTGAAGCTAGTGCCTGAGGTTCTTCTCAACTGGAATCTTAAATCAGGCACAGCTCAGTTATGTCCACAAACAACTGAGGCCCACTCTATGTTCAAAAAACGAGAATCAGAAATTGGCGAACATAGCCCCAATTTAGTGAATTTTTGGTCACATAGAATCTTCTATTAATAATGATGATGATGTGGAGTGGAGTGATGATGATGATGATGTTTGTTAAACCTATTCAGGATGTTTGGTTCTCTTTAGTCTCTTTATTTCAGAAAACTTTAATCACTCCGTCGGATCAGAAATGAGCAAGTTATATGTAAATCGAACACTTATCAAAAATAGAAAAAACAGAGAACACTACATTGCAATGTTTACCTCTATGTGGGTTTTCTTCCTGCCACCATATGTTGACCTTGGAAATCTTCAATGCCTGTGCTCTCATAAGCTGAAATCCTTCAAATCGTCCTTAATCTCTTTACTCAAATCATCTTTCCAACACCCATATCTCCTTAAAAGCCCATCATAATTCTCTGGCTCTATAATCCTAATGGATGTGCTGATTAGTGTAGTGCTATTTTGAATCCTAATATTACTGTGGGTTTTGAGCACATTTTGTGTAGTATTTTAATTAACCCAATTTTTACATTAAGGTCCCTACTATTTTGCGATGCGCATTTGGCAAAATTTTGCGAGTTTTTGCTAGCTAAATTATCTAGAAAGTGAGTCAGATCTGGCTGCGAATTCAAGTCAAACTCAGCATTGCAGATCAAAGACCAGAAGGAAAGAAGAGCAAAAAGTGAAGAAAAAATGGAGCATTGCGAAATTTGGTTCCTGCAGCACTGTTCCCAGCCCCTGCATCCTGCGAGCACTGTTCCTGCAGCCCCCCTGTTCTCCTGCATTTCACGCATTGTTGTTTTTGCTACAATTTTTGGTTTTTCTCCTTTCTACCCTTGTTGTAATCACTTATGTTTGGATTGTATGGTATTTTCACTTGGTTTGTATGGCCACATAAGCCATTTGTATGTGTTGGGGAATGATTTTTTTTCTTTGTAAATAAAATTAGGACTCAGGTTCTCCGTTTTTCTCCTTTTCTCTGTTTTCTCTCCGCTTTCTCGGTACGCGAAACACTCCTCTGAAAGATGTGACTGAGAGGATGTTTGGCTAGACTCTTTCCTCCTTGAAGGGACGGTGTTGGCTAGGGTTTGGAGTAACATACGGTCCCTTGTTTTTAACGCCGCGTATTTTTGGTTGTTTAAGTTCTGCTTCTCGCCCAGGTTAAAATCTGCTTAAGCGACATAACACAATGTGTATTTGGCCATTTTTTGGGTTGTGGATACTTTCACTAGATCCATTGAGGCTCGGTTGAATTGTCTCCTGCTAGTTATCGTGGATTAGGGTTTTGAGATGCGTTTCCTTGTTAGGAACATTTATGCCCATTTAAATGCTATGTTTCAAAGGAAATCATAGGGTTTAGTTTTAAAGCTAAATGAAGATTGGTTCGGAAATGACATATGTAAATGCTCCCCAGCCCATGAGGAAAAATACCGCAGGGGACATGTGGTTACCTTGAAACCCACTAAGCAGTGGCCTAACACTTGAGGTTCTATTTACATTTTTTCTTCTTTTTAACCGGTCGGTGAACACCCCAGAAACCCCACATTTTTGCAAACCTTAAAAATCCAAATTTAATTCACAATTTTGCACTTCCTCAAATCATTTATGCAGAAAACCCATCCCAGTGTTCGACCCTAGACCGCTATCTTTGCGGTAGCTTGACTACGGCGGTAGGAGAACAGGGCCCACAAATTTTGTTGATTCATCCACCCTACCAATTTCTTTGTTTGGTAAATAATGGAGTTTCTTTGTTTGGTATGAATTAAACGAGTAATGCTCGATTTCTTTCACACGGCCCGAAGATGATGCGGTTTGGGAAAAAAGAACCTTCAAGGCGAATTTCTTAATGTTGATATGATTCCATACAAAAACCACTATTCATTTTGCAATAAAAATTACTTATATTCAATATATAATAATAAAATAGTTATAAAATTTGCCCTGTGGGAATTAACACTCACGAGAACCATTTTTGATATTGATGTTATTGTTGCCGTCACCAAATCCTTTTTGCATCACGGAATAGTATAAAATTTATTGAATTGAAAATGTTAAAATCTAAATAAAAAATCAATTGAATAAATTGAATCAATTAATTAATTAAGCTCGTTAATTTCACGCCGTTTCCAAAATTACAAAGGCCTTGACATTATATGATCTAATTTAGAAAAAACATCATGAATAGCTTGAGTAGCTCGGGGTTATAACTTGACTCGAGTCTATATTGAAATTTTGGATTTAGGTGGTCTGTTATAATGCTATTGAGAATTAGTATGTATTAATAATATAAACATAATATTATTAAATGTGAATATCGGCAGATGATATTAATTAGTCCTGCTTTGCATGAAAGAGGATGCTTAAGGGTTCTATCCCAACGATCTGCGATGATATGTTTCATCCACTATTTAGCTTTGAGTCGATCTAAATTTTCCTTCATCAACCAAATCAACTCGTAGACAAATGACATGGTTGGGACGACTTCTAAATCAACAATGCGAAACACTGTGTATAATGCCTCATAGATGGATACTAGCTTCTCCACCTTCTCCCAATATTCATGATCAAACATGAGCCTTTCAACCTCATGTCCAACTTCTGTTCGACTAAGCTTGTGAGAAGCCCATTCATTACAATAAAAACTTTCTTCAAATCAACCCTCTTTTTAGAGGATTGTTAAGGGCAATATAGTTTGTTGCAAATCTTGTTGCTTCAGGACACATGATATCTCCACCACAAACCTGTCGCATTTTTGCAAGCAAGCAACCATGATTGTAAATGAAGTTGGTTATCTTTCGATCATTCCTAATCAACTAAGCAACACTATCCCTTTTACCAATGTCTTCAAACATTATATCAATGTAGTGTGCTGCACATGGAGTTCAATATATATTGTATTTCTTCATCAACAACTTTCCCACTTTCACAAATGTTGATCCATTATCTGTTACAATTTGCACCACATTTACTTCTCTAACTTCCTTGATAACGTCCTTTAACAAACCATATATGTATTTGTTGTCTTTAATCTTATCTGATGCATTAATAGATTTGAAGAAAATTGTGTTTCCTTTTGAATATACCATGAAATTAATTATGTTCAATTTGGTTGGCTTGGTCCATCCATTGCATAGCCCAATGCGATAAATATGTCTCCTGAATTTCTCTGGCTTTGTGTTGACGTAAGCTTTCATGTCTTTATACTCCATTTCCAAGTACTTGCTTTTGATTTCATATGGAGATGGTGGTTCGATGCCCATCCCTACATACATAATTTAAGGAGTGTTGGTTAGTGGTTGCAAATTTGCAATCATAATTTAAGATAATAATGTCATTATTAAAACATATTATACAAGTGAAACCAGGCACGCTGTTGTGCACCAAAAATCATGCTCTTAAAATGGTGCGAGTCCACTTTTTGAGGTGGAACACTTTTATATATGAAGAACTTGTTAATCAATCGTCCCATTGTTTCCTTGATTGAACCACCTTTGAACATATTTTTCAAGCTTTTTGTTTTCTTGTAGGAGCTTGTCTGATGATAGATTAGCGATTGGTGATGATGGTCCGTTATGCCGAACACTTTGTGATCTTTGTATACGTCTAGATGGATCACCTGGTTGTGAAGACTCGCCTATTGCAATTATGCAAAAAAATAAAATAAAATTACATTATTTTATACATAATAATGTGAAAAAATGAATTAGGAATAAAGATTTACCTATTTTCTTTTACACTCTCGTAAATCCGCTGACTTTGTTCTCGGTTCCATTTACTAGTTTTTGATGCACGTACTGCTTCTCGATATTCATCTCGCTCATTAGGGTGCATGTCAGCCGGATACATATACACATCCTTATCACCCTCCTCCTCCTCATCATCATCATCAATGATATTGTGATGTCTTCCTCCCATTGTGCCTCGTAATTCGGTACCAATTTGCTTGCATATCAATAGCTTTTTAGCTTTTGTTTTACTTTTATGTTCTAAAGTTGCTTCATTTCTTGTTTACTTTCGCGAAGCACATTTGGACACTTCTTAGTATTTGGACGAGGATACGTATGTGAATTGAAACTTTAAGCGGTAATTCCACACTTTTATCATTAAACCACATAATAATTGCAAATTGTTCCATTTTATTTCCTCAAGATGTCAAATACACTCCATCACGAAGATCTGGCTTTCGCATCCACTAGCCATCTATGCTTACATGTGATTTTATTGAAAATGAAATTCGAGATCAATGTGATAATATAATGTATGATATCATTATAATAACATTATATAAATGTAAGTTAACATAAAGTAAGAATATAAAGTTTCTAACATGATATCTAACTTAATTTAAACTTTAGACCAACATGATGTCAATATAATTATTTAATATTATGATATCTATATTCTTAATATATTATTATGGTATTTAAATATATCTAAGTTTCTAACATGAAATAATTATAGTTGTTTAGTAATATGTCAAAGATTATGTCTAATATAATTAATTAACTAAAAATTATATTAGTTAGTAATAATATTATGAACTAAAATAATATGTTAAGATATTTAAGAAGATCTAAATTTCTACCGTTAAATATGTCTAAGATCTAAGTTTCAAACATTATATAACTAAAATTTAATGTAAGTAATATGTTTCAAATTTCTAAACTAAAATTTAATGTAACTAATATGTTTCAAATTACTAAAATAAGATTATAGTATAGAAATGTTTCAAATATTATATAACTAAAATAAGATTATAGCATAAATATGTTTCAAATTTAATGTACTATTAACTAAATAACTAATATAATTAATATAATTAATTAACTAAAAATTATATTAGTTAGTAATATTATGAACTAAAATAATATTATTAAAATATCTAAGCAGACCTAAATTTTTAACATTTAGTATAACTTAAGTTTCAAATAATATATAACTAAAATTGAATGTAAATAATACGTTTCAAATTACTAAAATAAGATTATAATATAAATATGTTTCAAATTTAATGTATTATTAACTAAAAAACTAATATAATTAATTAACTAAAAACTATATTAGTTAGTAATATTTTGAACTAAAATAATATTATTAAGATATCTAAGAAGATCTAAATTTCTAACATTAAATATGTCTAAGATCTAAGTTTCAAACATTATATAACTAAAATTTAATGTAAGTAATATGTTTCAAATTACTAAAATAAGATTATAGTATAAAAATGTTTCAAACATTATACAACTAAAATAAAATTATAGTAAATAACTTGTGGCACCCCAAAACCCGGGGGTCCCGTTGACCATCGTTAACCTGCGGAAACCTGTGTGTCTCATATCATGAGACCCATACATGAGTAAAATGACCTAATAGTGCCCATCATCCATACTCGTCCACTCTGATTCACAAGACCATACATTTCTATAGATGAATAAGAGTTATTACATCACTCATAATACAAAACATATATTAAAACTAGGTCGTTATAATATATACACAAAACAAGAATCAAGGCCATAGTCCGGCCCGCTTCATTATCCCGGCCTCTAAGGAGCGCCGTCTGCGTACCTATCACATTTTTGAAAAGGGGGTCCTACGACGAGAGGTGAGCTAAAGTACGATAGAGATAAATCCTCTGAGGGCTACTCGCTATGCGCATCACGAATGAAATCATTTCATGATCAAACCAACAACCAATCCGTTACGCACATGTTGTATTATCATGGAAAAAAAAAAACTACATGCATGTATGAGACGGCCTTCTACGTACCCCCGTATGCCCGGAATTGACCTCCGACCCACCACCCGATGCAAGTGCCAATGGGAAATCATCTTAGAGTCGGTCCCGGAGCTCACATCTCACAACTCGTAGTCTATGTGATATTTATTTTAATCGTTTCATGTCTTTTTTGGAGCATGAACTTTTCGAGATCTCACCGTGGGTCTCTTACACCTCTAACATTTTCGGGCTTTCGGTGAATCTGTTTGTCTAACCGGGTTTCGGAGAAAAACACTACGGGGGTATCTATCCACACTTGCTACGCAGGCATTTCATTTTCCATTTTCGTTTAACTTCTTGTGGAACTCCAGGTCTGGACTTCGTCCAATTTAAGCCTTTGATTCAACACGAACGGTGCAATCGATTACCATGTACACACTCTCATGTAATGTGGTGTTACCACACACCAATCTTGATACGATTTATTTTATTTGCACTCAAACCATGACCAGTGTATGAAGACCTCTACATGGACATTCTGTGCGTATACTATGTGTGTGTTATGAACACTCATGTCTAATACACAACATTCCTTATATTTAACATACATGCGGTCATGTTAATATTCCACATTTTAAAATCAGTACATCACATAAGCATGCACTACATCTTTTCTATCATTCAGTTCATTCATGTCAACACATCATTCAAGCATGTATTAAAATAATTCCAACCATTACTTAGGCAAGTAATGCCATAATTCATATTCCTGGGCCGAGACATAGTATGTCAGTCATACAGCCCAATGCATATAATTATTTCCATCTTTATCACACATATATCACATAATTTCACATTTTCAATATGTCATTGAATTTATGGCAATAACACCTGATAGTCATTCAGGCCGTAAATAAACCATGCTGGCCTCGAAATATCACGGACTTAGTCGGAAAGTCGATTTTACACAAAAAATCCAACACGCAATTCCTGCTCATGCCATATGCAGTCCCAAGCATTTCGGTTACAACGGTTCGCGGATTAAGAGCGAGAGCGGACCATTCCTCAAGCGTCCGTATTGACCAATGTTTAGCCTACATTTGGTGAGCTTTATTTATTAAATTCTAGACTTAACAAGCTTTAGTAGAGTCAAAAGCGGCGCCGTGCCGAGGTTCGGACGAGAAAGTTATGGCCGTCCAAAGTTGAAGCGGCCGATTCACGAGTGTGCGAAATTTGGAAGGGCACACCTCCGTTTCTTCGTGCTTTCGGGATTTTGCCATCCCAAAACAGTGTTCGGTCTCGGGGTGATCCGAAACCCGTAAAACTAGTCTTTGACCATCACACAGTGCAAGCCAAATGCTAACGCCACAAATTAGCACGAAGCGGATGAAACCCGTAGGCCATTACGGCCCACAGCGTAAAATAACTGATGTAGGAGAAACCTACCTCTTGTATGGCGGATTCAGGTTCTTTCTTGATCGAGCGCTCAGGCAACACTCCTTCCTCTTCCCCTTTCTTTTTCCTCTCTTCCTCCCCTTTCTTCTTCTCTTTTCTTCATTCCTTTCTCCTTTCCTTTCCTCCCTTCCTCCTTTCCTTTCCTCCTCGCTTCTCCCTTGCCACTTCCTCTTCTCCTTGTTGCTCAGCGAGGGCCCGATCTTGAGCTCTCCTTGCTTACACCAACGGCCATGTGAGCCCTTAGGCACAGCAGAGCCATGCATGTTGACACATGGCATGCCATGTGTCACCACATGGTTCACCATGTGTCATCCACATGGCTCGCCATGTGTCGCCCGACAGCGTTTTCCTCAAAATACATGAAATTTCGACTATCTCGGAATTCAACGAAATTCGACTGGGTAGCTAATTTTCACGAGACGATTCCAACGGTGCAATCTTTTTTGTCATCGAGATCTAGAAAAATCCCAACTTTCTCCGGACTATTTTACGTAAGTGCTAGTTTTGCCCCATTTTATCACGAAAATTTTAAATTTAAAATTTTCCGCGGGTTCCCACTCTTCCCCTTAAAAGAATTTACCGTCGAAATTCACACACTATACACGATCAAACACATGCATATGTGATAATTCATTTAAAACATTAATGACTAGAAACGCACCTTCCGTCGAACAAGAAGGGATAGTTGGCGCATAATTGTCCTCGTGCTCAGTAATAAGCCTCCTGGAAGCACCTCAATCTTTGCCCTTGACACCTTTACAAGCCTCACCGGTCTTGCCACGTAAAACATGGCGTCCGCGATCACGCCTTGGTCCCTCTCGAAGGTCCCATCAGCATCAACAACAAGTTCTCCCCCGATCAGCATATGAGTTGGATGCAGGTGTATAGGGATCATAGAGATGTGAAACACCTCATGAGCGGCTCAACAAACTTGGCGGCAGCGTACTTAGATGCACCAATCGCGCCCACCCTCCTCGAGTACCTCGAAGGGTCCAATGTGTAGTGACGACTTCCTTGTTTGCCGAATCGATCCTCCTCTCTTAGGCATCACCTTCAAGAAGACATGATCACCCTTGAACTCTAGAGGTAGGTAGTCGTATCGACGTAACTCTTCTGGAGTCTCTAAGCGAGTAAGAGGCTTTAGGATCATACCCACGCTTGTCAGGGGTGTCTCTAATCAAATCACACGGACCCGGTGATGGGCTCTCTCACCTCATCCGACATATCGGTGATCGACCTGGCCTCAGGTAGAGGCCTCATGGGGCGCCATGCGAGATACCGCGCTAATAAGCATTTATTGTAGGCGAGACTACGCAGGGCAAGTGCTCCTCCTAGCTACCCTTGAGATCAGGCAACATGCTCGCGAGCATGTCCTCTAAAATCTGAGATAGTCGGCTCACGATTGACCATCCAGATGCAGGGATGAAGGCGCACTCATCGTATTTGTGTCCCCATGGCCTTTGGAAACTCTTCGGAATGAGTCGTAAGCCAGGATCTGATCAGATACTATGGAAGGCTGCAGACTCCATGCAATCGTATATCTCCATTATATACAACACATAGAATTCCTCCAGTGTGAAGGTCCCAGCACGGCAAGAAAATGTCTTAGACTTGGTGAGTCGGTCCTTTATAACCCACCGCATCATGCTTCCGATAGCCAAAAGTGGCAGAGTGAGTCACAAAGTCATAATGATCATTGCTCCCCGCTTCCACTCAGCTATCTCAATGTTTGGAGTAGCCTGTAGTCTCAGTGCTGACCTTGACCTGCGGCAGTGATTACCGTTGGACAAAATCCCTGACGTGCCTCTTCATCCCGCTCGATGTCTGATGAAGGTCATTATACATCGCCGTGCCACACAGGATGCCTGGCCGAATCGAGCAATGGAACTCTGAGGATCTCCTCCCTCAAATCGCGTCGATTGGGGATAAGAACCCGTCCTATCACGAAGACTACCATCTATGTAGATGGCGGCCTTAGATCCATTTGTACTGTGTACTCGGTCCACGATGGATACTAGTTTTGTGTCCTGCGCTTGGACTCCTATCACTCACGCTTCGATAGAGACGGCGTAGCAATCATACTTCGAGGTACCTGAACTGTCGCACCCAGTTCCCCGTCAGGCAGATTGGCGGATTCGAGCAAAGTCTGGGCGAGACTGCATATCTTTGGGATCTCATTGTGGGTTCTTTCTCGGGCGAACTTGTACTGTGGTTACCTGAGCAATTTAATAATAACAAAAAAATCATTTTCATTTGCAAAAAGAACTACCACGAGTGGTGTCCATGAAATCTACACATATCTTGAGTCTATTTACTTATACATGTACATTTTTTTTTTCTAATACAAAACATCAAAGATTGTAGAAGCAGTGCGGTGAGCACCTATCTCTGAGTTGGCACCTTTCTGTGGCGTGTGGGATGTCATCCTCTATCCTTGTCTTACCTTACGTACCTACACCCAGTTGAACACGTGTTAAGCTTTGCTTAGTGGGAACATAAGCATGGACAATACACCAATGTTGACCGTCTCAGAAACATACATATGCATTTCATATATCTATACATATTCATATAACTTTTGATTACTTATCATCTTTACATTCTTATTGCATAACAATCTTTTCTGTCTTTGGCATATCTCTTATCTATACTTTTACTGTTTTCATGTATTGTGATCAAATCTTGTCATGTGTCTTTGTTTCCGCATCTTGTATTATCATATTAACTTTTCAGATCATATTACATTCTTATATATTTTCATATATCACGTCGGATCGTATAATCTCATGTTACCGAACTTATCATCACATATGATGCTATGCTTCTGAATCCATATGTATCTTTTCACATGTCATATTGAATCATTTGTTTATGTTTCATGCTGTAAATACCCGAAAAGTGGATATAGGAAACTTATAAGGCGAGAGAACGCCTTTATTATCATTGTGCGAGACAATGATCATCTTATAAAGGCAGAAGGTCTTGTGGTGACCATTTAGGGCCAGTGATCTGGCGGGATCTATGTCATGTCGACGAGAAGCGGAGACTCGATATCATAACGAGACAAAACACCTTATATCTTTGCGAACTTATTTTTTCCTAATAGGCATGCCAATCTATCCCTCTACTTGAGTGAGACACGAAGCAATCAGTTTATTATATTTTACGTACATATCTCATAAGCATGAATAACTATTGTTATCATGGTGCTTATGCAATATATCTTATCATTACTTTAAATGTCTGTATTCGTTCTCATATCGTAGCTTCATATTACGGTTCTCATATTTCTCTATAATACATATATTCCTATATTTTATCAGCCATGCATTTTACTCATTCTTATATTCATATATGCTTATCATTCGTGTACATGTACTTATTCTTGGTAACATCTTATATCTTGTTAACTTATATCTTCCTGTACTTTATTAGACTATCATATCTTATGACATATACCAATACATTTTTATACTTGTACGTTTTACTTGTACTTTATCAAAGCGTCCTATCTCCACGTAGGAATTCTGAGCACCCATACCTATACGGAGGTACTTATACACGTACTTGTACTTTTATCTATCTTATACTTGTATCTATCTTATATTATGCATGATATACTATGATTATCATATATGCTTACTGTTTTTCCTTATTTCTGGACCTAATATGAGTTCCACTTTTATCATACTATGTATGGCTGTATTCTTGACTAAATGGGCTTTCCATAGAGTCTAAGAACACCGAAGCAGGAGTTCGGACGAAGGAGTTATGACCTTCGAGTTGGAGGGTCATGTCGTAGTCAAATCTGAATTAGACGAGTGACGACCTCGGTGAGCTTGTCTAACACCTCGTCGACACCTAATATCCTCCTCCAGGCATATCAATGGATTCTTGACTCAATGGGATTTCCTTAGAGTCTAAGAACACCCGAATCGGAGTTCGGACGAAGGAGTTATGACCTTCCAGTTGGAGGTCATAAATGTTAAATCTCAGCGAATGACGACCTCGGTGAGCTCGGTCCCTCTCTCAATAGAGCACCTAATATCCTCCTCAGGCATATCAATGGATTCTTGACTCAATGGGCTTTTCCATGAGTTCAAGAACACCCAATCGAATTCGGACGAAGGAGTTATGACCTTCGAGTTGGAGAGGTCATAAGTAGTCAAATCCTGAGGCCCGGACGAGCGACTGACCTCGGTGAGCTCGGTCCTAACACCTAGTTCGACACCTAATATCCTCCTCGGGCATATCAGTAGATTCTTGACTCAATGGGATTTCCGCTAGAGTCAGGGAACACCAATCGGAGTTCGATTGAAGGAGTTATGACCTTAGAGAGTTGGAGATTAAATACGTGTCGAATGCTGTGGAGCGGTGACGACCTCGGTGAGCGCCGATTACAGCACCTCGATGCGACACCTAATATCGCCGCCGAGCGTATCGATGGATTCTTGACTGATGGGCTTTCCACGAGAGTCAAAGAACGAATCCGAGTTAAGACAGATAGGTTATGACCTTCCGAGTTGGAGGTAAATCGTGGTCGACAGAGACGGTAACACGGCCAGCGCTCGAGATGGTCTGCGGCCTCTACGAGGATGGTCTGGCGACCTCTATTTGCATGACCTCTATGGGTGAAGCCTCTAGCCCATTACCTTGTTTAGAGTAAAAAGACCATAACTTGAGTCTACGAGGGTCGGAGTAGAAATTCAAAGCCTAACATCAATTTCATTGATGGATCTGAGCCACCGAAGGACTTCTTGCCCGAATTCCTTTATTTCTGACCCGAAGCCCGTTCTAGGTCCACGGCTGCGAGTATGATCAAAAATAGGAAATTTCTTGGTTGACTGCCGTGGGCCTTCCCCAAGCTTTATAGGAGCCTTAGAACTCTTCTCAACTCAGCCTAACAAGAAATGAGGTTGGGAGTTTCAGGCCAAACCATACACGAGATAGAGGGTTCCCAGTCTGTATCTATACTTTTTATACTGGCCCATACAAACCCGTACTATTGTACAAACATCGATACTTTCCGCACCCATAGTTTTCATATAAATATTCCTAGTTCCTTACACTCATACTCAAATTCCATACTCAAATTTAGTAGTTCCATACATGTGATCTTCTCTTTTCTTTTCCTTCTTTCTTCTTTTCTTTTCTCTTCTTCTTCTTCCTTTCTCTTCTCTTCTCTCTTATCGTTTGCTCTCTTTCTCCGAGACGAAATGAATGTTATTTTTAGTCTTATCCGCTTTAGTTCACTTTCCAAGGAGAAACTTCCTCCCTCTTTCCTTGAAACCACTTGTCTCTTCCACAATTTTCTTCCTTATTTTATTCTAATATCTTTCTTTATTACTCTTTAGTCCTCATTTTCATTTTATTCCCGATTCGATTTATCAAATCCTACTTTGGCAAACTTATTATATTATGACCCTTGGGTCATGAATTAGTAATTTATTAATTTGCCTCTTAAGCTGTTGTATTAATTCCAAGTTCTTTCTTATTTTTATTTCGAACAATTCCATTTAGCTTTTAATATACCTAAACAAGTCGAGCTGTTAGGGGTATATTTCGAATATTCTGAGCTTGTTCATCGTCTTTGCGGTGTGGTATTGCTTGTCTCGAGCATCCACCACTCCAGGGAAGCTATACTAGCCAATTACTCCTGTACTTTCGGCTAAAGCGCATCGGCCACCACATTTGCCTTAGGGATGGTAATGCAAAGTGAAGTCGTGGCATTCGAAAACTCCAGAAATCCTACGGCGCCTCGTGGTAGGGTCTCGCTACGTGAAGATGTATTTCAGACTTTTATGGTCTGAAAACACCTCGAACTGCTCACCATATAAGTAGTGGCGCCAAATCATCAGGGCGAAGACTACGGCAGCCAACTCCATGTCATGCGTTGGGTAATTCTACTTGTGATTCTTCAAGCTATGAGAACCGTAAGCCTGACCTTCAGGCGCATCGAGAATACGAGTCCATCCTTGGCTTGTTGTGTACACCATCCCTTTACGGGACTATTAGAATAGGAGTTGAAGTAAGCCTCTCTTGAAGTTCTGGAGCAGCTCGCCCATGAGTCATCTCGCCACAAACTTGACCTCCTTAGAGATTGATCTTGTCATAGGCGCTACTAGCCGGGAGAAATCCTCTATAAACCTCCTGTAATACCTTGCCAACCTTAAGAAACTACGTATCTCGAAGACTGACTTCGGTCTCTCCCAACTCATCACAGCCTCAACCTTCCAAGGTCCTTGTCCTTTGGCGACACCACATGTCCCGAGAAGCCCACCTCGGCAAGCGAAACTCGCACTTACTAAACTTGGCATACAGCGTGATCCCTCTTTGTAGTACGATTCTCAAGTGATCCTCATGCTCCACCTCGGGTGGGATTAGATCGGGGATGTCATCCCCTTAAAGACCACCACAAATTGATGTAAATGGGGTTGGAACACCCTATTCATGAGGCCATGAATTAGACGGTGGTCACGTCGATCGAAGGGCATCAGTAAACTGAAGTGCCCGTCACAGCATCTGAGCGGTGTCTTAGGGATGCGCCTCCCTAACTCTCAAGCGATGGTAACCGGTCTGCGAATAGAGTAGACTGCGCCCCTCTCGGTGATCAAATGAAGTCATCGATCCTCGTGTGGATCTTTGATTCTTGATTGTAACCACGGTGTTCAAGCATGCATGTGTCGATGCATAGTCGAAGGGTCTTATCACCTTTCTTCTCAAATAGGCAAGACACCCCATGGTGAAGTGCTTGATGCAATAGAACACTGCCCAATAACTCATGTATCGGACCTTGAGCTCCTGCTGACTGGCCAGGCGCCATCCCCATCTGGTCGTAGAAATGGGGCGGCGTCAGGGACTCTTGACCTTCGATCTGATCACATCCCTCGGTGGGAGTAATCCTGGTAGCTAGATCGAGAGAAAAACATCTTCATACTCGCAAACCGGTAGGAGTAGACTCATATCCTATCTCACCTCGTCCTCTAGGGTAAGGCTAGATAGCCAACCCATCAACTGCCCATGCCATCGTGAATCGTACACAGTATGGGGTGAAACATCATGCCTATTCCCTCGAAACACGACCTGGTACCATCACGGTGTAGGCGGTAGCTGGCTCTCATGCGGTCGCACTCTATGACAGCCCTATGTGCCGTCGACCGGGTCCATCCCAAGGATGACCTCGAACTTTGACATGTCCATGATCCAAAGGTCCGCCGTGAGTAGAATCCTATAGATCTCTAACTCACATCCTAGACATATCCGTCGATTCTCCGCTTAGTCACTGGGAGGAACTCATCGTTAACGTCCAAGGTCTCGACCCTCAGCCCGATACTCTCACCTGAAGATGCGACAATAAGGAGATGTATGATGCACACAGGTCAAATAGCACCCTTGCCCTGTGACGAGAAGAGCAAAAACGTACCCTGAATCACTGACTGATCTGCTGCCTCAGTCTGCGGAGTAACGGCGTAGACACGCCCCTGAGCCCCCGAAGTCTCGGCCTGTACACTCTGCCCTCGACCTCGACCCATACTCTGGCCCCTTTGGCCTGTCTGTGAAACACTCAATGCTCTTGTCGCACCCTGAGACTGATACCTGTTCCCCTGGCCTATGTTGGGGTAAGGAGGAACATACTAAGTCTGCTCATGTCCCATTGATGATTGGGGCCCCATGGTGTCCCACCCAATCCACGAAACCCTGTGTCGAGACGGAGTTAGCCTCGTGTCTCGGTGATGTGGTGGAAACATGTCATCTTCGGCTGGTAACCGGACGGCCTTGGCCTTTGTTGGGCTGCGGCCAGGCCTGAGCCCTCGTGGAGCAAAGTCCTCTGTAACCACAGAACACGAAGAAGAAGCGGCTCCCCCTCTTCTTATCACTAGCACGCATCTCGGATACTCTGAGGCATAAATCTACCTCTCGCTCAATAATCAAGGCTATACTAACCATCGAGTCCATATCTTGTAGGTTATGTCCTACAATCTTGCCTCGGATGGACAACTTCAACCTATCCTCGAACTTAATGACCTTGGCCGCGTCAATGGCCACATAATCATCCCCAAAACGTGCCAACTCTGTGAATCTGGCTACGTACTCGAGTACAGTCATCGTCCCTTGTCTCAGCTCAAGGAACTCTCGGGCAACTGCGTAATGCAGTAGAAATGAAAAGTACTTCCCGTGAATAGTCTGCGAAAGTCATCCCATGTCATAGTCTCGAGTCCACGGAGTCGTGACCCACTCCCACCGACTATGGGACTCACCCTCGAGTTGGAATGAAGCGTGTCAGAGGTAGCATCGAGGGTGATCTCCATGGCGGGAGGAATCCTCTCGATCTGTGAAACCAATGGTCGGCTACCGGCCAGGTCCACTCCTCGAAGTGAGCGTCGGAAGATGATGTGCCTTGAGCCTCTGGAGGTTATTGGCACCTCCACGACCTCTATTTTGCATCGGCTGTGCGGCTGTATTTATCGCGACGCCCATGAAAGGTCTCTATAAGGCCTGGCGATCCAAAGCAGGTGATGGCCAGGCCATCGCCCGTGGGCTGACCTCTACGCCCCGAGTCCTCTACTTGCCATCTACCTGAGTGGCTTGACAAGTTTAGAATCATTTCGTGTCGACCATTAAGCGCCACATGCCGACCCGATATGGAGCTTAATATCCGAACCATGGTTAGTTTCGAACTCCCCAGGTTACGTTTTTCAACCTAGTGTTCGCATTTCCTATATACATCCTCCACGTATCTTATAATTCATGTAATTTGTACACCTGATAACACGTACAATCAAAGCATAAGCAGCTTCTGATACATGTTGTGATCTAATCCTGTCCCGTGGACTCCTAGGTAACCTCTTACCTTGACCTTGATACCAAACTATGACCTGGATATCAATTTCTCGAGCACTAGGTAATTCAACTTGACTCCGACACTAAGCTATACCAAAGTTGTGATGCTCTTATACCTTAATGACCATGGCCTAAGCGAGTCCCTCGAGCCACAGGTACTCGTGTACACATGCTCCGTCTGAGAGTTGTGACACCCCCGAGCGGGGTCTCGTTGACCCACCGTCTGACTGCGGAAACACAGTGGTGTCTCGTATCATGAGACCCATGCTTGAGTAAAATAACCTAATAGGGCCCATCATCCATACTCGTCCATACGATTACAAGACCATACATTTCTATAGATCTAAGAGTTGTGCATCACTCTAATACAAAACATATATTAAAACTAGGTCGTTATAATATATACACAAAACAAGAATCAAGGCCATAGTTCGGCCCGCTTCATTATCGACTCTAAGGAGGCGTCGATGCACTTTGTACTTGTCACATGCTGAAAGGGGGTCCACGGCGGGGTGAGTTGCGCCGAGTAGAGATAAATCATACAAGGGCTACTCCTGCACAGGTGCAGCGTGCAAATGATCATTCGTAGTGTAAACAACCCGATCCATGCGTACATGTTGTCCTATCATGGAAAAAAAATTGCATGCATGTATGAGACGACACTCTACATGCCCGTGTCTTGGGTTAACCTCCCGGAGCCCACCGCAATCACGAGTGCGATGGGAATCAATACTAGGAGTCAGGTCAGGCTCCCGTCTCCATGACCAGTAGTCTATGTGATATTTATTTAATCGTTTCGTGTCTTTTTGGGCAACGAAACTTTTCGGGGTCTCAGCTGGGTCTCTCTTACACCCCTCCCAGACATTTTCGGGCTTTCACCCAGGTGGTCTGTTTGTCTAACCGGGTTTCGGGCTTTTCACTTAAGGGGGGTATCTTGTAACACCCCGAAATATACCCTAACAGTTTCGGACTTGTTTATGGTATATTAAAAGCTAAATGGAATTGTTCGGAAATAAATAAGAAAGAACTTGGAATTAATATAACAGTTAAGTGTAAATTAATAAATTACCTATTTATGACCCAAGGGTCATAATATAATAAGTTTATATGCCAAAGTAGGATTTTGATAAATTGAATTGGGAATAAAAATGAAAATGAGGACCAAAGAGTAATAAAAGAAAGATATTAGAATAAAATAAGGAAGAAAATTGTGGAAGAGACAAGTGGCTTGAAGGAAAGAGGGAGGAAGTTTCCTCCTTGGAAAGTGAACTAAAAAGGGGATAAGATATGATGATGCTTTTTCAACGGTAGATTTGGAGCGTATCGGGGTTGTTAAGGCGGCTGCGGGCTAGTGGCGGGGGGAATTTGATGCATTTCTGGATGTCAACACTCCTCTGCAAAAACAGGAAGAATTCGGCGAGAGGGCTTCAGCGTGGCCGCTCCGATGCCTAAATCAGTTCTTTCCTGAGAAAAGATGGATTGTTTAAAGGGCGAATGTGTTGCGTATGTTTGCGTACCTTTCACCGATGGGATGGACTTGTATTTATAGTAGATGTTTTACAGTTGGATGGTGATTAAGTTCTTCCCAATGGATTGTGATATTTTCTTGATATGATTTGATTATGGATATAGAAAGTGCAGTTTATTTGGAATTACTTCTCTCCCTTATTGGTGGGATCCGTTTGATGGTAGTAATGTGTGAATTATCTTACTTTCTAGTGGTAAGATTTAGTTAGTTCTTTGGATAATATATCATTGGGGATTATTCTATTTCCCTTATCTATGCGATTTGGCTTGATTTGCAAAACGTGGGCTTTCTTGACTACCCATGTCGACGCTGGGTAGAAGCGGATTGGGCCTTCATCTTGGGTGAGGCGTCAAAAGGCATAGATACTTGATGGGGCATACTAGCGGATTGGGCCTTTATCACGGGCTGGCGTCAAAGGCTGAATGCTTAAATGGGCACATGCCTCTCCTTTAGAGTTTTAGCGAGTGGAGCATCGCGAGCCCATTTTTTCAAACCACATTATTTGCCTGACCCTTGTGTAAAGGCGTGCGTGGAGCAGAGGTTATGCTGCGTTCGTATCGGATGCAATTTCACGATGTGCACGCCGAATTTGGGTTAGTTAAGGCTTGATCGCCGTCATACGTCTTGCGATAATGATGACTCTTTGGTTTTCGCGCTCACCTCTCCCACTTCTTTCAGTTTCCTTCTGTTTCTTTTGCAAACCTTCTTTGTCTTGTGTGCTCCTGATATTGAAACCTCTTCTTTGCTCCGACTCTTCTGGCGTTTTCACGAGGTAGCTTTTTGTTTTATTCTGGGATGCATTTGCGTCCTTATCCCTTTGGTCGGTCTTTTTTTCGTAGATACTACGGCGCTTGGATTAGGTTAGGCCCAGAGCTTTGTTTTTCATTATTTGCTTTCATCATGGGTCAAAGTGCTCTTCTTCTGCGTATTGGAGGTGGCGCCCATTTGTTGCCGGTTGCAGGCGGATTGGATGTTTGCCTGAAGCCGTTCGTAGGGTGGCAGAGATGCGGGCCTCCTTTTCCCTTGACGGGTAGGGGAAAGTAAACACGATTATATATCACGGAGATTCGGAGAATACCTAAAAATCAGCCATTCGATGCTTTAATTGTGGGGCCTAGTGGTCGGTCCACCGGATGGAACCTGCTAATGGGCGATTATCGACCTCCCTTTGGCATTCGAGGTGTGGTCTACTGACGTTTTGACCTCACATGTGGTTTAGATTACTGCAAGATGGTGTGCTTCTTTGGAAAGCCTTCGATAATGGCCTTCTCTTTCCTCTTCATCCCTTCATGAAAGGGTTTGCGACACCTGTGCCTGTCCTTCCTGGCTCGCCCGATGGTTGGGAGCATTTAGGCAGCCTATTGGTTTTCTTTAGGGACAGGGGACTTGGTATTCTTAGTATAGCTTTGTTCCTTTATCTTTTTAGAGCGAAGAAAACCTTTGAGGGCTTCCTCTATTTTTCTCGACGTTCTGGCGCTCTTCTGGTGATTTCCGATCTTCCCTCTTCCCACAGGCTTTGGAAGGGAAGCTACTTCTTTGTTAGCGGTCGCAATTGGGAATATGACCCTGTAACACCCCGAAATATACCCTAGCAGTTTTCGGACTTGTTTAGGGTATATTATAAGCTAAATATGAATTTTCGGAAATAAAATGAGAGACCCGGAATCAATATTAGAGACAAGGGAGTAAAGTGAGTCGATTTCCACTTGAGGACCAAGGGTAATAAAGGCAAAAGATAATATGCCAAACTAGAATTTAGAAGAAGTTATGGGATTGAGGCAAATAGAAAAGATGGAATAGAAATAGAAGAGAAATGGGGACCAAAATGCAATTATGAAAATCTTAAAGCAAAAATGGATTTTTACTTGGCAAACATGGCCTTAGCAAAACATGGGATTTAAGACCCCGAAATTAGTCTCATTTTGGGGAGGAGACAAGCGTAAGGGAGAGGGAAAGGAAAGAGAGAAGAAGAAGAAGGAAGAGAAGAAGAAGAAAGAGAAGAAGTTCAAGCAAGGTTAAAAAAGTATGGAACTACAAAATTTGAGTATGGATCTTTGGTTTTACATGATTATTATCTTACCCCGAGCCTAGGGTTTCTTTGGGGTTTCATCTTAACCAAAAATTATGGAAAGTAAGGTGGGTAAAACCCCATATGGCCTGAAGATCGTATAGAATCCTTCATTTTAGGTTGGATTCATGGTTAAATTAATAAGTAAATGAGTTAGGGTTTAGAACAAACCTATTAACCTTTATGATTGGGTTGTGTATGGGTCATAACCCATATTAGAGTGAGTTTGAGGAAGTAATTCATGATGGATTTTGAAATAAGATAAGTAATGAAAGAGAGATTGAGTAGAAAGAGTTTCTGAGATATGGAATGGTTTTGATGTGTTTGAAGTGAAGAGTTATTGGGTATCAAATATGGAAAAATGGGTGAAAAACACACATTACAGGCAATTTCGCGACATGCTCTTAGGTACACCTGAACACAATACCGGTACACTTTGGGTCTGGTCATTTTGGCCAAGGTGTGCCGTACATGTTAGACGTGTACCGGTACACACCACAATTCTACTTTCCCGATTCGACCCGAGTTTTTGTATTTTAGTATAACTTATCATTTCTTATCGATTTGAGTGATTCAAGTGGCCAATTAAAAATAGACTTCAAGGAAAATCAAACATAAAGAAATAGACACATCGTAAAATTCTGATTAAGTGGCGAAATTCACTCAAAGTGGGACGTGTTCAGAATCAAGTCATGGTTTGAACATAGAGTAGTCGGGTGTCTAGGGCGTAACTTGAGTTCGGTGCTCCGGGTGGGTGATTCAGTTGGAATAGAACCCTTAGCACCTTAACTTTAAAAATTACAAAAGATACAGTGTAAACGGTTAGAATCCCAGAAAAATGAGTAATCTAGCTGTCACACCAATATGTCGGTAAATTGACTAGTTGGCATGAAAATGCATAACTTTATTTTGGATTATCCGATTGGATTGTTCCAATTTCTATTAAATAGATTCATTGAGGGACAAAGAATATATGAATAAGTATACATGAATGGTATCGTGAATGAATATATGAATAAGTATACATGAATGAGTATACGTGAATGAGTATAAGTAAATGAACATGAATGAGTATCATGAATGAGTATCGTGAATGTATATGAAATGAGCACATGATTAGACTTATGTAAATTAGTCTATGAATGAATATATCGTAAATGAGCATATGAATGAGCTGCATTGAATGAGTATACGTGAATGAGTATAAATAATAATTTATAACTGAATGAGTATACATGAATGAGTATGAATGAGAGTATATATAAATGATCACGTGAATGAGTATGTGATTGAGTATATACTGAAAGGCTATCTGAGTGAATATGGAATTGAAATGAGTATTTTGAAAACTTCAGAATAAAATGAATGATAATGAGGCCAGGGATTCATCAAAGCGGAATCAGATCATAAATGTAAATACAAGAGTGAATATGAAATCGAAATGTGATATGCGAAAACCGAATGAACGTGAATAATAATAAAGACGGGATTCATTAAATGGAATCCGTCGTAAATGTGAATTGAATGATATGTAGAATGAACCGCCTGATGGGATGCACTAATCGGCATCCGTCACGAAGGCACCCCGAAATCATCCAATGTCAGCGGCGGGATGCGCGATCGGCATCGTCATGATGGCGTATGGCATTGAAGAATGTCCCGGCTGGCGGGATGCACTAATCAGCATCCGTCTTGATGTTATGACATTTAATTGATATAAATCCCCGGGATGCACGAAGCGACATCGTCGCGTGGAGACCGAATAAGTGATACCACGTGTCGGGATGCACCAAAACAACTTATCGTCGTGATGGGAGGCAGAGATAGTGATACCACGTGTGGGATGTACCAAGCGGCATCGTCATGATGGGAGATTGAACCGAATAGTGATACCACATGGCGGGATGCGCAAGCGGCATTAGTCATGATGGAGACGAGAATAGTGATACCACGTGTTGGGATGCACCAAGCGACATCAGTCATGATGGAAGCCAGAATAATTGTACCACGCGTGTGGGATGCGCAACGGCATCCGTCATGATGGGAGGCGGAAATAATTGATACCACGTGTCGGGATGCACCAAGCAGCATCCGTCGCCGTGGGGCGGATCGTGATACCACATATGGGGTGCACCAAGCGGCATCGTGGCATTGAGGCAATTGTAAATGTGTAGGCACATTCGCAGGGAGTGATAATAAGGCGGGATTCATTAAGCGAATCAAAAGTTCGGAAATGTGATGAATAGTCAAAGTGGAAATAACCAACATTGTGGAATTAATAAATCGGGATTTTTATGTATATGCTTAAATCTCATAAATTGAATTGTAATTGAATTAATGCATTGAAATATCTGACACATGATATAATCAAATGATGTAAAATGGACATGAACAGAAGAATGATATAGTATGTGGATATAAGTGATGTATAATGCATTTTGTAAGTGAAAGGGTTTATGGACTTCCCAAAAATAGAAATGTTCCCACGTAATTAAAGTCTATAATGGAGATAAACGAACAAAATGTTTTGATAAGATAATGGAAAAGGTCGGAGTAAACCGGGCTCCAGTTCGGATCCGCCTTTCGGGTCGAGTTGGGGATTCGGGTCGCGACACTTTTGAAAATGAAATTAATAAAACCAAGCAAATGTTTTGAGATGATAATGGAAAATGTGGCGAAGATGTAAGACTCAGTCTTGGATCCCTGTCGAATTGAGTCGGGGATTCGGGTCGCGACACTTTTGAAAATGAAAATTTTAATAAAACGATAACTAAATGAATTAAACGGTGTATCAGTTTGATTTGACCTGTATGCATTCTTCGCCAAGCTTTGATATGTTCCCGATTTGCCATTGTATATGTATAAGTTGTTTGAATATGATATGATATGCCATACATGTAGAAGATATGAATTGAAACTTGTAAAAGACATGACACATGGAGATAATAATATGGAATCTGAAAAGGATAAAATCTACATGTATAATATGGTATGAGTTAGAAGTCACATAAGAATGAAACCACATTATATGTATAGAAATAAAGTAAATGTAAAAGATAGTAGCGTGATTATTGTTGGTAATTCGTTCTGCACATCATATATTCCCATTAAGCGTAAACTTAGCACGGGTGTTCAATGGAGTGTAGATGCGAAGAGGAGATAAAGAGGACATGACATTCCACACCGTGATACTTACGGGCCGTCTACGGAGATAGGTGCTCACCGGCACTATTTTCATAATCTTTGATGTTTGTATTGAATATGTACATGTATAAGTATTTGTATAAGTAATTGGGACTTAGCATATGTGTATAGATTTTAATGGATACCTCCCGGGTGGTAGTTCCTTTGTATATGTAAATGATTTTTGGTTATTACAAAAATTGTTTGTATACACATGCTAAGTTGAGCTCAAAAAAAAAAAAAAAAAGTAAAAGGGTCCCGATATATGGTTCCTTTGGCTTGGTTCGGTTCATGTGGTCGGGGCCAGAATCGAGTGTGACAGGACCCTCTTGACCAGGGCGGCTGGCTGGGCGTTCAGGTTGCTTGGACCGCCCAGGAATCTACGTAGAGTGTTGGCTTTGTTTTTGGTATAACCTTTATGGGGTTATTGGGTATTTCTAATTCCATTGTCTACACACTCTGGGGCGCTCGGTCGATCTGTGGCCGAAGATAACGTCATAGCGGCGTTGGGAGTGAATCCTCCTCGCCCCTACCTGGCCGGCGTGTGCCGGGCTGGGGTGACCCGCTCTATTTGTTTTGGAGCACCAGCTCTTCGCCTGAGTCTCTTCAGGTCGGGCCCTGTGCTAGGCCACTAAGGAACTCACGGCTCCGGTTGAGCCAGTCTCGGAAACCCGGAGCATGAAGCAGACTACAGACTCAGTGAGGTCGATGAGGGCTTTAGTTGGAGTTCGCGTGAAGTCTTCCTCATCTCCGTCTACCTACGTTAGAAAGCGAGTAGGTCACTGTTGCCTCGGCGGGGCTCCTACAGGTCTTGAGTTCGCGGCCGGGTTGCAGTGCAGCTGCGAAGGCAAAGATCCACTGGGTGGGAGTGGTGGCGTGCGTTGGCGTCGTACCCGTGCAATGCGGAATCAATAGCAGAGTGTTAGGTCACGCCTCCAGGCGGAAGAATTGAGGAGGAAAGATCAGAGATCGAGTGGCGGAGATGGGGACTCTTTGTTTCTCGATACTTGACTGCGACGGGCGCGTTCTAAATCCATTCTTGGGATTCGATCTCGAGAGGTCGGCGTATTTGCAGATTGATGAAGTTTTGGCTCTATCCCTGCAGGGGGTTACCTCTGTAAGTTCTCGTATCTTGTCGCCTCTGATTTCATTTTGAGTTGAGTATTGATTTTGTGTCGGATATTGATTTTACGTTGGATGTGGCGGTGGCTGCTGTTTGAAAGTCGGCGAGGCTGAGTTAGACGAAGAAGTACGAAAGCGGCTTGGGTTCTGAGTGAGGGTGGCCCCTCCGCACATATGACGGACATAGTTGCGGATGGTCGTATGGCCAGAGGAAGCGTGGCTTAAATACGATTTGAAGCATACCACGTCGGCTGAGCTTCGGTCAGAAGTAGAAGATGAGGCGGAATAGCGAGGCGGTCGAAGGCGAACTTGGGAGGTTGAAGTGAGCTACGGGCTACCTGAATGACTTGCTAGAGGCGAGGGTGAGTACATGATCTACCCAATATGAGCTTTAGATGATTAGGGATGACCTTCTTACATCCCAGGGCGAGCTGCGGGAGTCTAAGGAAGAGCTACGTGCGGTCAAAGATGATTTGTGCGATAAGGCCGGCGCTCTGCCCCGGACGGGGCTCGTCGTAGAGGCCTAAAATTTGTAAGCTACGACGGAACACGGCCCGAGGTGCGCGGGCTCGTGGGGACCTCCATCCCGACAAGTAACTCCCAGTTTGCTCGGCGAGGATGAGGTTATACCGTAAGATTGAGGCGAGGCTTGTACTGATGGGTTCTGGGTGAAACGCTTCCGGAAGAGAAGGCTGTGTCTATTAGGCTGGATTTCAACTTTGACCTTCCGGCGGGGAAGGATGAGGATCCCTCTGGCGGGATTGTCCCCGGAGAGCCCAGGGCACCTCTTTGGAGTCCGGCTCCCTTCTTCACCCTCGATCCTCCCTCGGCTTGATCGGCCGGCGTGTATCCCGTAGTGGGTTTTTGTTTACTTATTTTTGCTGGGCTTGGCACCCAGGACATATGTAGTATTTTCCTTAATAATCGATCTTTTTATTACTTTTGTCTCTACTTTTGCCATTCACGCTGTTCTACATGAATTGTATTGATTTCTTGGCTACATCGTCTGAGTTGAGCAGCTCATGGGATGTAAGGGTGAAGCCGGTTGAACTATTCGACCCAGGCGGCGAGGAAGCCGTGGGTTTGCTCTGCTGGTGACAGACTTTTAGGAATTTGCATGGCACTGAGTAGTGTGGTCGAAGTCAAGGCGAGGCTGCTAACCCAGCGGCCCCGAGGCCGCCGGGCTATGCTGAAGCGTCGACTTTTGACTACATGGCTTGTGCGATAGTGAGCTCGTCGAAGTATTTCACGGAAGCGGCGCTAATGCGTTTGCGACTCTTTGAGCGTCGACTCCCCAGGCTGCGTGGCATGTGCAAAGTAGTCGAACTCGTCAAAGTGAGCTACTGGGCTCCGGGCTTTGAGGCCTTGTTGGCGATATAACTGGTGATCGACTCCCCAGGCCGCGTAGCTGTGTAGGTAGTCGAGCTCGCCAAAGTGAGCTCTTTTGGGCTCCGGCGGCGAGTCCTTGTTGGCGATATAAGCGGCGATCACGACTCCCTAGGTTACATGACTGTGCAGTGGTCGAGCTCGTCAAAGTGAACTGCGGGCTCAGGCGGCCAAAGGCTGTTGGCGATATAGCGGCGATCGACTCCCAGAGGCTGCGTGGCACGTCTGAGTAGTCGAGCCGTCAAAGTGAGCCTCTTACGGGCTTAGGCGAGGCGCTGTTGGCGATATAACTGAGTTGATCGACTCCTGGGGCTGCGTGACTGTCTTGAGTGGTCGGAGCTCGTCAAAGTGAGCTCTTGGAGCTCGGGCGGGCCTTGTTGGCGATATAACTGGCGATCTGACTCTTAGGTTGCATGACACGTGCCCGAAATGGTCGAGCGCTCGTCGAAGTGGCTCTTGGGCTCAGATGCGGCGAGGCCTTTGTTGGCGATATAGCGAGGCGATCCGACTCTGGGCTCCGTGGCTGTGCGGAATTATTTCAGAGCAAAGTGAGGCTCTTGGAGCTCGGGCGTTGAGGCCTTGTTGACGATATAACCTGAGCTGATCGACCTCTAGGGCGTGGCTGTGTAGAGTGGTCGAGGCTCGTAAAGAGTGAGCCCTCTTGGGCTCCGAGGCGGCGAGGCCTTGTTGGCTTCTCTCTTTGACGATCGACTCTGAGGCTGCGTGAAGCACAGTGGCAGAGTAGTCGAGCTCGTCGAAGTGATGCGCGGAGCTCTACGGGCGGGCCTTGATGGCGATATAGTCTGAGCTGATCTAACTCTTAGGTTGCATGACTTGTGCAGAATAGTCAAGCTCGTCAAAGTGAGCTATTGGGCTCCGGCGTAGGGGCCTTGTTAGCGGCCGATATAGCTGGCCCGATATGACTCTTGCAGGTTGCGTGACTGTGCGAGTAGTCGAGCTCGTGAAGTGAGCCTCTTTTGGGCTCAGTCTTGAGGCCTTGTTGGTGATACGACTTCGACCCCAGCTTCGTGGCCCAGGCGCAGCAACAGGCTCAAAGTGAGCCATCGGCCCTGCGCCGAGGCCTCAGCGATATAGCTCTCCCAGCCGTATCCGACTCCCAGGTCGCGTGGCCCCGTGCAAAGCAGTCGAGCCTGGCCAAAGTGAGCCACTGGCCCGGCGCTAAGGCCTCATTGGCCATATGTACCTCGAGCTGATTCGACTCTTTAGGTTGCATGACCTGCGCAGTAGCGAGCCTGGCCAAAATGAGCTACCGGGCTCCGGCACCGATGCCCTTGTTGGCGATATAACAGTGAGCTAATCCGACTCTTAGGCTGTGCATGGACTCAGGCAGAAAGTAGCCTGCACCGCCAAAGTGGAGCTATCACTCCGGCGCCGAGGCCTTGAGTCAAGGAGACAGACTGAGCCGGACCTCACCTCTTAGGGTTGCATGACCTGCAGAGTAGTCGAGCTCACAAAGCGAGCTACGGGCTCCGGCGCCGAGGCCTTGTCAAGGAGAGAAGCCTCGGAAATGATCCGACTCTAGGGTCGTATGGACCGTGGCAGAGTAGTCGAGCTCGTCAAAGTGAGCTACCGGGCTCCAGGCGCTGAGGCCTTATCATGACAACCGAAATGACCCGACTCCTGGGACCGTGTGGCCCGTAGAGCAGAGGGGTCAAGCTCGTCCAAAGTGAGCTACTAGGCTCCGGGCGCTGAGGCCTTGTTGGCGATATAGCCTGAGCTGATCTGACTCCTAGGCTGCTTGGCCTGTGCAAAGTAGTCGAGCTCGTCAAAGTGAGCTACTGGGCTCCGGGCGCTGAGGCCTTGTTGGCGATATAGCCTGAGCTGATCTGACTCAGTTGCATGACCTGGTGCATGGGGTGGCCAGCCACAAAGTGGGAGCCGTTATCGGGCTCGGGCGCCGAGGCCTCGGCGCATGCATATAGCCCGAGCCGATCCCACTCCTAGGCCGCGTGGCCCTCGTGCAAGAGTAGTCGAGCTCGCCAAAGCGAAGCCACGGCTCCGGCGCCGAGGCCTTGTCAAGGATATAGCCTGAGCTGATCTGACTCTTAGGTCGCATGACCTGTGCAGAATCGAAATGGTCAAAGTGAGCCACCTGGCCCGGCTACCGAGTCCTTGTCGGTCGCTATATACCTCGAAATGATCCGACTTTGTGCCGCATAACTCAGGCAAAGTAGTCGAAGCCTGGCCAAAGTGAGCCACTGGCCCGGCCGAGGTCTTATCGCATACGCTTGAAATGACCACTCCCAGTTGCAATAACTCAGGCAGAAAGTAGTCGAGCTCAAGCCAAAGTGAGCTTACTAGACTGCGCGCCGAGGCCTCGGCTGCTATATAGCCTGAGCCGACCGACTCTAGGCCAGGTGGTCTGCAGAGTAATCGAGCCTGTCAAAGTGAGCTACTCGGGCTCCGGCGCCGAGGCCTTGTTAGCCACGATAGCCTGGCCGACCGACCCTAGGCCGCGCGGGCCCGTGCAGAGTAGTCGAGCCTGGCCAAAGGAGCCACTAGGTTCCTACACTGAGGCCTTGCTGGCAATATAGTCCGAAAGGATCTAACTCCCAGCTGCACTGATCCGTGCGGCAGTAGCCGAGCTTGTCAAAGTGAGCCATCAAGCCCGGCGCCGAGGCCTCATATGATATAGCCCCAAATGATCCGACTCTTAGGTCAGATGACTGTGTAGAAAGTAGTCGAGCTCAAAGTGAGCCATCGGGCCCGGCGCCGAGGCCTTGTCATATATAGCCCGAGCCGATCCGACTCTTAGTTGCATGACTCGTGCAGAGTAGTCGAGCTCGTCAGCGAGCCACTGGCCTGGCGCCGAGGTGAATAAACTTCTTCGTCTTCGAGTCATGTGAGCCTGCATCGATCCCCGAGGTTCACGCCTTCGGGACCGCTTCTCCATCTTTCTTTAGAGACCTTTCCGATCGCTTATCTGTGGCTTCATTCGTCGCTGTCCTATTCCCGCTTTTTTCTTTATGGGTGAAGAGCCCTTTCTTCTTAGATACGAGGCTTCTTCAATCGTTAATGTACTCTGCCATGAGCACTCTCCTCAAATCATGCTTCGTTGGGGGATTTTTAGAGATGAAAACATCAAGTCTTCGATCAACTCTAAGCCAAAGAATGAATGCAAAGGATCGCTAACTCTGCCTTCGCATATCTTAGCTTCCTGCAGATCTCGTATCAATCTCAGACATAAGACCTCAAGCCATGAGCTCGCTTGATGGTCACATATCAACTTGGCTTTCTATACGCCCGCCCCAATGAAGTGAGAGACGAACGCAATGGGAAAGCTCTCTCGAATGAGGAGATTGATGACTCACAAGTTTATTAAACTGTGCCAAGGTCGGCCTTTAATGTGATAGCGAAGCCTCGTGATCAAGATCGATCTTGATACCCATGTACCATTTGGTTTTTGTAAGTGTTGAGATGATCGACCGATCTCCTCGACACCACTCGAATGCTTCCACTTGTGGCATCCCGAATTCACGGAAGAGGGAAGTGAAGAACCCTGCAGATGGGGACTAATTTGTTGCAATTGCTAGTGTCCATAGTGCTGGAGCGTGTCCTTAACACTCCTTCACACTAATGAGCTCTCACTGGAGGCCTCGAACCTCTACTCCTACATGATAGCCTCCCGCTTCCTTGGCCGAGGTAGCGTAGTCTCGGGGTCATTCCCTGACATGCCCTCCGAGTGTTGCTTCATTGCCCTCCTCTCCAGGGGCCAATTGTGGTCCGTGCCCCGGCTCGACTAGACTCGTCGCTTTCAACACCCTGTGGAATGTCGAGATTGTGTTGCCTTCATGAGGATGAAAGCGCGACCTTCTTGTGTTTGTCGTGGTCTCTCGTGAGCGCTTGTATCTCGCTCGGGTGAGTTGCTCAACTCTCCCATCGCGCCGCTGGGCGAGATGGAGTGCCTCCACCCGCTCGTGTCGGGCCAGATCGCTCTAACGCACCACGTGCGGTCCGGCCGTCCGCCACCGCGCATCCTTCATCCTGGCGCGCATCGACTGTTCCTACTTGTGTTCCAAGCTGATACCACTGCGAATCGAAATCGGGCCTCTTTATATATCAAGGAAACCGCCGCTCCTACGCACTACGCCAACCGACATGCTTCAACCGGATCGCCCGAGCGACGGACGCTGGGCGCCCCGACTCGGGCGGGCCGGGTTTAGTGTGCCCGGATCTTCGGCCGGCGAATTGCTGCAAAGGCCGGCCCCGCGTGCTCGACGCGGGCACTCCTCCGCAAAAACAAGGAAGAAGGTCGGCGAGCTTCGCCGCGGGCTTACCCGATGCCTGAGCCGGCTTCTTTCCCGGAAAAAGATTGACCGCTTAGCGCTTAATGTGTTGTGTATGTTTATGCATCTTTCATCGATGGGGTGGACTTGTGATTTATAGTAGATGTTTCACTAGCTTGGATAGTGATTAGACTTTTCCTATCGATAGGATATTTTCTTAATATCTGATTCGATTATGATATAGAAAGTGCGCTTTCTTTTATTTGGAATTATTTTTCCTTACAGGGATCCCGTTTAATGAGTCGTAATATCGTGACTATCTTACTTTCCTAGCTGGTAATATTTAGTTGGATTTGCTGGATAATATATTATTGGGGATTATTCTATTTCCCTAATCTATGGGATTTAGCTTGATTTGTGGAACATGGGCTTTCTTGACTACCCATAATCGACCTTTGAGTCGAGCGGATTGGGCCTTCATCCTGGGCTGGCGTCAAAAAGGCCTGAATGCTTCAATGGGAATGCCTAATGGATTGGGCCTTCATCCTAGGCTGGCGTCAAAAGGCCTGAATGCTTCAATGGGCATGCCTCTCCTTTGGGGTTTAGCGAGTGGGTCTGCGAGCCCATTTTTCAAACCCTATCAAGATCAAATAAGGATAAGACCAAAAATAAATATCTCATTTTGGTCTTGGGAGAAAGAGAGAGCAAAAACGGATAAGAGAGAAGAGAAGAGAAAGGAAGCAGTTAAGAAGCAAAGGTGTTAAGAGAAAAGAAAAGAAGAAAGAAGGAAAAGAAAAGAGAAGATCACAGGTATGGATACATGTCTTGGGTTGTATGGAACTATGAGTATTGGTATGGAATTTGAGTATAGTTTTGTATGGAAACTATGGGAGTATGGAAGTCTAGTTTTGGTCTAGAAAGTTTAGATACATGGCTTAACCCTATCTTCAGGTATGGTTTGGGTTTGGGAACTCCTAAACTCATTTCATGTAGGGTTGAGTTGAGAAGAACTTTAAGGCTCCTATATATGTGTTTCGGGAAAGGTTTGGTTGCAATCTGAACTAAGAAAATTTCCTTATTTTGATCATATGCACTAGCCGGACCTTAGAGCTGATTTTTGGGTATGAAATAAAGGGAATTTTGGAGTGAGTCCTTCTAGTAAATTGTAGCCACATCAATGAACTTGATGTTAGGCTTTTGAATTTCTCAATTTGGACCTCTGTAGACCAAGTTATGGTCCTTTTACCGAAGCTGATCTCGCTAGGTCCGGTCGGGCCGGGCTTCGCCGCTGGGTCAATCCAGCCGTGACCTTAGAGCTAATTTTTGGGTATGAAATAAAGGGAATTTAGAAGTGAGTCCTTCTATTAAATTGTATCCACATCAATTAAATTGATGTTATGCTTTTTAATTTCTCAATTTGGACCTCTGTAGACCAAGTTATGGTCCTTTTACCAGGTCACTTCAGCTTAGGTCCGTCGGGCCGGGCCTCGCGCCGGTCAACAAGCCGGACCTTAGAGCTGATTTTTGGGTATGAAATAAAAGGAATTTGGAAGTGAGTCCTTCTGGTAAATTGTAGCCACATCAATGAACTTAATGTTAGGATTTTGAATTTCTCAATTTAGACCTCAGTAGACCAAGTTATGGTCCTTTTTCCGAGGTTAGCTCACAGAGAGGTCATGCATCTCATCTCAGAGGCTAGCGTGACCTCATCCCGTTGAGGCCGCTGGCTGGGTGTGACTATGTATGACCTCCAACTTCGAAAGGTCATAACTCCTTCATCCAAACTCCGTTTGGGGTGTTCTTGGACTCTATGGAAAGCCCATTGAGTCAAGAATCCATTCATATGTCTGAGGAAGATAGAAGGTGTCAAACATAGGTGTTATACTCATTTACTGAGGTCAGGTCAGCTCACGCTCAGTCACTCGGCTGGGTAGACTACTTATGACCTCCAACTTCGGAAGGTCATAACTCCTTCGGTCCAATCCGACTGTTCTCGACTCTATGGAAAGCCCATTGAGTCAAGAATACATTGGTATGCCTAAGGAGGATATTAGGTGTCAGATAAAGGTGTTAGATCGATCTCACCGAGGTCAGGTCAGCTCGTCCAGTTCAGGATTTGACTACGTATGAACTCCAACTTCGGAAGTCATAACTCCTTCGTCCGAACTCCGATTTGGGTGTTCTTAGACTCTATGGAAAGCCCATTGAGTCAAAAATCCATTGATATGCCTGAGGAGGATATTAGATGTCAGACCAAGGTGTTAGACCGAGCTCACCGAGGTTAGGTCAGCTCGTCCAGTTCAGGATTTGACTATGTATGACCTCCAACTTCGGAAGGTCATAACTCCTTCGTCCGAACTCCGATTCAGGTGTTCTTGGACTCTATGGAAAGCCCATTAAGTCAAGAATAAATTGATATGCCTGATGAGGATATTAGGTGTCAGACCGAGGTGTTAGATCGATCTCATCCAGGTCGCCTAGTCGTCCACCAGGATTTGACTACGTATGACTTCCCTCCAGTTCTAAGGTCATAACTCCTTCGTCCGAACTCCGATTTCGTTCGACTCTAAGCTGGGAAGTTCCATCGAGCTAAGAATCCATTGATATTCTGGCGAGGAAGATATTAGGTATTAGACTGAGGTGTTAGACCGAGCTCACCGAGGTCAGGCCAGCTTAGTCTCGGGGCCAGATTTGACTACGTATGACCTCCAACTCTCGGGAAGGTCATGACCCTTTGTCCGAACTCCGATTCGGTGTTTTTGAACTCTGCGGAAAGCTCCATTGAGTCAAGAATCCATTGATGTGCCTGAGGAGTACATGTGTCATACTGAGGTGTTAGATCAGCTCACCGGAGGTCAGGCTGCCTGTCCACTTTAGGATTTGACTACGTATGACCCCCAACTTCGGAAGGTCATAACTCCTTCCGTCCGAACCCAAGCTGGTGTTCTTGACCTCTATGAAAAGCCCATTGAGTCAAGAATACAGCCATACATAGTATGATAAAGTGGAACTCATATTAGGTTCAAAATAAGGAAAACAGTAAGCATATATGATAATCATAGTATATCATGGTATATTATAAGATAGATACAAGTATAAGATAGATAAAGTACAGTACGTGTATAAGTACTCCATATATAGGTATAAGTTCTGTAACTCCTACGGGAGATAGGACAGTCTGATAAAGTGCAAGTAAAACGTACAAGTATAGAAATGTATTGGTATATGTCATAAGATATGATAGTCTAATAAAGTATAGGAAGATATAAGTTAATAAGATATAAGATGTTACCAGGAATGAGTACATGTACACGAATGATAAGCATATATGAACATAAGAATGAGTAAATGCATGCATGATAAAAATATAGGAATATATGTATTATAGGGAAATATGAGAACCGTAATATGAAGCTACAGGTATGAGAACGAATACAAATTTAAAGTAATGATAGTATATATTGCATAAGCAATCATGATACAATAGTTATTCATGCTCATGAGATATGTATAAAAATGTAATAAAACTGGATCACTGTCCGACCAAGCAGATGGATAGATTGGCATGCCTATTTGGAAAAATGTCCGCAGTATTAAGTAAGTTCTATTCTCGTCTGCTTTGATATCGAGGCCCCGCTTGTCGATGACATAGATCCTGGTTGGGATCACGGTGGCCCCGGGAAGGGTCACCACAAATAGCTTCCGAAGCCTTTTTATAAGATGATTCATTGTCTCGCATAACGATACAACAAAGGTCTCTCGCTTATAAGTTCCTATATCCACTTGGTATTTACAAGCATGAAACATAAAACAAACTATTTGAATACGACATGTGAAAGATATGATATGATTCGAGAAGCATAGTATCGCTAAGTGGATGATAAGTTCTGTAACATGAGATTATATGATCCGACGTGATATATGAAAATATATAAGAATGTAATATGATTTGAAAAGTTAATATGATAATACAAAGACGCGGAACAAGATACGGTGACAAGATTTGGATCACAAAGACATGAAAAACAAGAAAAAGTATAGATAAGAGATATGTCAAAGACAGAAAACATGTAACGGAAAAGATTGTTATGCAATAGGAATGTAAAGATGGTAAGTAATCAAAAGTTATATGAATATGTATAGATATATGAAATGCATATGTATAAGCTTGAGACGGTCACCATTGGTGGTTGTCCATGCTTATGTTCCCACTAAGCGTAAAGCTTAGCACGAGTGTTCAATCCATGTAGGTATAGAAGCAGAAGACAAGGATAGAGGACAGGACATCCCACATCGCAGAAAGGTGCCAAATTTTCGTAGATGTGTGCTCACCGTGACACGCTTCACATCTCCGATGTTTTGTATTAGAAAAAATGTACATGTATAAGTAAATGGGACTCAAAGATATGTGTATAGATTTTGATGGACACTTACTCCGTGGTAGTTCTTTGTAAATGAAATGATTTTCGTTGTCGCTGCAAATTGTTTGTATACCCACAGTACAGTTCGCCTCGAAAAAGAATCACCAATGAGAGTCCTAATAGATAGTCTCGCGCCCGGACTCGTTCGATCTCGCCTACCGGTCGGACTGGATCGGGTGTGACATATCTATCCCCTACTTGTTACGCCCAACACATTTCATTTTCCATTTTCGTTTAACACTGTGGAACTCAATTGGACTTCGTCCCATTCCCAAGCCCACACGATTCAACACCAAACGCAGTGCCAACTCAGTATCATGTACACACTCTCATGTAATGTGGCTATCGCACACCAATGCAATGCAATTTGTGCCACTGCACTCAAACCCATGACCAATGTATAAAGACCTCTACATGGACATTCTACACCGTACACTATGTGTGTGTGTTATGAACACTCATTTCTAATGCACACAACATTTCATATATTTAACATACATGCAGTCATGTTAATATTCCACATTTTCAAATCAGTACATCACATAAGCATGCACTACATCTTTCTATCATTCGGCCATTCATGTCAACACATCATTCAAGCATGTATTAAAATAATTCCAACTACTTAGGCAAGTAATGTCATAATTCATATTCCCGCCGAGACATAGTATGTCACTATATAAATTTCAATGCATATAATTATTTCCATCTTTATCACACATATATCACATAATTTCACATTTTCAATATGTCATTGAATTTATGGCACAACACACATTAGTCATTCCCGACCATAACCGCTATGCTTCGTCTTAAATAATCTAGACTTAGTCCAGAAGTCCAATGCACAAAACATCCAACACGCAATTCCTTACTCATTCCATATGTTCCTAAGCATTTCGGTTACAAACCGGTTCCGAAAACAGGTTCTAGAAACCAGAACGGACCATTCCTCAATCTGTTCATGACCCAACCCAATGTTCAAATCTGCATTTGCCAGAACTTTATTTTATTAAATTCTGTATTTCTGACGAGCTTCAGAGTCCAAGAAAGCGCAAATCGAAGTTCGGACGAAAGCATGGCTGCCCAAAGTTGAAGCGGCGATCTGGCCAAGGGTGTGAGGAAATTTGGGCACACCCCCGTTTGCCATTATGCTCGGGATTTTGTCATCCCAGAACATAGTGTTCGGCCTTGGAAAGTCCCAAAACCCGTAAAACTGGTTTTTGACCATCACACAATCACAAACAAACCACACAACATACAAATTCGCCTAGAAAACCGGACGAAACCCGTAGGCCATTACACGGCCCCTAGGCGTAAATAACCAGAGTAGGAGGAAACCTACCTCTTGTAAGCTGCCAGCTCCGGTTCTTGCCGCCCGAGGCCACTGCGCAACACTCCTTCCTCTTCCCCCCTCTCTTTCTTTTCCTCTCTTTCCTCCTTCTCCCTCCTTCTCCTCCCTCCTTCTCTCCCTCCTTCCCTTCTCCTCTTCCTCTCCCTCCCTTCCTCTTCTCCTTGCCGCCTCCCACTCGACCGATCTTGAGCCTCCCTTGCTTTCTCACCAACGGCCCATGTGAGCCCCTTATATGTGCATGGCAAAGAGCTGCATGTCGACACACCGTATGCCATAGGTCACACACATGGCTTGCCATGTGTCGCTGCCATGCATGTCTTTGCCATGCACCAGACAGGCCATGGCTTGCCATGTGTCACCACATGGTTCATCATGCGTGTCATCCACATGGCTTACCATGTGTCGCCCGACAAGCGTTTCCTCTAAATACGTGAAATTCCGACTATCTCAGAATTCAACGAAATTCGATTGGGTAGCTAATTTTCACTAGACGATTCCAATCTGCACTGCTTTATCATCCGAGATCTAGAAAATCTCAACTTTCCGCATCATTTCGTAAATTACCGCTGGGCTTCTTTTATCCTTTAAAATTTTAAATTTTAAATTTTCACGGTTTTACATAACTAATATAATTAATTAACTAAAAATTATACTAGTTAGTAATATTATGAACTAAAATAATATTATTAAGATATCTAAGAAGATCTAAATTTCTAGTTTTAATTATAACTAAGTTTCAAACATTATATAGCTAACATTTAATAAGTAATATGTTTCTTAAATTACTAAAATAAGATTATAATATAAGTATGTTTCAAATTTAATGTACTATTAACTAAACAACTAATATAATTAATTAACTAAAAATTATATTAGTTCGTAATATTATGAACTAAAATAATATTATTAAGATATATAAGAAGATCTAAATTTCTAACATTAAATAATTATAATTGTTTAATAGTAGGATGTGTAATATCTAAGTTTCAAACATTATATCTAACTTAATTTATTATTATCAAATTAAACTAAAATAAAACTATAATATAAAAATATTTATTATAAACTACTTCAACACCAAAATAAAACTAAGATACATTAAAAATAAAATATGCATAAACACAAAATTAATTCACAAAGAAACATACTTTAATTCACAAAGATCTTCAAAATATTAGGATAAAGAACAAAGAAAAAATAATTTGAAAGTCAAATGGAGCTTAGATGTGGATGATATTTGTAATGAAATTGTATGATTTTAGGGTATTTATAAAAAATTGAGTCAAAATACATTGATTGTCAAAACCGTTGTGATTTATTTCAATCATGATTTGATTTTGGTTCAAATATGACCGTTGGATCATCATATATCCATTAGAAATCATTCTGGACCGTTAGATCAAGCTTCAGATTTAAGTCAACCATTGGATAAAAAATATAGTCGTTGGATGCATTTAAAAAGGCAGACGAAATCTGGACCGTTAGATCAAATCATGACTGATAGTTCATATGCACTATTGATTTTTTCAAAAATTCGGCGATATATTGGCGATTTTTTGAAAAAATCGGCAGTGCCAGCGCGTGTTGCACAGTCTCGATTTTTTTGCCGAAATATCAGGAATTTTCGATATTTCGCCGATTTTTCCGATTTTTCTCCAATTTTTCACAACCATTATCTAAAAGCAATATCGCTTCAGGTCGGGCCGATAACTGATTTTGGCAATATTTCAACCGAAACCGAAATTTGTTCCTTGACCATGCTACATAAAGTGATCTAATAATATAAAACAAAAATACTAGTCAGATTCATACTTTCTCCTCTCTCACCGACTTAATATTTAGAGACTTCGAATTGCACTTTGTGTGTTTATTACTGTTTAGGCAATATAAGTAAAATTTATATTTTTTGGAAATTTTAATATTGCTAAAGGTGAAAATGATAAACCCGAATTTATTCAAAGTTAAAGGGTAAATTAGCAATTTGCTAATCGAGATCCAAGGGTCATAAAACTTAAAGAGTTTATGTTAAAGGAATTGTTATAAGTTAGAGTTGCAATGGAAAGAAAGAGAAGGACTTAATAGCAAAAATGAGAAATTAAGTCAAAAAGGTGATAAGGCCAAACAAGACCTTAGAGAAATCCCATTTTTGGGTGAGAGTTAAGGCATTTTACGTTTGGGGAGAAAAGAAGAGAAAGGGAGAAGAAGAAGAGGAGAAGAAGGAAGAAGGAAGAAGAGAAGAGAAGGAAAGCCAAGGTATGAAACTTTGTATAAAAACTTCTTATGTGATGTTAGGAACACTTGTTTGGAATTGTTTGGAAACTTTGGTATTGGAAATACTTGTTTGTTGTCAGAAACCTAACTTTCAATACATGTGTTTTGGTCAAGTTTTGCTAGTGTTATGGTTTTGTTTTGAAATACTAAGCAAGTTTTGGCTGAAAGAATCCCAAGTGAAAATGGGCCAAACTGGGCCTACTCTGCTATGCTCGACACCCTATGCCTAGGCGTAGGAGTCCACGCCTAGGCGTAGAGCTCCGCCTAGGCGTAGAGCTCCGCCTAGGCGGAGGCTCCTTCACCTAGGTGGACCCGAGCCTAGGATTTCTGCACCTTCTGGTCCACCTAGGCGTAGCGTGCTCCGCCTAGGCGTAGCGAAGCTTCGCTTAGGCGTACCTATAAGCTCTGTTTGGGTTCCTCTCTTCCGTTAAGTGTAACAATCGTCTATTGGATTAATGAGGACCTTAATAAGTGAATGAAAGAGTTCGTATAAGTATAAAAGTTATATGAAAAGTTAGGCAAACATTATTTCTTGTCCTCATTTGCTAATGGGATTAATAATGATAAAACGATTTCTAAAATACATATAATTGTATGTCTTCTTAAGACCGAATAGTGAATGAATAGACATTTCTTATCAGTGTTTCGACACTTCTACTAGTGCTACGACACTTCTAGTTTACGTGAGGCAGCACGCCCGACAAGTGCCGACACCCGCTAGTGCCACGACACTTCAATACGCAAGGTGCACGCTCGATCGCTTGACACCTTAATGCTACGACACTTCACACGCGGCAAACACGCTCAGTCACATTACCACCTTCTAGTACTTATTGTATCGCGGTCCTTCTCATTCGTAATTAGAGGTCTATGTGCAAATACTTATATGTTGTATAAATTAATAGTAAGATACATGAAATTAAACATAATAACTAATGATGAATAAGAAGTAAGCATAAGAAATCGCCTCCTGCTCGCTCAGAAGACTTCCTAAAATTCCCGCATATGATATATCCCACGAGATATGGAAAGTTCACAAGAATATACATGAAAAACCTGTTATGAATTCAGATATCGCAAATTCCGCACATACGCTTACGATATACGTGATTCAGAAATGTGGACCACTCAAGTGGTCATATCTATTTCTCACTAAGTTATGTTTAGCACCTGCTTGTTTCATCCGTATGTAATCAAGAGGACATCCCATGACGTGCTCCGCACGCCTGTACAACACAACAATAGAAGTCCAATTCGATAGTTTTACTCTGCTTTTGTAATACATGTAAAAGTTTTTGTAATAGTGGATTTATTTATGTACAGGTAAATGGGACTCAAGAATATGGCAAGCCCATAAACATAGTGGTATATTAGAATTTTTATTTCTTATGGATTTATATAAGAAATGGGCCCACTAAAGTCCAAGCAGGTTAAAGAGTCTCAGCCCCAAGGCCGCCCCTCTCTTCGCCTTCGTGCGAGGGTGGCGGGCGTGACAATGATAGCGTCATTACATTAAGCTTTCACATGCCATCACTATATACCATTTTTCTACATATATTCAAAACAAATTTATCTCGACTAAACACCAACCGGAATTCATGACTATTCAGCAATGAACCAAACACTAAGTTCTTACGGTTTTCTGGCACATACAAGACATTTTTCAAAGTTAGTTCCTTTCCGTGACGTCATCTTGAAAGTAATCACTCTTCCTGGCCCTTGATTTCCAAATGGTGAGTTCTCATTAACACCTTTTCCCCAATCTCATTGGTTTAAAGGTTGAGAACATCTTTCTTATTATAGCACACATGTAAGAGTATACTAGCATCAATCCACCATTCCTTAGGGATTGATCCTACCCAGTCTACCTTAGAGATTACTCGGTGTGAGGTCTATACAAACACATCCTCAGGATTCCATCAAGGACATTTGCTTCCTCGAGTTTGTTCCTCTTCTAGCACCTATACCAAGATTTGCGACTCGCTCCTTACTAATCGAAGCATTTCAAAATTTTACTTCGTGGAGACTCCTCCTTTAGGTCCCAACTTAGTGCCTTTCCCTTTGTTGTTGCCTTTCTTGAACTTGGAACTTTTACCATGTTTTACAAAGTTAACCTTAGCCTCATTAGGATTGTGTGCCATTTTCTTCTTAGATCCTCTATTATCTTCTTCGATGCGAAGTCTAATAACCAAATCTTCGATGCTCATCTCCTTTCTCTTTAGCTTGAGGTAGTTCTTGAAGTCTTTCCACAAGAGGCAAATTTTCTCAATAGTCACACTTTTGAAAAGTTTCGCACAAATCATTCCTCAACATGGATCTCATGGAGGATTATCGGAAGCTCTGACTGACCCATCACGGTCTTGGAATCTACCATTTTATAAATCGAGAATCGTCCACGACAAACTCTCTCTCTCAGCCTCAACATCCTCACCTGATATTCGATATAGTGATTCCTATGAGTTCTCGTTGTTTTGTTTGTATACACATTGTATAAAGAATCAAATAAAGTTATCCATAACGTAATCCCTACACATAAAGTCACGTTTCTGAAGCATCCACATCAATCGATGACTTGATATCATACTCATCTTCTTTAGAGCTTAGAGTTTTTCATCAAGAATCTCACAAGATTCAAGGTGGTCAGTTAGAATAGTATCTTTTATTGCCACCTTCTGAAATTAAGTCCACTGAAACTCTCTGGTTTTTTCTCCAGGTGAGACAGAGATAGGCACAACAGTAAGTATCACCGGAGCTTGTGCCACAGTAGGAGTTGTCACTTGGGCAAATGCGGTGGGAATGATAATGTCTAAACTAGAGTCTATTTATCTACAAAATTGTAGATTAAATAACATTTTCTTCAAACCAATTCTCATAATAATTGAAAATAACGAAAATGCAAAGGTTTCTTATAGAAAGACTGACGGGGTATAGAAACTTGGGCCAAAATCAGCCTCATTAGACAGAATATTCGATTCCCAAGAAAGATTAGAGGGGTCACAAACGGTCCCGCTTAAGATTCAAACTCCTTAGACATAATTTCTCTGCATCGTAATTTCCAATTTCCTAAGACCACAAAGGAATTGGATCAAACGCAAATGAGTGTAGAGTTTAGCCTAATAGGCTTATCTCTTTATTATACATTTCTCGCAATGAAAACCACAACTAAGCATATAGTTTTGTGGTAGAGTATTCACCATTTGAATGTTAGGTCATGGGTTCAAAACCCTCCTATTTTTAGTTCAAGGGTTTCCAAAAAACTAACAAACCAATCTGTTTGGTTTCCAAATTAAAACCTTTTTTTTCCCAAAATATTTACCTAACAAGACTGCAAACAGCTTTTTTCTAGAAACCAAATATATTTTAAAATATCTTCTTAATATTAAAGAAAATATCCTTAAAAAAAATCAACAAAACGAATTATTTTTTCCTCCTTTTATTTCAGATTTCAAATTATTTTTCTATAAGATCACTTAGATTTTTTGAAAAGATAAAACTAATGTTCCCAAAAAATAAAAATAACCATAAGGTTTTTTCTCAATATCTTCCAAAAAGGAGATTTTGTTTTTCTCATCAATGTGAAGCTCAAACACTTCCAAGGTTTTTCCAAGCTTTTTTTTTTCAATATCTTCCAAAAAAAGGAGATTGTGTTTTTCTCTTTCACCAAAACCCAAACACTTCCAAAGATATGTTTGGATTTATTTAAAACTTATCCAAATTCATTAAAGAAGATATCCTTAAAGAAGATTCTTCAAAAATGATTTCAAAGAAAACTTAACTGAAACTTAAAAAAGCAAAACAAAAACAAAAACAAAACTACAGGAATTGATTTTTTTTTCCAAAGAACTAAATCAATTCCCATTCTTGAAAAAAACTAACTAAATTGTTTTTTTTCCAAACAAAAATCATAACTCACTAAAAGATTATCTAATAAGAGAACTATTGAAATAAAAGATTTTTTTTTTTTTTCCAAAAAAAACTCATTGATTCCTGAATTTCTTTTTTCAAACCTTCCTCATTTTCAAGTCCCTTACTAACTTTTTTTCCCCAATCATTTTTTCACGACTCTTTCCCGGTGAATCAAATCTTACTTTTTCCTTAATTTGTTTTAAGAATGTTACAAACTTTCTCGTGAATACTAGGGAACAAAAGATGGGGGAGAAGAAAAACTACAAAAAAAAAGGAAAAATAAAACAATTACAAGAGAAATAATGTTGGTCAAAGATGGTGGATACCGAGTCTCGTTAGGAGTCACGATCTCCTTAAAGATGGTTGATCATGACGCTCTATATATAAGCTCCAGGCAAAAGATGAATTGACGAGTCAAAACAAAATAAATTAATAATCTTGATAGCTTTTACCTTAAATGAAAGTGGAAATCAATATGGCTTTAAAAGGTATTGAAAGGGACAGGACAAATTCAATATAATTAATATAAAATATTATTTTTATTCTACATTTTAAATGGGAAAATTTATATATCATAAATATATCCTTCAAAAAATAAGGAAACAAAAAAAGTAGTAAAAATATTTTCTATATTTAGTTTATCATAAAAATATAAAAGAAGATCAAGCTTTTGTTTGATTATTGTTTTTGAAAACTATTTTTTGAAAAACAAAGAAAATAAATAAAACACAGATAACATATTCAGTTCTCTATTCTGAAAAAAAAATAAAAAGCAATAAATTCAAAAAATAATAACAATTTTTAAAAAACAATAACAGTTTTAAGAGAATACTGAAATGGTGTTTATTGTGTTTTCAAAAATTATTTTCGATAATAATTTTAAAAAACATGAACCAAAAATATCATAATTATAATTAACTAAAAACTCGTTATAAAATACTATACCGTCAGTTATACACGACACCTTCAAAGTGGTGGAATTAACCCATATATATGCCAGATGGATTTAAGGATTTTTATATTCATATGACGACAAAGTATAATGTATTATGACTTTTATTGTACGACATGTATTAATTTCATATTATTGTTTAATATTTATGGTGTTTATGCCATTCCTCTTCAATAAATATTATAATTTCTTTTTCTAAGGCTTATAATTGCATAAGTATTTTTCAGATTATAGTAAGTGACCTTTATTATGACATGATGACCGGGAGAAGTGGCGGTAACAGCCCAATATCCAGCCTCAGCCTGTGGGAAATGGCAGCTCCACATCAAACCCAGCCCCCTTATGTCAACTAAGCGTAGGTCCGTCTTCATCAACCCAAAGCCGAATAAGAGACGGGCTGAAAATCCATAACCGTCCAATAAGCCCGTACATCTCATCCTCGAACGTAAAATAGAAAAGATATATTTTATTTATTCCTTATCCCACCATAAGGGAAATAAAGGATAACGATAAATCATCGCCAATGGACATCTTCCTATAAAGAAAGAAGACTATCCTGCCAACCGTCTTTTCATATCCAGCACTGCATCCAGATTAATTAAAAAAATAAGAAATATTCCATCCAATAGGAAGGACTCCTTAATCATCATCCAACTCATCGGGGTCGAGTCCCTCAACTATAATACGAGGCCATCTCCCATCTCAGTGAAAGGTACGCCAACATTCTTACAATAATACGAATACTCATATGCAACAGATTCGCCTCTAAGCGCGCCCTCTTTCCGTAAAGAACCGACTTAGGCATCTGAGCGGCCACGGCATACCCTCGCGACCACCTTTCTTCTTTGTTCTCGGCAGAGGGAGCGCATACGCCCGCAGTCAGATCATCAAAGGCCGCGATCCCGCTCAGCCTGCATAACCGCACGCCAGATCCCGTACCTCACAAACGATCCGGTCCGCCCAACGACTCCCACACGCCCAAATTTCGGGCCCGCTGGGAAAAGGCATCACTGGGCCGCGCTGCCTCGTGGGAACGACAAACGTGACAAATATAACCACTTCTCGCCATCGATGGTATCGACCGAACACAAGGTGAGTAATCGCCAATCCACCAAGGATGCAGATCCACCGCAATGCGGACAACAGGGCCCCGACGATGGAGGCAACGCTGGCCAACACGAACGTTGAAGCCCCTCCTTCTCGTCAATCAACTCCCGGTAGAGGAACTGGAACAATTGACTGCATATATGCAACATCCAAGGAGCCCCCGACAAGCCTGTGAAGGCCGCGACATTCCCCCCACGAAGACCGCACGCTCATGGCAACTCTCGAGATGTCAAGGTATGTGATCCAACTGCCAGCACGAAATGCGCTTAGCCCCCTCGAGGAAGCCATCCTCGGGCACAGGCCGAGCAGAGAACCTCCTCATCCTACCCGCAACTAAGAGCAACTGGGCTGAGCAGAGGTTTAGGAATCTTCAGCAGGAAATCAGCCGTATGAAAGAGGTAGTTAAAGGACGTACCCCAGATACTATGGATACTTTGGTACAACAAACTGAATCACCCTTCACAAATAAATATTACGCACCCGCTCCCAAAGAAAATCTCGACGTCGCAAGTGGAAGTCTTTGACGGAGCCAAAGACCCCATCGACCATCTTAACACTTACAAGAACCAGATGGAGTTGCATGGGTATCAAGACCCTGTGCGCTGCAGGGCTTTCGCTACCACGTTAAAAGGCCCAGCCCTAGCCTGGTTTAATAGAATCCCTCCTTCATCAATCCCCTCGTTCCGAGAGCTATCCATCGCTTTCGTCTCCCACTTCATCGGAGCTAGAACATACAGAAAGCCGAGCTACCATCTGTTGACCGTCAAACAAGGCTCGCAGGAAAGCCTGAAGTCATACGTGCAAAGGTTCAATGCCGAATCCTTGAAGATAGATCTGCCCGATGAAAATTCCATCATCTGCTCATCGCGGCCAGAGGCTACCGAAAGACCTAATGTTTTCCATCTCAAAAAATCCTCAGGCAAGTATGGCCGAAGTACTCGCCAAAGCAGAGAAGTACATAAACGGCGAGGAAGCCCTCATATCCAAGAGGGAGAACTCGTCCACCCATAAAGGAAAAAGTACAACAGACAAACGGCGAGGACGGAGCCCTAAGAGGCAGACGACCAGAGAGTCTCCAGAAAAGATCAGAATCCATCTCCAAAAAAAGGCTGGAAATCTCGTAGACCGACCGGGCCCACCACAATCGTAAAGACGACGACGTTATTCAATCTGCAGATCGCTTCACTCCAATTAACAGCCCGCTGTCACAAATCTTACATGAAGTACGGAACGAGCAGTTCTTGAGGTGGCCAACTCAGATGAAATCGGATCCCGCCGCTAGAGACAACACTAAGTATCATGAAGCTCTATAGGGACTATGGGCATCAGATCATTAAATCGTATAACTACATGGCAAATAGAGTACCTAATACAACGAGGATACCTCCGGCGCTTCATATCTCCAGGAAATCAAGCCCAAAATCAGGCCCTGAATCAAGCCCAGACAGGACTGAAGAGCACCGCCGACAAACGACTTCCACTCAGCACCAAAGAACCCTCGGGAAATCCACGTAATCTCGTGGAGGATTCGCAGAGGAGGAGAATCTAGGTCGCCGAAAAAGCCTACTTGGCGCAAAGACGTCGCCGTGAGATGGGGAAATACAACAAAGATCTAAACTACCTCGACTGTGACACAACCATCAATGCTTCTCTCGACTCAGACCGAAGGATATCATGATCCCATGACGACTCCATTGGTGGTTCACGCGATCGTAGCCAACACAACAAACATCTGGGTTTTAATCACACCTGTTCAATGTCATTTTTGCCTCAAATTTTTGACAAAATGGGCGTGGGGAGGGAAAAGCTTGATTCGCCAACATGATTCTTGGTGATTTTCCCGGGGAAAAGGTGTTGCCTCTGGGCTCAATTCAACTGGTACTCACTTTGGGAGAACCTCCATGCCAGCCGACGACGACAGCGAGATTTCTCATCAGACGCGCCTCCATCACTTATAACATGCTATTGGGAGGCCATCTCTTAACGCACAAGTTTTTACCATCCCCTCCGCTGCAGACATCCTCCGTTATCAAATTCCCAACCATTCACTAATAGGATGGTCTGCAGGAGATCGCGGGTGGCCAGATGCTATACAAATTCGCCAAACGTAGGAGTCGGCCGACAACGCATTGCTTGATGAGCCTGACATGCCAGACGAGGTGTTAACCCGAATCTGAACCTTCCGAGGAACTCAACCTGGCTCCCGGACGACTCCGACATCTCGCCTACATCGGCCCAAACACAGAAAATTCCTGCCGCCCCATAGCTTCTAAAATAGTAATGTGTTGACAAGTTGCATTAAGCAATGATATGGGAGGAATTGACCTCGCAGTTGATCAATAGTTACAAATCGAATACCAACCCATCCTTTAAACCGATCAAGCAGAATCGCAGAGCTTCGCACCAGAAAGGCAAAAGCCATCAATGAAGAGGTTGGCAAACTCCTCCAAGCAGGAGCGATCAGGGAAGTGGAATACCCCGAGTGGTTGGCAAACGCCAGACTCAAGTAAAAAGAACCGCCAATGGCGACTCAGATCGACTTCACCGACATAAACAAAGCTTGTCCAAAAGGATGCGCTTCATCGAGAATCGACCTCATCATGGATGCTACTACAGGTCATGAACTTCTCAGTTTCATGGATGCCTTCTCCCCGTACAAACTCGCATCAAAGATGGACCCTAAGACCAAGAAAAGACCGCCCACACGCACAAGGGACCTATTGTTATCGAAAGGATGCCAAGCCAGCTCAAGAACGCTGAGCGACTCACCAGAGACTAGTAACCCAGATGTCTCAAAAGCAAAGATAGGCACCACTATGGAAGGTTACACAGACGACATGTCAAGTTAAGTCCACAACTGCCGATACCCACATCGCTCTCATAGGCGTTCCAGATTTTAAGAAACTATAATATGAAGTTTAACCCAAATTTCAATGAGCGCTTTCTAAGGTACACCGAAAATTTCGGGCTTCATAGTCAATTACAAAATTCTAAGCAACCGACAAAATAAAGGCATTACTCGACATGCCGTCAAGTAGGAATAAAAAGAAGACAACGACCGACAAAGATGATACCAATGTCGCTTTTCTGTCTCTCACAGAGCAAGATAGATGCCAGCCTTTCTTCCAGGTTCTGAAGAAAGCCTTTCAATGGGATACGAAGTGCGAGGAAGCGTTCTCAGCGCTGAAGACATATTTGAGCTCCCCTCCCGTCCTAGTAAGCCCTGTCGAGGGGGAACTCCTCACCCTGTACTTAGCCGTGTCGAACTTTTCATCCGCCACGTCCCGTCGAGATAAGAATCTGATTCAAACATCCTGGGCTTATTACACAACCGAGCCCCGAGAGGAGCAGAGAGATACCCGAAATGGAAAATTAATTTTGGCTCCCGCAACGCCGCCGGAAGCTCCGCGCGCCCCGTATTTCCAAGCTATACCATAGAAGTCCTAACCGACACCTAATGAAGGCATCGCACAAACCGTAGACTCCAGCGGTACTAATGAAGTGGGCTATAGAACTAAGCGAAGCTCGACATCGATATAGGCCGAAAAACCGCTATAAAAGGACGGTGTCTAAGTGCACTTTGTCATGGAATTTGCATCAACAGAATCCGATGCGGGTACCCAAGCACCCGACTCTTCCAATTCTGAAGCTCTTTTCAGAGATGGAGCCTCAAACGCCCAAGGAGTGGGAGCAGTCTCATCCTAACCTCTCCTGCATGAATAGACATCGAATACACTCGTGTTTGGATTCAACATCCAACAATGAAGCCGACATGAGGTCGTCATAAAGAGCTCAACCTTGCTCACTGTTAGAGGTTGATCGCCAGAGGTCTGGCAAAGGACTCTTTCAACCGGTGCCGTATTGCATAGAAGACACATATGAGGCCAAAAGCTTGTAGAATGATCCCGTATCTCCGTAAGGTTCTGACTTATCAAAGAAATTCGCCGGTCCATGTAACACATGTCCCTGTATGCGTAGAATTCCCGAGCCGACCAAGTAAAGCTAGCCACAAATTTCTCAGAAGACCTCAGCATGTCAACACTGGGCTTTCGAATATTTTTAAGCAGTAACCTTCTATCGAATTTCTTATAAAGAGGACGACGCCTAATAGGATCCAAGCCGAATTGGATGGACCCAATTTGGGATTATATTAATGACGGAACCCTACCGGATGACCCGAAAGAAGCGGCCAAGATAAGAGAGAAGACACTGGGTACGTGCTAAGAGAAGTACACGAGGGCATATGCGGGAATCATATAGGAGTCAAAAAAAAAAAAAGCAATCGGGAAGGTCTCAGACAGATACCATCGCCAACTATACTCAAGGACGAATCGACCAAATAAAAATGCAAGATTCACAGAGCACGCCAAGATTCACGCCCCATCAGAACCATCGACGCCGATCACAAGCCCTCGCCATTCCAACACCCGGGGCTGACATATCGGGACCCCGCCATCTAAAGGACAAAGGTAACCATAATCATCAGCAAAGATTACTTCACCAAATCCAGCGGTCGAGCCTTGAGCTGCAATCACGAGCAAAAGATTTAATTTCATGGCGAGCCATCTGCGGTGTTTGCATCCCGAGAGCCCCGTATCGTACAATGGAAAACAATTTGACAACGACAATGAGACTTTGCGCCGAGCTTGAATTAAAAATTATTACTCATCCCCAAAGACACCTACGAGCCGAACTGACATGTGCCGAGGTCACCATCAGACCCCAAAGCCGCCCAAGACCAAGTTGGAAGACCATAAAGGAATTGCAGAATACCTTCCCAGGTACTATGGGCCTGGCGTAACAACACAAAAGCAAAGACAACTAACAGAAACCCTCGCTTTAGCTTTTGGCACTCATGCCGCCAGAAGTTCGAATAAAATCCCCAGATTGAGTTAGCATCAAGAGGAGCACACGAGGTTCTTCAGTTCGAACTTAGAACTCCGAGACGAAACGCGAGTGTGTTCAAAGACGCCGCAGGAATATCAAAGGAAACAAATAAGGTATTACAATCAAAGGGTCAGCCCCAAGCTACATCCTGTGACTTAGTCTGAAGAAACTCCCGCCTAAGAAGGAAAATCCAAAGACAGAAAGCTCGGGCCCCAACTGGGAAGGTCCTTACATCATAACCCGAGTCGTCAGACCAGGCAATTACGAACTCCAAACAGAAGAGGGAAAAATCTTGAAGCATACGTGGAATGCGGAACATCTCAAACGTTTTTACCAATAAGCGTTGGGGTCATGTTAATTAGTGCATAGCAAGTTGAACATTTGTTAATCACGATGTCGAACATTTACATGTATCAAAATATATGGAAATCAGAAAGGAGAATGATAGGAAAAATTCATAAAGAAAAAGGCTCTTTTATACAATAAATTATAATCAGACATAATTATATTACAATCGAGTACAATCTGACATAGTTTCACAGATTATCCCTACATCTTGAATATACTACACTACGAGTAGCGCTAAAAAAAAAAATTGTATATAGCTGGAAAATGAGGCGTAAGATGAAGAAGAAGGAGAAAGACAAAAGAAAAGAAAGAAGTATGAGCCGTGGAAAAAGAAAAAAAGAAAAAGAAAGAGGGTAGGTAGAAAGGAGGAGGTTAAGATAGCAGAAAAACGGAAAGAGCAACAGTGTTGCGCCGCCCTTCCGGCGCACTCCCTAGCCAAAAGTTAGGGAATAACATGACTCCCATAAAGGGGAGACTAGGGAAAAACACAACTCCCACAAACGAAGATCTAGAAAAGTTGGATCGAAGGCGCCGTAGGAACCTCAAAGAAAGACAAATGCAACCGAACATCCATCCTGTGCGAACTCCATCCACATATTATAAAAGAAGAATTTCCAAAAGGGCATGATGCAGTGGACAACTAACAACTATTTTATACGTTGTTGCCGCCCTAAGCTCACGCAATCGCTCCAAATTTCCTGATAATGGCGCCGCACCTTTCAAAACCGAAATTCACACGGCGCTTTACTCTGCAAAGCAGCTCCACAGGTTTCGAACAAAGAAAGTCACACGAAGCGTCTCTCCACATGTGGCGTTTCATCACACGAAACGGTTCAAGCCACGCTACCTAAACGAGTCAGATCAACCCATTTCGGCTGGAACGCCACCAAGGCCACCGCGCCACGAGCCCCGTGGCTCACTCTGACGAGGTGATCTACTCAACACAGGCCACGCCGCCTAAACGAAGGTCGATCAACCCATTTCGGCCGAACGCCACCAAGGCCACCGCGCCATGAGCCCCATGCTCACTCGACGAGGTGATCTACTCAACACAGCCACGCCTAAACGAGCCGACAACCCATTTCTACTGGAATCTCACCAAGGCCATCGCGCCATGAGCCCCGTGCTCACCGAATGCAGGTGATCTTACTCAACACAGCCACGCCGCCTCGAACGAGTCGATCAACCCATTTCGGCCGAACGCACCAAGGCCATCGCGCCATGAGCCTGCGGCTCACTCCGGACGAGGTGATCTACTCAACACAGCCACGCCGCCTAAACGAAAGTCATATCAACCCATTTCGGGCCGAACGCCACCAAGGCCACCGCGCCATGAGCCCGCGGCTCACTCCGACGAGGATCTACTCCAACACAGCCACGCTCCTAAACGAGTCGACCAACCCATTTCGGGCCGGAACGCCCACCAAGGCCACCGCGCCCATGAGCCCCGCTGCTCACCGACGAGGTGATTTTACCTGGGCCACGCCACCTAAACGAGTCGATTAACCCATTTCTCGGGCCGAACGCCACCAAGGCCACTGCGCCTATGAGCCCCATTGCTCACTCCCCCGACGAGGTCGCCTACTCACGCAGCTACTGTCACGAACAGCCGACCAACCCATTTTACCGAACGCCACTCAAGGTCCCAACCAGAGCCCGGGGCTGCTCACACACGAGCTCTTCCTATCGGCCGAAGATAGACGAGCTTTAATCTACTATTCATTCTGACGAGCTCTCCCTATCAGTTAGCATGGACGAGCTCCTACTTCACAATCTACACTGACGAGCTCTCCTATCAACAAGATGGACGAGCCCATTTCACAATTTACATCGACGAGCCTCTTCCATCGGCCAAGATGATGAGCCTAATCTACTATTCATTCCGACGAGCCTCCTACTCACCGCCAGCGACTAGCCCCTACTTCACAATCTACACTGACGAGCTCTTCCTATCAGCCAGCATGGACGAGCTCTAATCTACTATTCATTCTGACGAGCTCTCCCTATCAGTCAGCATGGACGAGCTCCTACTTCACAATCTACATTGACGAGCCTTCCCATCAACAAGATGATCTTAGCCTCCCTATCATCAAAGATGGATGAGCTCCTACTCATTAAATTTCATACTGATCGCAGCTCTTCCTATCAGTCAGCATGGATGAGCTCTAATCTACTATTCATTCTGACGAGCTCTCCCTATCAGTCAGCATGGATGAGCTCCTACTTCACAATCTACACTGACGAGTTCCTATCGCCAAGCACGATTTGTTCTACTTCATTACCCCCACATTGACGAGCTCTTCCTATCAGTCAGCATGGATGAGCTCTAATCTACTATTCATTCTGACGAGCCTCCTATCACCGTAACGACTCCAGCTCCTACTTCACACTAATCTACACCGACGAGCCTCTTCCTATCACCAAAGATGGACGAGCCTTAATCTACTATTCATTCCCGACGAGCTCTCCCTATCACCAAGATGGACGAGCCCACTTCACAATCTACACCGACGAGCCTCTCAACACAAGATGGACGAAGCTCCTACTTCATTAATCTACATCGACGAGCTCTTCCTATCGCCCAAGATGGACGAAACTCTAATCTAATTATTCATTCCGACGAGCTCTTATCACCAGACGGACGAGCCCTACTACAATCCACACCGACAGCTCTTTATCACCAAGATGGATCTAGCCCTACTTCACATCTACATCACGGTACCTTCCTATCAGCCAACATGGACGAGCTCTAAACTACTATTCATTCTGACGAGCTCTCCCTATCAGTCAGCATGGATGAGCTCTAATCTACTATTCATTCCGACTATTCTCCATCACCAAAGACGGATGAGCCCTACTCACACCCACACTCGACAGCTCTCCCTATCGCCGCCACTGACGAGCTCCTACTACAAATTTACATTGACGAGCCTTTCCCATCACCACATGGATGAGTTCTAATCTACTATTCATTCCGACGAGCCTCCCTATCAATAATGGACGAGCCCGCTTCACACCTACACCCACGAGCTCTTCCATCAGCCAAAGATGGACTAGCTCTAACTAATATCTATCTCGACGAGCCTCCTATCAACAAAGATGGACGAGCCCTACTCTCACAATCTACACCGACGAAAGCCTCCCATCAACAAAGCAATGGATCTAGCCCTACTAATAATTCACATTGATCGAGCCCTTCCATCACCAAAGATGACGAGCTCTAATCTACTATTCATTCTGACGAGCTCTCCTTATCAGTCAGCATGGACGAGCTCCTACTTCACAATCTACACTGACGAGCTCTCCCACGCCGCCATGGACGAGCCCTACTTCACACCACATTGACGAGCTTCCTTCCTATCACCAACACGGACGCAGCTCTAAACTACTATTCATTCTCGACGAGCTTCCTATCACCAAGACGATGAAGCTCTAATCTAATTATTCATTCCTCGACAGCCTTCTCATCACCAACGCGGACGAGCTCTATTCACCATGCGCTTACCACCGCCCGCCAATTCACATGGAGAAGCCTGCTCAACCACTTATATTGACAACCGCCATTCATTTCACATGGCAAGCACTTGCCTCTCACTATATCGACGAAAGGTCCCCGTCAAATTCACGTGAACGAGTTCCCAAGCACGCTTGACGAGCCTTGCCGATACGAGCGAAATGGCATACGAAACCCTAAGAGGGAAGTGAGCCCAATTGCTCAAATCCCTTAACCGAATCATCGGTTTAGGAAAAAATACATATGTATTCCAACAAGAATGCGAATTATAACAAAATATGTATTTATCGAAAAGAGAGCTACATGAATCCCAGGCCCCAAGTCTGGCAAATTGAGTAAATATATGCAAAAAAAAAAAAAAAAAAAAAAAAAAAAAGGAGAAGAAGAGTTAAGGGATAGTATGGCCGAGATCATCCCTAAAGTCACGAGCCAGAGGAAGGGATGACGGAATGAACGAATTTCACCAGAGTGCCGAGCCCTGGGGAACACTGCAGGTGGATTCTCCCGCCCTCACCAGGAAGATCAAAGTTGAGATCTAGGTCAGGATACGCGAGAACCCAGCTCCTTGAAAAGCCAGCCACCCAAAGCCCACCGAGCACCGGCCTGATCCTGCAGTTGCCTAATAACCTCATCCCTCTGTGCAACCATACTGACCTGCTGATGAAGATCGGCACGCAATCCGCGGCATTCCTCGTTTAGCCGTTCCGACGAATTCGCAGCCTCGAAAGACTCGCGACGAGCAATCTCTAACAGCACCCTACCATCGGAAGCTTCGCGACGGGCCACTTCAAGTTGTGTTTCCTATCGGGCCAAGCAAGCATCGCCGCACGTATTCCATTTGAAGATCTCGCGCCGCCCGGGAGGTGACGAGCCTATCCCCTCGACTGGCTGAAGCTCAGATCGGGCAAATGTCGCCCCTCCCGAGCCTCAACCAAGCCACTATGGCGACTGAGATTGTCCCGAACTCTTGGAAGCTCGCCCCACGGCCACGCTGTCGCTATTTAACCTCATCTTCTACTCCTCACCGAGCACGAGCCGACGGCTGTGTTTCCAAGTCGACTTAAGTCGCCCGCATCTTCACCAACGCTGCATCGCGCCTCGCAAATTTCCCGCCGCCGGCCAGGAGCTGCATGCCTTCGCCTTTATAAATGCGAAGGATCTTTACGTGCTTCATATTTAATTCGCCTTTCTACGTAATTCTTCAAATGAAAGTAGCAACCCGCATATCAAACACAAAGTCAAGATCGGAAGCGTAAATGTAATGGTGATAAACGTGATTAGAGACTCACCAAGGCGACCCCCTGAAAGGATAAAGCCAAAGCTTCTATCAACTGAAGCCTCACCCCCAAGGCCGAATCTCGACAATAGAAGAAACAAAGGCCACAAGAAGTTCAAGATTGAGAGCAAAGAATCCTGGGCATTATTAGCCCTTATTTTCGACTTCTTTCTCTTCGGTTCCGACACCTCTCGAGGAGGCAACCCAGCGTCTTCAGAAGGCGGGATCAATACGGTTACAGGCATAGCCGCCAGCGGTTGCTCGACGGCCTCACCTAGAGGATTCTCCGCCTCCGAAACAGGCTTGGAAGAGGGCGTAGGGCATAAAACTGGCAAAGCATCGCCTAATGGTGACAACGCCCATTCACTCTTGACAGGGGAAGTCGGAGGCGTCCCCAATTTCTGAACTTTGGCCAAAACCGGCTCATCCCTCCCTCGCAGGTTTGGTGGATTTTTCCTTTTCACGCCATGGAGCTTCCTGACACTTAAATGAACTAAAATTTCCGAGCGTGGAGCTACAGCAGAGGGTCCAAAGGAAACCCCCACAGGAAGGAGGCGAGGGCCTCAGAGCAGAGGATCGTACGGACATCGACCTAGATGGACCAGGAATGCCAGACTTTATCAACTCCGCATAAGGGCGAGCCAGACATTCCGCCAACGCCAGAGCTATGACGCTGTCTTCCTCGCTAAGGTCAAAACGAAAGCACCCGAGAAACACGCAGGAGTGTAAAACTAGAAACGTTTCAACCATCTTCGTACAAGCCAATGCTAAAATGCAGAGCAAATACTCACGAAGATTATCAGGGGTATGCCAGGTCGTAGGGACACCTAGGGTATCGTCCCTGTCGAAAGATTGCATCCCCAGAACGACCAATTACTCGAAGAAATACCGCCCTTCCATGACCTATGTAGTTAAGGGCCTTGAGATTACTGCAGGAGCCCAGAGCGCTTTGAGAAGAAAATGAAGCCCCCTGGGAGTAGCTATTGGAATGAAAAGATGAAGGAGCAGAGCGCATAGGACGCCTAACCTCTATCCCTAAAAAGTCCAAAGGCCTACCAAAATACCCCAGCCATTGGGAGCCAGTTGGGAAGGACAAATGTTGAAATACGGCAGAACCCTTTCATGAAGGGGCAAGTGGGAAACGAAGGCCATCACTGGGCGACTAAAGAAGCACTCATCCTGTGCACTGAGGTCAGATAAAGAGTCGTAACATCCGGGACCCATATTCGACACCGGAGGAGGTCGAGCAGCGATAAGCAAAAATGGTCCCATATAGTACCAACTCGCTAGGTCCCACGTGCTCACAAAGATGCCGAAGGGCGCGATTGAGGAAATCGACCCTTAGTATTTGATCGTGTTCAATTTCTTACTCCTTATCTAACTGACAGGAGGCTCAGAGTGTGTCGAGGCCAAACGACCGGCTAAACAAGGGACACCCTCAAATCGCCTCGGGACCTGCATCAACAGAAGAGTCATCGCTGATACGCAAAGAAGAAGAGTGAGCGATTGACCCATGACGTAGTTAAATAGCAATAGACGAGCCGTAACAAATAAACCCTGCAGCCTCGACCTATCAACCGAAAAAAAGGACCCCACACGAAAAGAAGCAGACGCACTCCAGGGAATGTTTTCTTAAAGGAACAAGATCGAAAAACTCGAGATAGCATGGGTCGACAAAGAGACCGAGGAAGTCAAGGAGAATATGAAAACAAGCGCCAAAACCTAAGAGTCACCATTAATCATCTCAGCACTCTTCGAATCCGACGCGTGGGAATAGCAGACGAACAGGGGAAGAGCTACAGCCCTTGCACACGCGGCCCGTATACAAGGGCTGGGGGGCAACTGATATGGGCGAAAAATAGGCCCACATCCATTCCTCAGGCCTGTGGAACGGCAGCCCTACATCAAACCCAGCCCCTTATGTCAACTCCAAGCAGAGAGGTCCTGGCTCATCGAACCCAAAGCCGAATCGTGAGATCGGGCCGAAAATCCATAACCGTCCAATAAGCCCATACATCTCATCTGAACAGAAAATAGAAAAGATATATTTTATTTATTCCCAGATCCCACCATAAGGGAAATAAAGGATAATGATAAATCATCGCCAGTTGGACATCTTCCTATGAAAGAAGACTATCTCAAGTTAAACTTTACTTTTCTATATCCCAGCATTGCATCCGATATGGACCAAAATAAGAAATATTCCATCCAATAGGAAGGACTCCTAATCATCATCCAACTGGTTGAGTCTCAACTATAAATACGAGGCCATCCCATCGGTGAAAGGTACGCCAACATTCTTACACACACGCATACTCATATGCAATTGTGATTCGCCCCTGCGCCCTCTTTCTCTCAGAAAGAAACTGACTTAGGCATCGGAGCGACCACGGGCATAGCCCTCGCCGACCACCTTTCTTCTTTGTTCTTGCAGAGGAGTGCTACGTCAAGAGCCTGTAGATTAACAGGGTCGCGATCCCGCCACCCGCATTAATCCAGACGCATCCCAAATTCTCATTGAACGATCCGGTCCCCAACGACCCCCACACGTCTCCAAATTCAGCCGTTGAAAGGCATCAATACGACCATTTGTAGATTGTCACAAGATACTACTGGTCTACGCTATTATTAGAATCTTTTATGTGGCTATGTCAATATTTAGGTATATTAATATCTAAGTACTATTTTAATAAATTATAATATTATATTAATGTCTTAGGTACTATTATAATGAATAGTATCAAAATAGTATCTATAGAATACTATATATTAAGATAGTACTTAGGTTTATTATACCTGAAACACAAATACAATTAGTTTTTATGAAAATGAATTGAATAATGTATTTTACATTTTTTAATATTTACATGCAATTATTCTCAAATCAATGACAAGAAACATAAGTTTTCCAAATTGTTTTTCTATATTTCTTGATATAATATATGGTATACATTTATATAAGAGTAAAGGTTGGACCCGTCTTTGGTCAGTCAACGAAAAGATGGCATAGCAATTGAGATATAAATAGAAAATAGATTAATTGATTGAACTCACTTAATCTATGATTTGTACAGCTCACGCCAATAATGGATACTTATTTATAGGAAATGGGTAATGTAGTGGGTTGGGATGGATGCCCTTATCCCTATGCCTTTTTGTTTAATCAAAACAATTATCATTATTGTCTTATTAAATAAATAAAAGGAACTAATTTGAAGAAGAGTTATGTGAATCCATACTCAGTTTTAGAAAATTAAAAGAGAAAAAAACACTCTAATCCTATTCCTAACTCTTCTTTTACCTAAATTTTAAATTCCCCCAAACTCGTCTATTAGGTCAAGTATGATAGATATACAAAAAAAAACTCACCTTGAGGTCATCCTTACTTATATCTCTAGGTATATTTTTAGGGTTGTTGGAATTTTAAATAATCTTTAACTTCAAGGTTCCAAGATACTCGAGACATCCAAACACTATAAATCTAGATGTCCACCTATGATAGATACTAATATAGTATATATATATATATATATATATATATATATATATATATATATATATATATATATATATATATATATTTAATTAATGGGGAATACTACTATATACAACTAAGAGACGAATGACTGTTTAATTTTTGTTGCATGAGAAAATTATTGTTTCCTTAAAAATATTTGCAGTTAGATAATTTCTTTTGTGGTTAGAGGTAGATGTTAGGAAATTACTTTTGGCTATCAATTGTATTTAATCCATTAAAAGTGAACAAATAAAGCTTATTTTATTGAACACGAGACACCTCATTAAATGGTGGGCTAGAGATCACTTACTTTATTTTTCTCTTTATTTTTATGATGGATGAAAATAAAATAAAATAACAAGTATATAAATAGGTTTAGATACTAATCTAAATAAAATACTAAAAATTTCCCTTATATCCCATTTTTGAGTGATATAGGGTTTTTCTCATATCATTAATCAAATACAATCTTACCTCCATTTGAGAAATTTAATGACAGGTGGTAAGCATTGCAATAATATTAGCAAAACAAGCCTTTCCCCTTCAAAAACAAAATTTTGGCCACTAATTCTCTATTTTTCCATGATTTAATTTAATTCAATTTCTTAACAAGGTAAAAGAAAATTCCTAATGGGACAAAACATAATTCCTTGAAAAACCCACTCATAATTACAGTAGAAAAGCAATTCTCACATCTTAAACAGTAATACAAACCACTAGCTAAGGGCTTGTTTGGTGGCAAAAGAAGGATGAACTATCCATTTGTTGCCTTTACTGCAGTAGCTTAGAAAGGTAATGATTTTTTTTTTTTTCATTTTAATTTCTTCCATACTAAACTTCATTTTTCTTCATTCCTTTAAACTTCATTCCTGAGTCCTTCATTCAATCAACTTCATCCTTCAAGGAGAAAAGAAAGACATGTAAGTATCCCTACTCTTTTATTCTTTATGTAAGTATCCCTACTTAACATAAAGAAATCATTCTTCTTCTCTAAAACAAAGATTTAAAAAAAAAAAAAAAGTAATAATTATGTTTATGGTCTTTAGTTTCTATGGGAAACTCTGGTATGTTTCTTTCCATTTAATTAATTTCAGGAGATTCCTAGAAATTATCAAGAAAATAAAAAAAAAATGGTCCTCTCATATTTAATTTCAATATGAAAAATAAGCAAGAAACTCTAAGGACGTGTTTGGTTCCTATTTTTGAAAACTGTTCTTGAGAACAATTTTTTAAAACACAGAATGGTGTTCTCTAAAACTTTTCATATTCTTTGAATTTAGTATTTCCTGTGTTTTTTATGGTCCTTTGATTTTATTTGGTTTTTGAAATTTTGAAAGAAGAAAAAATAAAGGAAAAATAGAAAAAATAAATGCAAAAAATGGATAATAAAGTGAATGCAATATTTTTATATTCTATCTTAATTTTATTCTTTTTTTTTACATCTATTTACTTTATATTACATCATTGTAATACTTTCTATTCTATAAGAACTAGAGCTTAGGACCCCCCTACACCCGTCCCACTTTACCACTTGAGTTAGGCCTCAACGCCAATCTAGTTCTACTTATTTTACTTCTATATATATATATATATATATATATATATATTTATATAGTTTGAATCCATTAAGTACTCACTTTCCAAGCGTACCTTGTGATTAATTAAGCCTATAGAAAGGCCCCTCAAGAATGCCTTCGCCATATCATAGGAGCTTTCCTGCAGTTAAGAATTTCTCTATTATTAGTCTTTTGACCAAAAGGCATAAAAACAGTATAGATACAATCCGAGATCATAATTTTTCATTACCCTCTTGGATTTTTATATCTGCAGAGGTTGATACGGTCAATGGTGAAGTTCTTGAATGAGTCACAAAGGTCTCTTACTACTCCAGCTGTTTCTTGAAGTGATGCAATGTTGTAGACCTTCAAAACTTGGATGAAACATGAGTTTTCCTCCATAATTTCTACTGCTAAAAGTAGATTGAACTGCCTTTTGATGTCGAAATTCATCAATGGAGGTCCATGGATGGTGTAAGTGTTTGTGTTTTTGGGACGCCACCCACTCGAGAGCTTCTCTAGCAGAGAAAGCGTTTCCTTGTGAACTTCGGCCTTCATAATCTTGGCCATGGATTCCCAAAACTTGTCATCAAACAAGACCTACAGAAAATTTATTTTTTAAGACTATATTAAGGGACTCTTGTGTTGGGAAGTGGGGGTGTAAGTAAGTCGAGCTACTCGTGAGCTAGCTACTCGAGCTCAACTCCTAAAATACTCGAATTTGACTCAGAGTTAATTAAGTCGAGCTCAAGCTCGAGTGACTTGTTATGTCGAGTTCGAGTACCATAATACTCTAACTCAAGCTGTTTGCAAGCTTAATTGAGTTTTACTATTTTATTAATCGAGTTGAGTTCGAGTATAATTATTTATTAATTTTTAAGTTTGTCGGGTTTTTTTGAGTCAAGTTTGAGTAGGACGACTATTTTTTGAGTCGAGTTTTGAACATTTGAAAAAAAAAACCAAACTGAGTTTGAGCTTCGAGTTTTTTAATCGAGTCAAGCCTAAGCTTGGCTCTAACTCGACTCGATTACACCCCTATTGAGAAGTTGAAAGGGGAAAATCAAGACTGTCTTCATGGGTTAACATATTCCTCTAAAAAAAAGGACTATTCAACAATAACCACCTAACAAAAATGAACAATGCTAAATCAAGAACTTCCAACAAAAAGGGACACCAGATATTAGATGGAAAGGCCCTAATAAATAGAGGTAAAAAAACCACCAAGAAACTTTCTTACGCTATAATATAATGAGGATACAAATATTTTAATATTCAAGGTGAAAAACCATCACTCCAACAAACTATGATTAGCAAGACTACGAGTAGAAAGATAATGGGAAGAACATGTAAACCCTTGAGCCTTAGAACTGGAAGTCATCACTAAGGGTTAATTTGATTCATGTTTTTGAAAACTATTCTTAAGAACAAATTTTGAAATTTGAAAACTATTTTTGTTCTTTGAATTTAGTATTTCTCATTCTTTGTGTTTTTTAGGGGGGAAAAAACTATGAACCAAACACGTGATCCTTGTTCTCCTTGTTTTTTAGAATAAAAAATGGTTTTCAAAAACAAGAACTAATGAGACCCTAATTTTCTCTTTTCCTTAATCCATTTTCTCTCTTTTCATCACCACTTATGAAAAAAACTCCAATACTATTTTTATATGTGGGGTTAGGGAATACCTAAAGATTAAAATAGCTTAATTCCATAGACTCATGAGCTAGACAACTTAGGCCAACACCCTTTAGGCCTTGGGCATCAAGCTCATCATCAATGGCATCTATCAGATTATATCATAAGACAGCTTCAGGATGAACTGAGATGGTGTTTACAGATGAATGTTCTTAACTAGATTTGGTTTTGTACAAGAAAATAGATTGTATTATGTAACGACTGGGTCCAATCATGTAAATATTGTCCTTTTTGAGCCCAAAGCACCCTTACAGTTTCAAAACGAGTCTACCAGGTTAAGAGGAGTCATACTTATATAGTCCTAAGAACTTTCTCCCTTATCCGATATGGGATGTAATAATATTATAACACAGAAAATGATAGGGGTGGGGATGGTTCGGTTAACCAAACCACACCACAAAAAAAAAAAAAAAAAAAAAAACCGACCATCGATTTTTAGTTTATTATTTATATAAATAAAAATCTAACTATTAATATGATCAAATCTTCGGTTAACCAAATACCTTGGTTATTGACCGATGCTTCACAAGAGAGGATGAAGTGGTCTCAAAAAACATCTCTCTCGACTTCTAGACACTGTTGTCTATATATCTTTCCTCATAAGCAAGGTTTGAGTCCATCATATCCGGTCATATATCTTTTTTCTTGCACTTTCACCGACTTTATCTAAGTAACATATTTGAATCTCATTTATCTAGCCAAAGTCACAGTATATATATTCTTCCCTTTTTCTTAGGCTTCAAGTTAAGGCAAAACACTAGTTTATTTCCTACTCATCCTGAGATAGATATATAAGAATATTTCCTACTAAGAGTCAAGATTATCTGAAATCATATTATAAATTTGATATTATTTTTTTCAGTCATAGAATTGTAGTTAGGAATGAAGATTATTTTATCCCCATTATTTTTTAGTATTTGTTTTTTATTTTTCGATCGGTTAATCGAAATTGAGATTTGTATAAAACAAAAACTAAAATCGAACCTATCGGTTTGGTTAACCTATTTTTAGGTTTGGTTTCCTAATCGGTTAGGTTTTTTTGCCCACCCTCGAAAATGGGAAACTAAAAATTAAGATTACCTTCCATGTTGAGTTGATGAAGAGTTTAGCAGCCATAAAGTGAACGCCGTCGAGATGGTAACGGTCAAGGAAGCAGACAATGAGAGCCTTGATCAAGTTGGTATCCTCATAAGCGTTATAGAAACACCCCTGCTCTTTAGCATGCTGGACTACATTTTCCCAAACGGAGTGACTGTTCACCAACGTCTGAGCATTCCCTGTTATCCAAAGGCAATGCCTAGATAGGCAAACAAGAAAAATTATGAACTTTTTGTCAGAAAGTGTTTCGAGTTAATTTCCGATCAGCATGAATCCCTTTTTATAAAGAATATTTTCTAAGTTCATATGTTGTTGTGATATTATATTTTTCTAGGTGATAACAAAAAAAAAGGTAATAAGATGGAGATGAAATAAAAAGGATTATACCAGAGACATATAGAGATGTGTATAAGAATATAGATGACACTAGTCAAGTGAATGAGTTCATGGTTTAGGATATAGATACAAAGAATGGTTGCGTATCTGAGTTTTCATTTTTTAATATAGATATGTTTAGTTAAATCATGTTAAAACTAGAACTTTAAACAAGTCAAGCTATTCAAGCTCGACTTGTAAAATACTTGAATTCAACTTGGAGTAACCCGAGTAGCTTATCAAGTCTTCAAGAATAAAAATACCCGACTTGAGCTGCTCACGAGCTTAATGGAGTCGAACTCGAGTCGAGTATAATTATCTATTAATTTTTTCATTGATTCAAGCTATGTTGAGTCGGGTTCGAATAGTTCGACTAATTTCGAGTCGAGTTTCGAATATGCGAAAACAAAACACGATCGAGTTCGAACTTCGAGTTTTTTAAATGAGTAAAGCTCGAGTTTGGCTCTATATCGATTCGACTTGACTCAATTACACATTATTACTTGATTACTTACCTTGCTCGGGTAAGAGACACATTTGCTCTTCTACGGTTTTCAACAAAACCTATTAGGCCTCTGCCATTACATCTGACAGTGGAGATGATAATGACATCTTCTTCATCACCTTGAAATCCATCAACAGTAGAGACTTTGACAGAGAACTCACTCTCTCCATCTGTGCTATATGCTTTCCCAACTTTCTTCTGAATCTCAAGAACTTGAGCTTTGTATGGTGATATCACACCAACACTAACTTTCTCTTTTCTGCCTCTGGTCTCTGTCAAGGATAGGAAATATTCAAAGAAAGATAAAGATGTTCCAAAAGCAAATTAACAATCAGTATGGGCCTATTTGGTTATGATTTTTGAAACTGTTTTTTTGTTCTGAAAAAATAAGAAAAACAAGAAAAATAGATATAACATATTGAGTTCCTTTGGTTCCTATTTTTAAAAACTGTTCTTGAAAATATAGAGAACACGAAAATGGTGATATCTGAAAACTGTTATTATTCTCTAAATTTTGTGTTTTCTGTGTTTTTTAGAACAAAAAAAAAAAAAAACTAGGAACCAAACGAATTCTACTTGTTTTTTAAAGCTGTTCTTGAGTACAATTTTTGAAAATATAGAGAACACAATTTTGGTGTTTTTCGAAAGCTGTTATTGTTATCTGAATTTAGTATTTTCTATGTCTTTCAAAACAAAAAAAAACTGGTAACCAAACGTGTTATCTATGTTTTCCTTATTCTCTTTGTTTTTCCATAACAAAAAATCAATTTCAAAAACTATAAACAAAAATGATTTTTTTTCTTTTCTTTTTTCTTTGTTCTGAAAGACATGGAGAACACAAAAATATTGAATTCAGATAATAAAAACAATTTTCAAAGAACATCAAAATAATATTATTCTCGGTATTTTAAAAAACTATCCTCAAGAACGGTTCTTTTCTAAAACAGAAACCAAAGAGGCCTATCATGTCACCACAACAACATACCTTTAAAGAGGCTTGCAATTATCTCAGAGACAACAGCTACCTCCACCATGTTTTTTGAGCTATGGTTCTTGTTAAATTCCTCAAGCTCTGATACTGTGGAAGCTACATTTATAAAAGAGAATGGCCCATACATTTTTCCATCGATGAATCGCCTGTTGTAGATGGCTTCTTTAACTTTCGGAGCATCAATTATATCGTTTTCGTAGAATTCGATATTCGGAAAAAGGCTTATAGATGGATGCATTCTGTACTGGACATCAAGGAGATGCTTGTAGTGTCTTAAAGAGATCAATCTTTCGAACAAACTTCTTTCCAGTTTGATGTCCTCCAACTCCTAACATAATAAACACTTCATATACAAGATAGAGAAAATCAATGGTAACCATTTTTCAAAAATAGATTTTTGTTCTCCATAAAGAAAAACTACTTTTGTATTTGAAAACAAAAGGTATATAGTGTTTTTAGTGAACATCTTTTGACCGTTTGAGTTTATTTTTTAAATAATCATAGAAGTATGGAGAATGGTTAAAAATGCAAGACTATATATATATACATATGAAAACATGTAAAGCAAGTAAATGAATATTTTATGTTCTTAAACATACTTTTATTTTTCAAAACAACAAATACTTTTAAAAAAACTATTAGCTTGTTCGATAGTTATTTTCAAAAAAAATCTTTTAAAGGGTTTTTGGAAACTGTTTGATGTTTTAAAGAATAAAAATCTATTTAGAGATCTGAAATGCTTTTAATATTTTAAAATATGTTTCAAAATAATTTTTATGTACATTGTTTTGTTTTTAATTCATTTTACATGTTTGTATGAATGATTATCCTTTAAACCAATTCTTTACAAAAAAATATGACAGCAACTGAAAGATATTCTTCAAAAAACATTAATCTTTGTTCTTAAAAACAAAAAAATAAAAAAATACACGACAGTTTCTGGTTACTCAATATGTTTTTCTTGTTACCAGATAAACTTTTTTTTTTTCAAAAAACACTTCATGAACAAAGCCCAGAATTCCAAACCTTGCTCTTAACCAATGCTGGTAGCTGCATCTCATCTCCTACAAGAACTGCATGGCGGATTCCGGAAATCTGTAAAGGAATGGTGGACTCGCATTCTTTTAGCTGAGCAGCTTCATCAACAACCAGCAATTCAATGGCTTTCATATCTTTGACGTGCAGCAATTTTGATGAGCTTGAAGCAGTGCAGAAAATCAAGACAGCATTTTTCAAGCATAAACTTTTGATCTTGTATTCATTTGAAAGAGTTGGAACAGAGAACTTTTTGCCAAGGCTTCTAAGTGTTCGAAGGCAGACTGCTATGATCTTCTGCAATTCAGAAAACCCGTCGATCCCTTTACCTTTTTCTCCAAATTTCTTGTGATCTTCTTCCATATCATGCAACAAATCTGATATATTTTTCAGCAAATTCAGAGCTGTAGCCATATTTTTCATCACATCTAGGGGAAGGATTGAAGTTGGCAAGTGGGTGTACAAATTTACAGTGTAAATCTCCAGCTGCCCGTAAATCAAATCGAAACTCTTCACAAAATCCTGGGATTTTAAGAAATCATCACATTCTTCACTGCTGATTTTCAAGCTTTGAACAAAATTTTCATTCATTACTTGCATCTCATCTATGACAATTCCCTTCCCCTTCTTCCCCTGTTTCCCCTGTTCCTCATTGCCTTTATCTTCTCTGTTCTCCAAGCATAAATTGTAGTTCCCTTCAAGTTTTTCCAGCAAAGTTATCATAGATTCCAAGCTGTGTTTCCACCCTGAACTCTTAGCAAAGCACCGGGCTAGAATACCGGCACGGGAATCGAGAAAGATACCGAGAAACTCACTGTCACAGTCCTCAATCCGCATTCCCCTAGTACTCCCAAAAAGAACAATATCTCCCATCCCATAAGTACCATTCTCAGGAAAGTCTTTAACAAAGCTCAACAGCCTCGACGCGGCTCGTAAAACTGCAGTGTTAGTTGGGGCACAAGTGAGAGTCCTGCGTTTCATCTTCAAGACAGAAAATAACAGCGCGGCGACGGTCTTCGTCTTCCCTGTTCCAGGAGGACCCTTTATCAGTTTCACAATATTCACTTCATGATGACACATGATTGCAGCAACACAGCTTAAGACAGCTTCTTCTTGGGAGAGGTTTAGACCCAAAGATCGAATCCTGTCCTTCAATTCCGTAGCAGAATTCGAGGCCTCCGAACCAGAGGAACACAAATCACATCCTTTCCCAGCCTGTATAAGATGTAAAAATCCCATCATACACAAAGAACAAAAACACACCCAACAAAGAAAAGTGAATCAAAATTCTTACAGAGGAGTTGGTTTGCAGAACTGTCTCAATAATTCTGGTGTTCCCCATTTGAGCATTCATGTGCAATGCCTCCCATATACAATTATTTGTAGTAATATTTATCAAAAAAACAGCATATTTAGTTTTCCTCTTCTTATCATCAGACATAGTTTGTTCATACATGATGGGCTTTGGCGATTGTATTTGGAGATTATCTGAGGATTTGCCATAACATTCCGTCACCAAAGCAATATTATAACAACTTTCCGAACCATTTTCGTCGACATGGTATGGTATCTCATCTGTTAATGCAATAATGTCCCCCACCTGAGGCTCATACATTTCTGCATTATTCTGACTACCCCCTTCTAATCTCTTCAGTGAAATGTCATATAATAAGTATTTGGGAAGCTTGAATTGTGAGGATTTTTCCAAAGACATCACTTGTCTTGCAGATGCATCCACCGGAGTCGGCTCCCATATCCGGGAATTAGTATCAGAATCAGATGTTTCTTCACAGGCTTTTCTCATGCTTGAAGACAAATCGGCTCTGGTTTCCTCTATGAGCGGAAAAATGAATGATCTCATGTACTCCCCTGAGGAGAATTTATCTGGGATTGGCCTCACCTGTTAGACGAATTAATTTCATCTCTTATGAATATACGGATATAGCCAAGCTTCAAATTTATGGTAAATTGGGAATTAGAGATACTAATTAGCAAAAAAGATTAATCAAAGGAAAATGTAATTATAGCAAACCTTGTCTTTGTAAAGAGCTTGGTTATGTACATCCTTGAGGGACCAAGAGAAGACCTGATCTATTAGGCCTGTACATCTCGTCTTCCTTTCATTTTGCTTCCCCATCTTCTCTTCTCTTCTCCTCCTCCTCCTCCTCCACAGTATGATTGATTAGCTCTGGAAACCCGTCTCCACCGCAGAATCCCGAACCAAAGAGATCAACTTCACCTAACACAGAGAGAAAATGATCAAAAGGAAGAAGAGTCTTAGAATGACTTTTTGGTTTTTGGCTTTCAGCTGAAGGTAGAGTACTAAAGTTGGCTATGATCAGATCAAAAGAAAAGGGGAGGGGGGGACCGTAGGAATCCAATAAAGAAACCAATCGAGAAGCAATCAAGAAAGAAGGCAGTAATGGCAAGTGAATTACAGAAAAAGAAAATGTTTATTGAGAATCAGTATGCTAACTTTTCACTGCAGTGTGTAGTGATGGAGAAGATGGGGAGAAGCTATTATTGGGGGAAGACTTATTTTTTAAGTCAATTTTATTTATTTTGGTTAGTTGATGGAAGTGACTAAGGACCTAATATTTCCTAGGGGTGTAATTGAGTCGATGTATACCCAAGCTAGAGCTCGACTTAATTAAAAAATTCGAAACTCGAATTTGATTGAATTTTTTTATTTTTAGAATAGTCAACTGCTCGAAAGCGTGATCGCGATACCTCAAATTTGACTCGATAAGCCTACCGACTCGACAAGCCTACTGAAACTGACTCGATTAACCTCGAATCGATAAATATCTATGAATCAAGCTCAAATAAATTATAATAAATTTCGATTCCTTTACATCCCTAATTATTTTATATATATATATATATATATATATATTAGTCCGTGTTATCGCCTTTATGTTTTTTATACAAATTTGAAACATTTACTACATATATATTATCTAATCTAGATAGAATCGGGTTTTTATGATTTTAATTTTTATTTATTTATTTATTTTTTTGTCATTTATTCACCTTACATATTACATTATATTATTACGTTTTTAGATTTGAGTATGAGATCTCTAATAATTCCTTCTCTAATAATTCCTTCCTACCCCTTCACTACTTGAGTTAGGTCTCAAGGACAATTTTTAATCTAAATCTACACAATTGAAATATAACCATTACATATATCTCATCAAAAAATTTTCCCCTTCCAGTGGACTTGAATACAAATTTCCACTTTTCTTATTTATAGGAATTGATGAAAAATATACATATAACCTTTGACTTAGGTGTCATTTGTTTTTTTAGTTTTTTTATTGAAAGCTAAATATCTTTTAGCATTTACCCTGTTTGTTTTTAACATTTTTATGATTTATTGATGAAATTTAAAAAAAAAAATCTAAATAGAAATGGATTTTTATGTTTAAAAAAAAAAATTCATCTTCCAAAACAAGAAATACTATCCTTACCCAATAAGGATGAGATTTAGTGTCACGCGGCTATCCAATGTTAAAAAACAAATATTAAGAAATATTTGGTTAAATAACATCAAATATCCCTAAATTTTGAATATAACATTTTTCATGCTTTTTTCTTAAAAATGGTTCATTTTTGACAAAAATGCCTTTTTTATTTCATATATTTATATTATCTTCGAAAAATAGTGGTTGGCCCATCATGCGGTCCCAGATTTAAGTCTCAATAGGATAATTTATTATATTATAACTAAAACTAAAGTATTTAATTGTAAAAAATATATGATTAATCTTACAAGAAAATAATTAGAGTATTTTGTCATATTCGGAACAAAAGTTGAAGAAGGGTCAAATTTTCGAAATTTAGTTTTCAAAAAAGTTTTTTTAATCAAATCACCGTAATATTAACTACTACGAAAGGGTCACATATCACATGACCATGTTCTTTTAAGCAATATTTGATTAAGCAAGAGTGAAGATGAAACTTCCGAGAAATTTATCCGAAATTTCGTGTTTCAGTGAGTATAGGAAAAAAATCAATCTCATAAAATTACCAACGTAAGAAATTTCTATAAATATCTGTAAATTTTGGTTATGGGAGAAATTTCGGCGACGTACCTACGAAATCAACCAACGTAGATGAACGAAAATATCGCCGAAATTTCTGTAGATACATTGTTGAAATTTTTGAAGAATTTTCAACAAAAGAAATAGAGGGAAAAATGAAAAAGAAAAAAATGGCTGGGATGCTGCAGTGGAAGAATGGGAGGAAAGAAAAATGCTGGCGAGTTAAATTTAAATAAAGAAATAAATAAAAGGGATAAATTTTGAAAATTCAATTCCCAAAATTTGACCTTTCATCAATATTTTACTCTATTTTAACAAAAATGCCTTTATAAATTTTTTTTTTTTAAAATAACCTTCATTTATGCATAAATATGTGAAATGGAAAAAGATAATTTTGTCTAAAATTGGTTAACAAGAAATATTAAATATACAAATTTTTAATCATTTGAGGCTTTTTAACCAAGTATTTCTAAATAAAAAGGTAACGTGTTATGGAGATGCTCGAATATGGTATAGCATAATCTAATGATTCTTTATAGCATAATATTTCATTAAGATTTGCTATAAAAAAATAAAATAAAATAAAAAGTATAACAAGTTTAATCCTTTTTATCAAAACATAACTTTTTAAACTCAAAATTTAGGAACCCTTACTTTAGCAAAGATGTTTGTTTTTGCCTTAACCAAAACCCAAGTCAAAATAATAATTTTCTCAACATAATTTTAGTATTTTATAAATTTTATTAATTACGAGTAACTTCTAGTAAAAATTAAAAAAATTAATGTTTTGTGTTCAATCTCATGATAAAAAAAAAACAATAAAAAATTATAATCAAAATTTATGCATTTTTTAAGATAATCTCCACATAAAAATAAAAAATAAATTAAATAAGTTTAAAATAATTTATACAAGTGATTGTTTTTCTATCTGCTTTTCTTTCTTTCGCATCTTCCATCAAAGCTTAAACCAAACATCCACCTATATGAAAACCGGTAGTATCTTTATCATAAATTAATTTAATTATTCAAATTTTAGACAAAGAAAAAGCAAGAAATATTTGGATTAAAAAACCATCAAATAATTCAAAATTTATAAATCTAACCCTCATAATATTTTTTTTTTTCTTGAAGAATAGCTCATTCTTAACAAAAAAAAAAATCCTTTATCATTTTATGTATTTACAAGTGTCTTATAAAAAAAAATGTTATTTTCAAAAATTGATGAAAGATTATATCTTCGAAATTCACTTTTCAAAAAGCCTTTTAATCAAATAACCCAAAAATCAATTTAATCATGAGTATTTGGACGGATGGAGTTGTGGAATTTTTGTGTGGAAAAAATATTAGGGAATGGAAGAGTCATTTAAATAATATAAGTATGATTATCTGGATGACAAAAAAACTTAGTAGGCCTGTTTCTCAAGAAGAAATTTATTACCGCTCAAAATTTTACTCTTTTTTTTATAGGTAAATAAATACACAAATACAACTGCTAAAATTTTACCCCTTTTTTAGGGTAATTACAACTTAGAAATTTATTTTCAGATATTTTTTATTATTATTATTTATAAATAAGATAAAATGTTATATAACCATTATATAAATATTTCATTTTAACATAACGATAAAGTTAAATTATAATCATACAAATAAATATTACATTAATTTATCTGTTTTTAATACATCAAGATGTTAACACTATGATTTTCAGTCTAATAAAACAAACAACTTAACTTAATAGAAAGAAAGTTTTTTTTGAAAGCTAATGACCTGAACCTTTTTCCTCCCATGTCTAACGATTTTAATGTTGATATTCTAACCAACTGAGCTGGACTTGTGGATAATAGAAAGAAAGTATTAGAAAAAACAAACCATCAAATAATTAATACTATTAAGTATTATTCAAAACAAAAACTCTATTCAATATTAAGTAAAAAAACAAATTCTTCCTTGCTTAACATTTACTTATAATGAAGTGATAATATATTATAAATATTATGATATTAGAAAAAATTATTTCAACTATATATAAATAATTGACTAAAAAACTCACAAATTTAATACAAAAGAAATTATCAATATGTTTAAATGAAATTTTAGCAAATGTTGTAAGGATTAAGGTGCTATTTATTTTCTAATGGAATAAAATTTAAGCAAAGTTTTATTATAACATCATAAGTTTTGCCTGGAAAAGTGTAATTCTTTTTAAATTTCATCCCGATCAGTTTCTTTCATGTTGGTAATTGAAAATGTAATTATTTATGTCTAATTCATTTATTATTATATTTTTTATATTGTTTCACATGTATTAGTACACTACTAGTTTATTTAGAATTTTTAAAAACTTAAAATAATTAAATTGATAAATCATGAGTGTCTTTAACGTCATTTTTGTTATAATTAAAATTCGATGGAAAGAAAATCGAGTGAAAAAGTGAAAGGAAAATAAATTGTAAGAAAATAAAAGTTAGTTTTAAACTTAATAAATTTATTCAAACTAATTTCATTTATTTCTCTCCCTATTATATAATGACCGCAAAAAGTTAAGGAATTTTGATTATATTTTATTTTCTTTTTTATATTTTTCATGGTGAAAATTATTTCCCTTAATATTTTTTTTCTTTTCCTATTATTTTTCAAGTTCCAAACCGATTCTAAAGTAATATATATGGAATATGTTACAATATCAAAAATCGAAATAAGTGTACATTAATATAATAACAGTTTTATACTATAAAGATTATTATTATTTGATGCATTTTAATTATTTTAAAACGATGTTTTATTGATGGCGATACTTTTATATGGACAAAATCTTTCTTTTTTTTTTTTTAAGTATTTCGTAACTATAAAATAAATAAGTAAATTGTCATAAAATTTGGAAATAAATCATCAAATTATACTTCAAGAAAATATTCTCTAGTAAACCTAAATATTCACAAATCAATATATAGGCCCAATGGCATAACTACAAAAATAAATTTTAAAGTTTACTTAAAGGCCAATCTATAAGCCCAAATCAATAAAAGGTTAAGCAATCATATACAAGCCCAATATAATATTAAAAGGGTTTTATAGAAAGAAGTATTATTTTTATAAGAAAATAATGAGGATTTTTTTGTTCAAATGATGGAAAAAAATTGATGAAGGGTTAGAATTAGAAAATTCATTTTTTCAAAAAATCTTGATCACCTTAATTCAAACAAGCAGAAAATATAAGGAAAGAAAAAAATACCAAGAAAAAATTATTTTCTCATATATTGGATTTACCATAAAAAAATATAAAATAAATAAAATATAATAAAAAAATTTCAATATTTTACATATTTTAAATTCTTGAGAAACAAATAAAATCAATATGATGAACAAATTTCTTGTATATTTTCTAAATTTCTAGGTTCCAAAATGAGAATTAGAGTTTGCTATACAAGCTTGCAGCCTCATCTTAGTTTGCATCTTTTATGTATGCCTAGAGCTAAACTACTCACAATGCTTCCCATATTTTATCAATTAATTGAATGCAGTTAGCAGTCTTGTTATTAAATAGAGGGTTTGGATCAATGAGTGACAGCGAATTGATTCTAGTTTCTTGCTGCTAAAGAAACCAAAAATGGCTTCTATTGACGATGATGGAGTTAATCATCTGCTTCTTCTAGCGTCGGTGGCCGAGAATGTGGAAGAGCAAGAAGTATTGTCAGAGCCTCTATCGGAAGAAGAACACCCTGCTGCAATGCCGGAAGAGGAACCTCTGCCAGAAGAGGAGCCTCTGCCTCCTCCAGGACAACACGTCGATGATGAGGCGCCATTGTCGGAAGTCAAACCTACGCCAGAAGATTACCATGATCCGTGTCAAGGATCATGCTACGGACTCTCAGCCTTGATGAAAGCCACATGCACTGGGAGCTAATTCGTTAGAACCAGGCACGAGGAGCTTGCTTGAGGCCGTAGAGAGCTTTCTGCAAGTGACAGACATGAAAAGCAAGGATCAATGTACCCGAGGGCTACTCCATATATACATGTTCATTGAGATGGCCATTGAGAAACATATTCTTGACATCCAATTGACGAAGCGGTCATTTGTTGGTCACAACAAGAGAGAGAACAACAAGGAGGGATTGTGAGGAACTATGGGTAACTCAATAATAGGATATGGAGAAGTTGGATGTAGGGGTGCTCATGGGACGGGACGGGACGGGGATTACAAATCTCCAGTCCCGTCCCACAGTTCGGGAGATTTTAGCAAGATCCGCACTGGCCCCATAGGTTGAGGCCTTCGTCCCATCCCGTCCCAAAATTTCGGGACGGGACGGGACGGAGATCGGGGATTTTGGGACGGAGAAAACGGTTCCGGGACGGAACGGAGATCGGAGATTTTTTTCAATTTACTTTCTTCAAACCGGCCAAGTTAGTTCATGTCGAAACCTTTTGTTGTACCATTTATCATTCCTTAGTTATGTATCTTTCAAACTCAAATAGGGCCAATTTTGTTTTGTCAAATAGGCTGAATACCGCAAACGAGTTCCATTACCTTGTCAAAAAACTTTGAAGTGCGTAAAAGGATAGAAATGTTAAACGTAACGGACCGAAGCCGTGGTGCTTACTTGTTCTTTGTATCCTTCATAATGCCTATTTGAGCCTTGGTTCTTTGTTTTTTCACAAGTTGGTCTTTGTCTAGCTATGAAAGTTAAACCATAATAGCAACACTATATGGTAAACAATTACTTAAAATATTATGAATAGCTAAAGATGACCACAAACACGTGTAGCGAAGAATTACTACTAAAGAATGCAAATTAGTAAATTTAATATAACAAAAAAATACAACTAATAACAACCATGATAATAATAAATTCAAAGAACCGCCTCGAACAAAGAACGAAAAATCCAAACCCACTAATTATCTCTTCTACAACTCCTCCCTTTCTTCCTCCACCTGTGAAGGACAACCTAAGATGAAAACGTTAATCATGTAGACATAAATTTCTAAGATGAGTAATAAAAACAAAATATTACCTTATAAAATTTAATACTCCCATTCCAATTTAGGTTGGCCAACTATAGTTGAAGAATATTTGATCTTGTGACTAAATAGAATTGAACCATATTGTTATTAAATTGAATGAATAAAATAAGTAAAAGGAAATTAAAATTTACAAGATCTAGATACTAACCTCGATTCATTATCATCAAGGTCTGAACTAATTCTTCAATTTCAATAGGTTCGCTTGAGCTTCTCAACCAATCTTGTACATATGAGAACTTCAAATGTAATAGGTAAGCAAAGAACCCTAAATTTATCTAAAGTTCTCCCCTGCAAATGTGTAGATTCGGAGGCCACAAAGATGCTCGATAGCAACATATCCCTTGCTGCATTTGCCAAAGAAGGATACCTAACCTCATTTACCTTCCACCGCTAAGATCGTAATCATCTATTTTTTCAAGTTTGTCCTCCAAGTACCTATCCAACTCTTCCAAAGCTGCAACTTCTTGTTCTTTCTCCAATTCAACAAAAAAATCATCAACATAAGTATCACTACCATCAAAGAAATCATCATTTTTCTTCAACACAGTAGAAGAGAAATCATCTTCTTTTGATTCATCTTCATTTAAATTTCTATAATCATCCATCATCTCATTTGGTACATTTATAACCTTTTTCACCACAAATTCTCAGCCAATTCCTTCCATAATGCTCATGGTACTTGAACCTTGAGATATTTGGAGCTTATATCTAGGATCCAATACCATCGCTACAAAAGCATAAGATTTGTTGGACTCAAGAGAACCCCCAATATTTGTTGAATTTATGCCTATTTCCATACCTACTTCGTACACCACTGATCTCTACTATTTTCACAAAGCTCAATTTCTTTCAAAATTAATAATCTCGTGAAAATAAACACTGGGAGGTATGATGAGCCAAATTTACAAGTTACCTCATAAAAAGTTTTCAAGAAACGAGAATTTTGGCGTTTGTCCAGTCTCTCTCAGTTGGCACGTCCGAACCAAACTCCTTCAAAACCCTTTTGTCTTTGTCCTCCAACTTATCAAATGCTTTGATATTTTATAGCAAATAGAGTGCATCAAATGTTGAATTCCATCTCTCATAGACAATCTAATTGCAATGAAGATCCATATGTCAAGTTTGCTTCTTCAACACATAACTTAAACATATCTAATCTTTTAGGACTGCTCCTCACATATTTCACCACACCTCTAATTTTTTGAATAGCACCCTCAACTACTGCAATGCCATCTCTGACAATTAAGTTTAGGATATGAGCACAACATCTCATATGAAAATGCTCGCCTCTCAAAGGTACAACACTTTTCTTCACAAGCCTTTTTTTCAATTGTTCAACTGCAACATCATTATTTGATGCATTGTCAACAGTAATGCACATCAACTTTCTCAAACCCCATTCATTCATGCAAAACTCAATAGCATTTCCAATATTAACCTGCATTTTTAATTACACAAACAAAGTCTTTATGCATATTCCATTGAGAATCACGAAATGAAATAAATAAACATATATAAGACAAATTTCGAATGCTAGTCCAAGTGTCGGTAGTCAATGAAACTCTACAACAATGAGATGATATGCTATCAAATAATTTCTTCTTTTCCTTCACAAACAAAGAAAACAATCCTTCACAATAGAGTGCCTAGATGGAATTTTAAATTGAGGCACACTAACTTCACAAAACTCCTTAAACCCATCCCTCTCAACAAAACGTTAAAAGGCAATTCATCTTTATGATCATTTTCACCAAAGCCCCTGGGTTGTTGATCAAATCACAACAAGCACTCATATCCTCTAACTAAGATCTTTAGTGAAACTCAACAAAGATTGTGACTTGTCTTTACCTTTGTGAGCTTCTATTAATTCTTTTTTGTGTGGAAATTTCCTACAAGTCTCTCTCAAGTGTTTCCATAAACCCGAAGTACCTTGATCACTTTTTGCCAAATAATCTTTCCTACACCATATACAATATTCCTACTCGCTCTATTTCCTCCTCAATCAGTCTTTCAATATCTCATATAATTTTCCCAAATGCCAGATTTATACTTTTTATAAGCTTGAGGTTCAGGATACCTGACTTTCTTTTACAATTGGAATTGAAGAACCTGCCGTAACAATAGGAGGGTTCGTGAAAGGATGATGACTGGATTTACCAAGATTGGATCATTCGAGATGTGATCATCTTCAACGAGTTGTATTGCTTACCGATTGCTTCATCTGCATTGCCATTAATTAATATGATATGTTAAGCATAAATACATATAAATAGTTCAAACAAGCAAGCTCTACAAAACTGACTGAAACACATTCAGCCCACTCATTCGGCCTAACCACAACACCACAACCAATACTCAACAAAACCGACTAAAACACATAATAACAATAATTAATCACTCAATTCTCGTCAGAAAAACAAACCAAAAGGCTGGTGGCATCTGAGACACGGTGGAGGCAACCTGAAGTGTGACGGACAAGGGCTGGACCTAATCGAACACTACTGAACGACGCGGAGGTGGCCCGGAACTCGTCTAACAGAGCACAGGTAAAGGCCGGAATTGGATGGGCAAGATGAAATGCTTCGAGGAAGGATGATGCCGACGATGGTGTTTAAAAGAGCGGGTTTTACTTTTGGTAAACTCGTGAAAGAGAGGGAAGAACCAAAGAACGAAGTGGAGAGGGAGTCGAGAAGGGTTTCCGCGGGTTATAAACTTAGAAATGGGTTTGTGGTTTCAGGTCTGCTTTCTCGCAAGAGAGAGCTACAATTTGTTGACCTAAGTCACCTAACTACCCAAAAAAACTTCCTTTTATCTTTGTAATAGCTTTCAAGTGAGAGCTAAATGAACCATAAAGCTGCTGTAATTGCATTAGTTAGAATAAGTCATTAATTGTACTGATGAACTTTATCACTTGCACAATATCAACCATTTTTACTTGGCCCTTTCTTTTTTCATTGCATCCTTTATTTAATTACAAAGTAATTTTTTATATCTATAAACAAAAAAATTGCAAAATGTGGGGGGCCAAGACCTCAGATGCAATAGTGGAGCCAGAAATATTTATAGGGTGAAAGGATTTGAAATAATCATAATATAAATTAACAAATTTAAATTTTAATCAATTCATATTAACTTGATAGAAAAACCTGATTCAATCACTCAATTTAATATAATTCACAATTCATATTTAATACATTTTAATTAGCAATTACCAATTCATGCAATTGTGTTAGAGTAGTAAGTCATTTATCTACCCCGATGCCTACATAATTGTAGTTCCAATATATTAGAATTGGAGATATGAATTTTATTTTTTATTATTATCAAAATCTCTAAAATGAATACATAATTTTGTAAAAAATATTTGACAGGTTATTTGAGTTGGCCTACAAGTCTGCAACTTTTGTGAAATAAAAATAATAAGCATAGTGACTGAAGTGTGACAAAAACAAAGTTTAATAGCTTTAGCGTTACAAATTAATTATGTAAATTAAACCACTTTTAATAATTGTCTTCATGTTATATATATATATATATATATATACAGGTATATATATATATATATATAGCATATATATATATATATATATATATATATATATATATATATATATATATATATATATATATATATATATATATTCTCTGGCTCTAGTTTCGGCTGATAACGCTTCTGGATGGAGACATTGCTTAAGATCCGAACTCCGTCTCCAAAAGAAAATTACGACGTAACGGGACGGGAAGCCAAAGTCAACGGATTTTTCTCTGCTCCTGGGCTCTTTCGACAAGACTTCTGCCTGGGCCGGAATCTCCGAACCCGTGAGTGTTCCTGGGCTTGATGCAAGTCCGATTGTGGTGTACCTATATGAGAATCAACTGCCTGCAAAGACTTATCAAATGGATCAGCACAAAGAGAGTGCACAAAGAGGGCACAAATTGTGGAATATGTCAGGAAGGGTGGTTGCAGACTCGCAAGTTTTTGGAAGGAGTTTTTTCCTTTGTGGGATATTTAGACTCTCACATTGGAAAGTGAGAGAGGGAGTGAGGCCTCCCTTGCCTATAGAGTCTTCAACCCTTTTGAGGAAAAATAATTTTTTTTTGGACAATGGGTTTATTTATTTAAGATATGATGGGTCATCTCCTCAAAAGAAGATATACACTACTAAAAATAACCAGATTACCGACCAAATTACCGACCTAAAAAATTGGTCGTTAATTACTGACCAAATCACCAATTACTTGTAGTAATTCAAAAAGGGGTTTGGTCAAAAAGAAAATTTCGACCAAAGACCGACCATATTTACCGCACCAACATTTCTGGGTTTAAATCGTCTGTAAATTCAGTGAATTAGCGCCATGTGGCCACCGACCACATCGACCAAGTAACTACCAAAATAATACTCATGAAAAATGGTCGGTAAATAGGCTTAATTCGTGGGTTTAACTCCGTTAATACCGACCAAATTGGCCTGGTAATTTCCGTGTTGGAAAATCACCCTCGATACGATCTGAAAGCAAATCACCGTTCTCATCTTTCTTTCCTTCCTTCTCCACTGCCGTCAGCACCACCAACACTTCCGGCGGCGGCAACATCTCCTCGCTTAACCCTCCAAGCTCCTACCACCCACAAGCCTCTTTTTTTTCTTTTCTATTTTCCTTCACATTTTCTTCTACCCGAAATTTTCATGTTAACACTTCTGCCAACCTCCAAACTTGCGGCTTATTTGATTGAAGGTTTGTACCTCAGGGGTTTTTCTCGGCTTTGAGGATGGGAATCAATTGGGGTTTCGCTCGGAGGATCTAGTTATACAGTTTGCTTCGACCGTGGTTTTGCTCTATGTGTGAAGATTTTTAACAAAGATTTGAAGAAGTTTCTTTTGGTATGTTTATTCAAAGATTTTTCCCCCTGTTTCTCTGTTCTCTTCATTTTTGTCACACTTATAATAGCCCTTGACTGTGGTTTTTTGTTTGCTATCACGGTCTTATAGATCTCTTAAATTTTATTTGGTTTTCAAGAGAAGTTGATGGGCTTAGTCCTCTTCCTTCTTGAAAGGTCACCAGTTGAGGACTTTGTCACTCATTTCCATGGAAAAGTTGAGAAAGTTCCATTTCTTTATCTGTTTTTGGTTCCGCTTATAGTTATTTGATGACACTTGAATTGTTTACCATGAAAACTTGTGTTTATGAGGATGACAAAGTCCACTTGTATCTTTGTTTCCTGATGAATATATATTCTTCAAGGATCCATTTAGGATTGGTTTTTGCTTACAAATGGTGAGTGTATGATATGACTTAAGCTTCCGTGGGTATTTGGGAGAAAGTTCCCGGTTACTGCTGTAATTTTAATTGAACAGTTTTAACCCGACCAAATTGGTCTTGTATTTTAATGGTAACCGAGAAACCTTATTTTCCTGATTTGGTCTTTTATTTCTTAAGATCTGTTGCATCCTTCATTTAATCAATTTGATCCTTGATCTAACCAAATTCTTCTGACAATTATTTCCTGAGTTTTTTAATTTCATTGAGGGTAGATTCATTAACATCTTCACACTAAGAGGAGTACTAGTATCGCAGTGGTCATTATCGAATATCCTCTACCTTGATTTTTTTCCCTCCTAACTTATCAAGCAAGAATAAGTTAGTCCGCTTTAGTTGATTATTTCCCCATGTCAAGACATTTTACCACACAATTGTTATTATTGGGAGCTTACTCATTTCTAAAACTGCAACACACAAAACTGGAAAAATTCAGCATGTATTATAATAATGGTAATGGTTTCTAATCATATTATTTCTCAGATTTTGACTCAAGTTCTGGTCTCACATGGTACTGTTTTTTGCATTTGTCATCGAATATTTAACTCTCCAAACACAATAATTTCGCACTAAAAAAATTCAGTTGACTTCATTTTTACCTTCATCCTACCTTTTATTGTTGATTAGATAATAAGGCATGTTTGGGAGTAATTTGATTGCTTTTTTCTTGTTTTGATTTTTGAATAGACCTGAGGAATGCCATGATGATCAAGATATACCTCAAGAATCTGTGTTAGTTTATTTATTTCACATCCCCCTGAAAATTTCTGTTATCCTACTAGGTATCTTGTTTGGTTTCCTGGAAAAACAAATTGTCACACTTTGATGTCGACTAAAACAGGGAGCTTGACTTGTGTTTCAGGTTGGTTTTATATCTTGACATGATTCAGGCTTTCTCAAATTTATTCATGTTTTACTTTCTCTATCACTTATGAATAGGTAACCATCCAAGTGATCGTGAAGTTTAAAATTAGCTAGTGATGCAAAGAACTAATTTCTGCAAACCATCTATATTTTGGGGCTTATGAGGAATAATTTCTGGGTTTAATTTATCTTTAATAAACTATGGTTGAGCTGCTGAGATTCATGCATGGATACAAATAGAAAGGACTATGGTGACACACATAAAGTTAACTTCCGCTGGTAAACGGTGGTCTAAGAAGTGATAGGTTCAGCCCATTCACCTCCTTATGGACCTGTTGCTGCCTTTCTGCTAGGTAGAGATTGAAATAAAGTACTTAAGGCTGTAATTAGTTAGAGAAGGAGAGGGTTTTTTTTTTATACTTAACACTAAAAAATTAAAAATAATTCATACAACTATGGTAGATCAATAATTTAGAACAGCAGAGTTGATTATGATTATTGAATGTGGGTTTTGTACTTCTTTCCTCCATCTTGGGTTCACTTGAGCTAGTTTTGGTTTTTATTATTTTTCTTTGAGCTAGTTTTGGTTTGTAATTGACAGTATCACGTAAGTTGCTCATTTTTCTTTCAGTGGATTGCAACTTGCATAACTCCTTCGTTAGACTTTGTTATAGGTGCGTTCTTAGACTCTATAGAAAGCCCTTTGAGTCTGGTAGAATCCACCCATATATATAGCTTGATAAAAAATTGACTCATATCCTATCACGAAAAATGAAGAAACTGCTGGCTCCCGTCGTCGCATCATCGTAGTAGCTGATTTTCTTCATGATTTGAAACATGCATAACTCCTTCATTAGTATTAATTGGGTGTTCTTAGACTCATGGAAAGCTCCTTGAGTCTAGAATCCACCCATATATAGCTTGATAAAAATTGAGGTCATATCCTATCCGAAATGAAGAAAAATCGCATCCTCGCTTGTCGCAGAATTACTCGGTAGTGTGTGCTAATTTTCTTCATGATTCAAACATGCATAACTCCTTCTCATTAGAATCCTCTGAATTGGGGTGTTCTTAGACTCTATGGAAAGCCCTTTGAGTCTAGAATCCACCCATATATAGCTTGGATCAGAGTTGAACTCATATTAGATTCTAGAAAATGACGAAAACAGTGGTTGCTACTGTCGCTGTTACCGCTACAAGTTGCTCATTTTCTTCAGTGGATTGTAACTTGCATAACTCCTTCAAGCAGATTCTCATATATGTGTTCTGCACTCTATGTATCTCGAGTCTAGAATCCACCCATATATAGCTTGATCAGAGTTGAACTCATATTAGATTCGAAAATGATGAAAATAGTTGTTGTTGTTGTCGCCGCACGCTGCAAGCGCTTCATTTTCTTCAGTGGATTGCAACTTGCATAACTCCTTCTCGTTAGGACTCGTTATAGGTGTTCTCGAACTCTATAAAGCCCACAGTTAGAATCTGACCATATGCTGCTTACTTCAGCATTGGGTACTCCATATATTTATGAAATTTAGATTAGAGTACCGCGTACTAATCACTTGAATGAAATTTATAGAATATATGAGTTGATTACATGATATAGTATGAATTTATGAATGATATGGAGAGTAAGAACATGTGATAGGATTAAATTGAAGAAATCGCTTTAACATATAAACTAAAATTTTTTTTTAATTATACAGCCAGAAATCACTGCATTCTCTGCCAACATGATTTGAAAATGCATCAATGTGATTAAAGTTGTCGTTTTGATTCCTTATAGTTAGCCCTAGTAGAATACATCCGTCGATGTATTACAACGAAGTTTGAATACACTAAGATTGTCGATGGACAGTTTACAAGGGCGTTAATTAAATGATCATGATTTAATTTAAATTGCATATATTATGTGTCATTTGGTGCCTCTGCTCTCGTTTGTTCTCCGGGTGCACATTAGGATATATAAATAGTAATGCAATTTGCTAAATCAAGCAGATTATGCATTATTATTTATATATCTGCCCCAGTGTACTTGAGTGCGCCGGAGAAGTGCGAAATGCATACATAATGAACATGCAATCGTGATCTTTTTAACGTAACTTTGTAAATGGATTAGAGACGAGCTTTATTGAAGAGAAAGGAAAATATATTGTTGGGCTGGTGGAGGTGGAGGTGGATGTGTAGTAGGTTGCACATATCACAACGTAAAAATAACATCGAACCACAATAAATGGTTAATGAACATAAAAATAATTTAGAGGACAATCGCGTTTGCTTACTAAATTGATTTTTTTTTGTGACTAGTTATGGAAGACGATCGTGAATGGATGTACGAGGGTCGAATAGTGAAAAGAATGTTCTCTAATGAATGGGGGGATAAAGTTGATGAATTTGTTGCGTTCGCTCTGAGACATCCTGAGTGTGTGAATGGTGGCACAACTATAAGGTGTCCTTGCACTTTAGTTAAATGTCAGAATAAGAGGTTTTTGAATGTTGAGACTATGAAGGTGCATTTGTATAGAAATGGTTTTGTGTCGGATTACTATGTTTGGATATACCATGGTGAGAAGCAAGTCCACCAGAGGTGTTCAAGTTCAGTACGGGTGTCAGTAAGTGAAACTGATCAGATGGTCTCGGATAATATGAATCACACTACATACCATAGAATGGTTTGTGATGCTACGGTCCACGAATTCAGCAGGATAGGGCAATGCGAGCAAGGAAATTTCTATGACATGATTCGGCTGGAGACAAACACATATATGAAATTCTAAGCATACTCAACTATCTGCAGCCGTGAGGATGTTAGAAATAAAGTGCAGACACAGGTGTTCACAGGCATGGTTTGATGATATGTCTATTTTCATTCAAGAATTGTTGCCACAAGATAATCGATGCATTAGTTTCTGACCTGAAGAAGTTAGTTAGGGTTGGGATTACCCATTGCAGGTCATTCATTATTTGTGTGAACATTGTATGATATCTTGGGGTGATGACGGTGACCTTAACGAGTTGTAAAAAAAATATGGGCATGCTCGGTACAAGCAGGTTGGGGTTACGGAAATAGGTTAGGGGTTACGGAAATATGGGCATAAATAAAATTACTTCTCTTTTTTTTTTTTGAAGATAAATTAAAATACCCAGTTTTCTCATTTTTATCCATTATGTGGACTCGGTGTGGTCGGTGTGAAATGTTGGACGGGTTGCCATGTTATTGGGACATGTTGTATTTTGGTAGAGCTCTCCCCCAGTACAAGGAGACTCTGCAGATTTTGGTTAAATCCTAGTCTTGGAGAAGGGAATCAATGAAGTGGTGTCGGTTGCAGGCATCGCAACCTGTCTGCTAGTGACGGGTTGTCAACGGACCCCGAAACGAGGTGTCACGACAACCTCTCCTACACCATTGCTGAAGCCAACCTATGGAAGTAAGACACAATAGAGGAGGAAAATTACCCTGAACCCTGAAGCACATTATGAAAATAGACCCACGCCAAACCAATCATATGCGAATCTATAGATTACTAACCTAAAGGAGACCCTGCAATAGAAAAACCCTATAAGTTCCAAGGTCGAGCCTTAGGCCAAATACTAAATATAACATCTCACGATCAACAATTATGGAATAGTGTAATAGATGTGAAATATCGATAGTAGTATACGATGGAAAAAATACCCCACGAAGCAGGACCACGAAACTATGTACAAATATTTAGAAACCTTTTAGGAGGCGTTACAAGGGCATTATGGGAATCATACAAGACAAACCCATTAAGAAAGTCAATACGATTTTTGTAAAAATATATTTACACCACGAACATATGGAATTGAAGGAAAAAAAAAAAAGAAATATAAACCATATAAAATATAATAAAAGATATTTCTTAAAAAGATCCTACTAGAAGAAAACCTTATTTAGATCCCAACCAGAGACATGTAAAAAAATATAATCAAAGATTTGGTTTATACTTCTCTCTTTATTTTTTTGAAGATCAATTAAAATACTTATTTCACATGTTTATTGTTCAAGATATGAGGAAATGTTAGGCTGCTTTGCGGCTAGCGTATTCGAGTTTGTTGCATCTACGGGTTTAATATATGTTTGAATTATTGCAGTTTATTAACACTTGAACCATGTAATATATAGTTGATTGGATATATTTTGTGAGTAGTGATGTAGGCCCAAGTGGCTGCATTTTACTCATTTATCAGTATGTGGACCGGTGCTGGTTGGTGTGAAATGTTGGGAAGGTTGCCATGTTATTGGGACATGTTGTATTTTGGTAGAGCTCCACGTTACCAAAGGAGACTGCCGATTTTAGATTAAATCCAGTCTTGAAGAGGGACTCAATGAAGTGGTGTCGGGTTACGAGCATCCATGAATATTCGAGTTATTGAGTTGTCAACGGACCCCATGAAACATGTAAAAAAATATAATCCAAAAGAATTTGGTTTATACTTCTCATTTATTTTTGAATAAATTAAAATACTTATTTTACATGTTTATTAGGGCGAGATATGAAATGTTAGGCTAGCTGCGACTCAAAGCGTATTCCAGTCGCCCGGGTTCATGTGATGGTCGCAGCCGGGTAGTTCTCGTTCATCAGGCTCCACGGTTGATCTGCGAATCGGTTGGTATGAGGTTGTTGATGGCAGGAGAAGATCTTTGGTCTATGGCGTCGGTTCGTCGACATCATCATTCTACTCGCATAGGCGACCCGGATTATGAAGCTCCATCTTGAGGACCATTTGAATTTGTTCTCGGCTTGATGGGGACTTCGGAGCGCGTGCGAAATGCGATCTGATGTCGAGTTGGCGATCGGCGACGCGTGATCGACTATGAGGATGATGAGGGATGAGTTGCGTATGCGTTTTAGTAACACAAAGTCATCGGGAAAGTGAACGCGGTTCAACACGATGATCTACCTCGGATTGTGGCGTAATGCTCCATTTCTGACATCTACTCCGGCACCTACAACGGCCTGCGAGCCGCCGCATCGGGATTAAGCGGCCCGTGACGGCTCTACCCGATTACCGACATCTCACCATACGGACGGATACATCGATCACGGTAGTGACACTAGGTTGGATGATTGAGGTGTATTACGCACATGTCTTATACTTGGATTTGGGGAATTCATGTTTTATTTTCTCGCGACTTATTTACTATATATGCGGTATATATTAGTTTGCTTGTTTTAAAATATTTTTACTCTCTTATATAATATGCATGCACTATTGTACTTTTCTTTTGTTTCGTAATCTTAATATATATATATATATATATATATACCATATATATATATTTAAAGCAAGATATAAACTCAAAATGGCAAAAAAATATTTAAAAATTAATTCTGGAATCAAATTGACCAAAACTAGACCAAAATTTTTTAATATCATTGGTGGTAAAATGAAGATCACAAATGGTCGATAGTACCGACCATTTGGAGACCATTTACCGACCAATGATATTAAAAAATTTTGGTGGTTTTGGTACCAATTTGGTCGTGATGCCGTTTCCATTTGAGCTCATTACAACAGTACTACGATTGGTAAATGGTCGGTAAATGGTCGGAAAATAGTTGGAAATGGTTTGTCGGTAAATGGTCGGTAAATGGTCGGTAATTTACCGACCAATTGATACATCGGTGAAATAGTACGAGCGGGAAAATTACGATAAATAATTTAATTGATAAAGTTAATTCATTAATGAGTTTACCGACCAAAAATCTGTTGCTCGATAAAATTGGTATTAGTCGGTGTTACTTTTAGTAGTGATATGCTCAAAACTTTCATAGTTTAAAATTTTTAATAATTTGGGCTATTTGAGCTTGAAGGTCCAAATTTTGGGAGGCGATCTTAGCTTTAGAGACGGTCTCGGCTTGGGAGGCGACTCGACCTTGGGAGTTGCCCTTCTACCAAGTAAGTTCCCTCGACTTTCTTTTTAGTTAAGATTTTTTTTTTATAGTTATTTTATTGTTTAATTAATTATTGTGTGCATATATTTAATTTATTGTTTTTTTAATTAGTCATTTAAATATATTAGTATTGTTTTATTTTCCTTATGGGTATATTGTCGCTTTTTTTGAAACGTATAATAGCAAAAAATACGGAATCCATAATGGTGTAGGAGCAAACAAGGACATATTTATGGTAGTGAGATCTAGTCCTTAAAATTAGAGACTTGGAGAGAGGTTAGTGGTTGGGCTTGAGAATTTTGTGAAAGGGAAAATGGGTTTCATCAAATTGAGCATGACAAAGCGATTAAATTCTAAAGCTGGCGGGGTCAAGGAAATGAAAACCTTTAAAAATGTGTGATAGCCCAAAAAAATGCAAGGCATTTACGTGGGGAAACTTGTTGGTCATGTAATCACGTAAGAGCAACTCCAGTAGTGGAGCAAAAACGACAATATAGATCTTGGAAGGAAAAAAACCGCTCCGACGATTGATGGAACATCACGAGAACAAAATTGCGGTTTGATGAGCATTGACATTTAAATTTGGGCAAACAGATGATCTTGTTCATCAGGCTTTGATGGAAACCATTTCTACCCTCGTTTTATAGCCGTTGGAGGCAGGGTAAAAAACTGACCAAAAAACTGGAAAAGCATTCTCCAGAACAGAGATTCCCCTGACATTACAAGCACACCCGTGAACCATTTTGAAATCCCAACAACTGAAACAAATTTCAATAATGAGAAGAAGCGAGCTTGATTTTGAAACCGGTGCCTACGGATATGAAATCTCAGACGATTGGCGAGCGGAAGAAGATAGGAAAGCGGCCCGACCTCGATGCGTCGTCGCCATCGCGGCTGCGAGCTCTGCGCAAATCGTAAACCATACGATTGGTTATCCGCCCATCCAGCGAGCCCACCGGCTCGCTTGTCGGTCCAAATCCACCGTCACCGGCCGCCGCCACTATCTCCGTTTTCATGTGAGATCTTCAATCTGGGAAGCGGCCGCCCGGCGAAGCGACTCTGTCTCCCCACGCCGAGCAAACTAGAGCGAGAAGGTTCGTATTTAGGCTTGAAATTTGGCGAAATGACATCGTTTTGTCTCTGGAGGAGATAAAACGACATCGTTTCTTTTTTATTTTTTATTTAAATACATTACAAAACGACGTCGTTTTGGACAAAACTGGTACAAAACGGCGTCGTTTTGAGCGAGTTCAATCACTAACTAAGCGATGTCGTTTGGGTATGTGAAGCTAACTCAGCGGCATGGATTTTGGACCGATTTTTGTCAACAACGATAAGATTCTGACCATAAGCAATTTCAAAAAAGTGCAGAGGCTGAACTTGGCGATCGTTTTGGCTCAAAAAAAATATATCTGTCGCCGTTTGGCCCAAACCCATTTTGCCAAATAAATTAGCCTACAAATATTTTTTATCAACTTCTAATTATTTTCAATTTATAATATTATAAATAAAATAAGATTAATAAATGAAAAAAAAAACCATAAATCATATTTTTGTGACTAATTTAAAATACAAATTTAAATATAAATGTTTTTACTTTATATAAATTAATTTATTTATTGCCATTAACATACATATCTTTCATTAGATATTCCATTAACTATTTAAATAATTTGTTTTATTAATTTTCCACCTTAGGTTATTCGCCATAATTTAAGTTGGTTTTGCTTGAAAATGGCATCTCCTCCAATACGGGGTAGGTGGGGAAAATCTTTCTTAAATGAGGAAGACGTGTCACTGTGTATATCTTGGATGACCATAACCCAAGATCCGGTGATCGGTATTGGGCAAACGATGTCAAAGTTTTGGGATCGAGTGATGGCCAAGTTTTTGGAGACCAATGTTGGAGTTAACCCACCACGGACTTTATGTTACGTGCAAATCGATGGGATAGAATCAGGCATTTATTGTACAAAATGGCGTGGGATACTCGCACGGATCGCGAATAGGCCCATGAGTGGAGCTAACATCACCCGGCCGAAGGTCGAGTTATATGTTGTTATAATTTTCTACAACAAATATATTAGAAATTTTATTTATTTCCTAATTTTATTTTTCTGGCGATGTCTGAAGCTATGAATATGTTTCAAGCGGATAGAATTCAGTGGATTTATGATCATTGTTGGGAGGTGCTTAAATATCTTTGTGATAAGTGGATGATTATCTGTAAGCAACCACTAGGCCTGCTCCTGACATGAGGGAACTCGCGATACACTGTATCTCTTGACTTGGATCGAAAGTCGGCTATAGCAATCTGACAATTAGCTCTCGAGGAAGGACCCCCGAGAGAAAAGCGGCTAAAGCGAGACATAAAGTAATACTAATTATAGATACTAGTAATTACATTTCGGATGCGATTCGTGAATTATTTGGGCGAGTGAAAAGGGAGGAATTTTATGAGGGCAAAGCTTCAATTCTTGAAGGAGCAAACTACGGAGGAGGATGTGCAACTAGACATTGCTAGAGCGTCTTGAAGATAGGATACGAGAAGGGTAAGATAGGTTACGAGATGATGGCGATGATGCCATTATGGAAAAAGACATCTCACATATGTTCATTGAATAGCAACACTATTATCAACTACGTAAGCATGCGATTATGGAAAAAGCAATGAAAAATGCAAGTAGCTCCAACTTTAATGTATAAACAGATTACTAGCTGTTTATTTTCAATGTAATTTCAACTACAAAACTACTTACTAAAAATGAAATATTCAAATTATCTATGTCATTTTAGTAGTAAAAAATGATTAAAAGATGCAACTAACTTAAATTTTCATTCAAAAAACATAACATAACATGACAGAGCAAAACATAATATCAAAATAAGGCAAATTCACTCGATAACGCCTTGTCCGTGTAGCGTCCATAGATGTGCAATGATGTCGTGGCGGAGGGCGTAGTGGGTGTTCGAATCTCGAATGGCGCGGTTGCTAGCCATAAAATGATCAAAGGGTATCGGGCCTCGTGATACTTCAACTGGGCCATCGGTTCCTAATGAGTCATAGTCGTCATTGCCAGAAGCCATTGCAACAAGTCCATTGTCATCAACCCGCTCATCCTCAATTATCATGTTGTGTAATATAATACACGCTTTCATGATAAAAGTCAAGTCTTCATGATGCGAATCTAACGGAGTCCTGAGCAGTAGCAAAGAAAGCGAGGCTTGAAGCACCCAATTAACAGGTTACCACATCCTTTCGGTAACTCGTGTTTTTTACCAAATAATTCGTGAGCCAACTCTTGAGGATGCGAGATTGATTGTACAATTGTTGCCCATTTTGGATATATACCGTCTGTAAGATAGTATCTCATATTGTAATGGTTTCCCATTATGGTATAATTTACTGAAGGACCACATCCTTCTCACAAGTTAACAAATAGATTGGAGGCGTCGAGTACATTAATATCATTGTTAGATCCGGGCATGCCAAAAAAAGCATGTCATATCCACAAGTCGTAGGAGGAGACGACTTCGAGCACAATGGTCGATTAATTGGACATGGCGGTGCCACATTCGTGATATCTTTGACGGTTTTACGCGTCTGTCTGATTAGTGGCGGAAACATTCGGAAAGCCACTTTGATTAACTTTATAACGGCTAGAATGTCGGCCCGCGTTTGGGGATGCGAGATATTCAGGCTAAAATTTCTACCACCCCTGGCGGGAATCGTTTGACACACTCGATGGTTGTGGTCTCTCCAATTCTGACATACTCGTCGAGTGAGTCCGTAGACATACCGTATGCAAGCATGCGAAGTGCAGCCGTCATTTTTTGTTCATCAGATAAACCTACCGTGTTGGTAACATTTCTTCTTTGCACGAAATAATCATTGTATTGTTGGAGCTTATGTAAAATTCGAGAAAAGCGACCCGACTTAAGCGAAGCGCTGAAATAATGTTTCGTCGTAGATTGGATTCTCGTGAGTAATCATTTGCGCGGTCGGGGGTAGCGTATTGTTTCCGGTCCACGATATGGTGTACCTCACGATTCTATCTCCAAAGCCCGTACCTTGTGAGTTTTGTCTTTCAAACTCGATAGTTGCGGCAAACCACGTGTTTCTTTCTTCTTCATCTGAAGAAGATGAATCATTCAAAAGACGTTTAAAAAAGTTACTCATTTTTTGCTTCTGAGTAATTGAAAAACCTTTGATGTGTAAAATTCTAAGGGACATCCTCACGATTTATAGATGTTTTAAGTCTTTATCGTTCTGATGCATAAAAAGTTGTGTTTCGTGATTTGACAAGTCAATACGATTATTATATATAAACGATTTATCGACTTTTTTACAACTTGATTGTGATGTGATAAATCATTGATAACTGTCGTCATCTAGAATCCGATGGCTTTTTATAAACTTCAATGTGATTTGACAAATCCAGCCAATCACATATTGAAATAATCCAAAACCCGATGGAACTTTTTATAACCCCAATGTGATGTGAGAAGTCAATCGCTGACATGTTGTACCAGGACGCCTCAAACCTGGGGTCCGTTGACTACCCGCTGTCAACCCGCTGAATACAGTGCTGGGCGTTTCCGGTTACCCGACGCCATTTTCAGTAAAAATCGCGCAGTCTCCTTTGTACGGGGAGCTCTACCCAAATACAACACTTGCATGAAACCTGTCCCAAGCAGTCCAATATAATCACAACATGAGTAAAACGGCCACTTGGGCCCATAAACAATACTCATCATAATACAACAACTATATCCAATAGTTTCAAAAGAGTTAATCTCACACCTTTTATATGCTATATATTAAAATTCTAATATAATACATGGCATCACAAACCAAAGCCACAATCCTGGGCTTTTTCTTCTAAACTCAAATTTCAGGACGCAGCCATCTCCTCGTGCTCTCCCTGTACCTGAAAATATGTTCCCTCGACAGGGTAAGCTAATGCTCAGTAGTGGAATCACCCTAAGTGGGCTACTCTCCACTTAAGTGTAGTGCAATGTTCCAAAATAAACACACATTCAAGCAAATGCATGATCCTACTAACAAGTGTCTTAACTCGATCATCTCGCACTCCGAAGTCTCATCGACTCTCTCACACTCGCCTGCTCTCCCTCAGATGGACATAATCATTTTCAAACAAAACCCATTTGTTCTCTGAAAATATACTTCTCACTAAATATTCGGTAAAATATGGGACTACCCTCCGAGACGAATTGGTTGGTGAGCTTCCAAATGTACCATGGTCCTATCCAAATGATCCGTCAGCCCATCTCCCAACTCCAATTCTCCTAATATCATCCTGTGAAATTCCTTTCAAAAACGTTTTCGTTTTTCTTTCAATTTTTCCATGTCATGCACTCACCTAATTTCTAGGCTACCCCAGTGCATATGAAATGCATTATGATGCCATTTCAATAACTCATATGACATGCAAATATATATCACCATGCCTATATTCGCATAATTTTCAATTCATACAATCACAAGCCATGTAAATTCTCATTTCATACATCAAATTAGCTCACTGGGCTAATGATCATGAGCAATTCAACTCAATCACTAATTTAAATACATATTCACAAAAATATACTGTCACTATTCTAGGAACAAGAAACCCTAGGTTTACGGCCCGTCACTATCACTCATCGATTCACTTTCAGGAACTCGCATTTCACTACCATTTCAAATTTCATCCAAATCAATACATGATTTAATACAATATTTGGGGTTTTACACTTAATCAGCCGTGGCGCCACGGTTGCTCCAATGGGTATTCAAAATTCATATCATCTCGGGTCCTGTTTGGACTCCATCAAACGTGCCCCTCACTTCTACCATTCACTAAACATTCGCAAAGTACTTAAAGAATGAATAAAACCCAAGTAGGGAGAAACCCCTACCTCAAGGAGTTTGTCGAAACTCCTCAAATCCGGTACCCATGCGTAGGCCATTCCGCGTAGAGCAGTTTCCCTTCTTGTCCCGAAGACTGCCGACGGTCGGATCGCCCGATATTTTAGAGAGAAGTCAGATGCTCTCTCTCCAAAAACCTCCATTTTCGGCTACTGGACATTTTCTCCCCCAATTCACGTTTTTGCTTCATTTTAACATTTGAAGAGATGACACTATTCCATTATTTTGTCTTATTCAAACTTAAACAATTCAAAAATGACGTTTTACGCCCTTCTTTCCGCTTTTACATTCTACTTATCCCTACTGCCCATTTATCATTTCTACTATGCCACTTATGGCATATGAGTACGTGTTATATGTGACTTTCGTCGCGATCAAAATCGCTTACGATACCCGAACCCGATGCCTCGTGAAACGCGGCCAACTCCGACCGCCTTTGTGAATCCACTAAATTTTTACGTGCTAGCTAGATTTCACAGACGATTCCAACGGTGAAATCCGCTTCTGGCCATCCGGGGAGATCTAGAGAATAAATTCGACTTAACCGAATAACAAATTTGTAATCGAATTACGCTTGCCATTTTTCCGTAAATCGAATTTCTAGTCTTACATAAATCACCAAGATTTATCAACTTTTTACAACCCCACGTATTTGAGAAATCAGAAAAATCTTTATCAACTACATCGGATCTGATTTTTCTATTAATCCCAACACATTTATTTTTAACCCTATATTTGACAAATTATTTATTTTTCATTATTTTTTATAAGAAGTACAAAATTTTTTTAAATTAATTAATATTTGTAACCAAAAAAATTTTCAACTACTAAAATTAATTAAATATTTATATTTATGGCTTATTGATTTAATTAAATATTTATGGCCATTTTTATTTTTAATTGAATATTTATTTTTATTTTAAATTTTAATTAAATATTTATTTATCTTTTTTAAATCAAATTTATAGTGTATGAGGATATAAATGAATGAAAGGTATAGTGATGTAATTATTAAGTAAGAAAGGGTAAATTGGAATAGATTTATGATAGATGAAACTTTTAGATGCTCACTATTTGAGGATGTCTAAATTTTTAAAACTTTAGCTAAATCTCAAAAGTAACTGGGGCGAAAAATAGCCTTTTGTACGTTTATTTTTGTTAATCATTGAGATGCTCTTAAGCAAGGATAAACACGACAACCAAATGGATGATTTTTCCAAAGACATCACTTATCTTAGATATGCATCCACCGAGTCGGCTCTATATCCGGAATTAAAGATTTCCTGTGACCAAATGTTTCTTCATAGGTTGTTCCTATGCTTGAAGACAAATCAGCTCGAGTTTCTTCTATAAGTGGAAAAATGAATGATCTCATGTATTGGTGTCTTTACAGAATTTATTCAGGATCGACTCACCGTTAGACGTATTAATTTCATCTCTATGAATGAGGCGGATATAGCCAAGCTTCAAATTTAATCAAAGGAAAATGTAATTATTGCAAACCTTGTCTTTGTAAAGAGCTTAGTTATGGACATCCTTGACAGACCAAGAGAAGGCCTCATCTGTTAGGCCCTCAGAGACCTAGGCTCTTCTCATTTTGCGCCCCATCTTCTCGTCCTCCTCCCACGTGATATTCATCAACTTCCTCTAAACCCGTCTTCACCATAGAATCCTGAACCAAAGAGATTAACTTCACCTAATGATAAAAGGAAGAAGAGTATTAGAATGACTTTTTGGTTTTTGGTTTTTAGCTTTTCACCTAAGTTAAGATCTCCAAAAGCCCAAGGCCCGAGGCTCCACTGGGGGCCCGCCGCCCAATGGGCTCTAGTCAGCCTGGGCCTAAAGGCCCAAGCCCATTAAAGGGCGTCGAGCCGCGATCATTTCAAGCCCGCCCGGCCCGGCCCGTGGGCTGGTCTCGAATCACGGGCTTTAGGCCCGCCTGCAGCCCGCCTGTAGCCTCGCCGGCGCCCGCCTGCAAGCCCGCCCGCAGGCCCGCCCCAAAGCCCGTCTATAGCTCCGCCTGGGAGTCTCGTCTGCAGGCCCACTTAAAAGCCCGCCTAAAAGCCCAACCCCTCCACGTACGTTTTTTATTTAAATTGTATTCAAAAGTTAAATAAAAAGTAAGTTTAAAAACAATTCAAAATAAAAAATACATCATTTAAAATTTTATTAATAAAATATAATACATTTTAGAAATGCATGAAAAGCTTACATCACTACAAATAAGTATTATCCCAACTAGGCTGACACCTACTTATTTGTCAATCATTTGTACTTTTCAACCATAAGAGTGCCAAAATACAATATACATTTCCAATAAAATATTTTAATCATTATTTTCTGGTGACGGGGAACTATCTTGGATCCATTCATGTCTTGATATTTTTAAGTTCTCTGTATCAGCCACTAGTTCAGCTTCTCGAACATGATCATGCAATCTCTTGTCCGCTAAACTCCAATCTTTTAAACATACTACTGCTTCGATTGCTTGAGGTGACAAATTACATCTTTGTTAATCTCATTCCACTCCGCACTAAAAGCAAATTGGCGATCGCATCACACACGGTTAATAAATCACGCAACAATAGATGTAACACCGAGCATTTAATTCATTGTTTTCCACCATTCTAAAATTATCAAAAATCTTTCATTATCTTCAAATCTGAATTGTTTCTATTAATGGAGATATTTATCTATATCCTGTTGCATTATTTGAGAATTGGAAGGCCTTTTCTACTTTTGAACATTTCTAAATTTTTGCTTTTATAAAAGACATTTATGGAGTCATTTATACTTACTTATTTTATCAAACTAATATTATTACTATATTTTTCTTTTCTAAATATTGTATAAAATATATAATAGCTTAATTTACTTCATTTTTTAATTTCTTCAATTTTTTATTTGATCTTCATTGTAAATAACTTGCCATTCATCTAAAGCATCAAATTTTAATCTAGGATCCACAATTAAACCAATATAATAAATTAAAGGTATTTCTCCCAATATTTTTTTAATTTTTTTCTATCATTGCAAAATTGTATCATTAAAAAATTTCATAACTTAAATAATTTGAAGTACCTATAAACACTAGTTATTTGCATAATGACCCGATGTAGAAGTCGATAATACACACTACAAAATACTTGTTGGAAGATCAAAATTTCAAAATATCTCGTAGAAGGCCCGTAATGTGCCAATCATAATCATTTAATACATCAACATCTACATCAATATTATTATTAGATAATTGCATTTCAGATAATTGTAAATTGTACTACTTTTTATATTTTGTAATATTTTGTAAAGCTTTATAAGTAATTCCATCTAGTTGGTATGTCTAAACTTATATTTTTTCTTTTCATATTTGCAAATTTGTAACAATCAAAAAATAATTCATGTTTTGCTTGGGGAACACCACTATTATATGCAATGTCTCTAATTTTTTCTAATGTGCTATCAACTTTTGTTTTAATCCATCTTTTACAATCAAATTTTAAAATATGTACAACAACGTATGTGAAACAATTTGCATGATCATATTTTTATTTTCCAAAATCTTTTTTAATCTTTGTATTGTTACATCATTGATGGGAAGCATTATCTAATGTTATTGTAAATATTTTATCACTAATACCTAAATCTACTCTTAATATTTATTAAAGTTACAAGTATTTTTACCATTATGTGGAGTATTTATTGTTTTAAATGAAATTATTTTTTTATTTAACATCCATTCACTATCTATATAATGAGCAGTAATACATAAAAAGTCTCTATGTATTAAAGATGTCCAAATATCATATGTTAAACAAATTTTTCCTTCCAAAATTCAGAAATATCGCTTTTAAATTTTCTCGCTCGCTTGAAATTTTTTTCTACATTATCTCTTTAATCGTATTTCCCGGATTCAACCTTTGAATTGATGATTAATCAATGCTTGAATTGTTTCGAATAACTGGCTAGCTCATCATATTAAAAGGTTGTTAAGCCTTATTATGTAATCAATCATTCCTTCACGACAAAGTCAGACTCATCATAAGAAAATGCGTTAAATTTCCACATTCATCTCTTTACATAATTGCATATAATTTCTAATGTCTACATTTTGCTTAGTTTTAAGTATTGTTCATTGTGTCTTTTAAAATGACTTGTGCTCCGAATTTGATCCACCACTAAGTTTCATACAAATTTTACATTTTGCTTTTATTTCTTTTATTATTTTTATAAAAATTATTTTATATTCTATCAAAAAATTCCATATTTTGAACTAAGTTTCTTTTTTGTTTTAATGATGCACATGGACTAGAAGAAGATAAGACCTCGAGAAATTCCAATTTTTGGAAAATTGCAAAATCGTAATTTCGTTAAAAATCCAAATTTATTCTCAGATCCTACGATGAAATGGATTTCACCGTTGAATCGCCCTCTGAAATCTAGTTACCACGTCGAATTTCGTCGAATTCCGAGACAGCCGGAATTTGCACATTTTTTGAGGCATCGAGTATCTGCCTAAAACGCATTGGTGCTAGAAAAAAGTCACATAACATGTACTACGCGGTTACACATGTTGTATGGGTATAGAGATGATGGAAATGAATGGCCGGGATAGTGTCAAATGTCGAAAATCCAAGCTAAGGGACAAAATGGTCATTTTGGAATTTGATTAAATGAGGAAAATTACAAAATAACAAACAAAGTGACCATCTCCTACCTTTAAACCAAAGAGAAAAACGTGAAAAAAATGGAAAAGACTTACATTAGGTTGCAAATTCGTTTTTAAGAGTGAGAGAATGTCACTTCTCTCTAGATTTACGGGCGATCTGACCGTCGGAATTCTTCGGAGCAAGAAAGAAAGTTGTTCACGCAGAGGGCTCTACTTCGCCAGCTCGCCAGTGGAGTTTTGACAAAACTCCAAGTGGAGGTAAGGGATTTATCCTATTTGGGTTTTACTAATTTTATTTAAGTGTTTTATAATGTTCGTTGGATCGAGGCCTTGCACGGTCAAAGTTTGGATCGGTCCCAAAACTCGGGATGTAATTGTTTGAATTTATAGAACTCCATTGCTAGAACCGTGACCACCACTGCTTGGGTGGCTAATTGTGTAATTTATGCCATGGATTGTGTTTGCGGATATGGCTAAGGCCTAAAATGGTCATGAAATTCGGGTTCACAAAGTGAACCGATGATCGGTGAAAATTTATGGGAGCCCAAATACATGTCCGTGATCGTAGGGGTCGTTGTGTTTATTTTACAAATCTATGAAATAAATCTTGTGTTGATGGTATGAGCCGAAATGACTTGAATCGTGGTGGAAAATGTAATGGTCGTGGAACTCGCGAACAAGAACTCGAGGGTTTCAATTGCTCCTAAGAATAGTGTTCAGCAAATAATTTCGTGAAATAATGTGTTTACCGAGTAATTCAAATCGAATTGCTCATGTTGGATGGGAATTAGCCCATGGAGTCAATTTTTTGTGTAATGGATTGTGAAATTACATAACATGTTGTGTGATTAAATTATGTAAATGTATATCATGTTATATATATTCATATGTGTTATATGAATTGTATTGGAATTGGTACTGTGCATTCCATATGCGCTAAAAAGGTTCTAGAACAATAGAGTGAGTGCAAGGAGGTGATTCTTCGAGAGAATGGTTTCTGTGAGGGTCGACTAAAATACACTATCCAGGTAGTCCATATAAAATATCACTCGTCGGAGTCGGTCCAATTGATTATACATCGGAGGGTTGGGTCCAATTAAATAGAAATATCAAGTCGGTCCACTACTTATATCGAGGGTTGTCCACAAATATAAACAAATATCTTTGTTTTGAAAAAAAAATAATGCTTTCTCAAGCACGCCGGGATAAACAATATGGAGTCAAGCGTATGACTCTGGTATGAGTTGATCGCATTCAAATAGGATCACGATTTATTTGAATGTATGTTTTCATTGGAGCATTATATTGCACTTAGGTGGAGAGTAAATTCATTTGTAAGATTCCACTATCAAGGAGAATTTCACCTCGTTTAGGGATATTATTTTTCAAAAAGGCGCTCTAGAAGACGGCCTCTAGGGCCGAGCATCAAGAAAGCCGTTGTGGCTTTGGTATTTTAGAATGCATGTATTAGAACGTTGTAAACTTTTAATATGTGTTGTATAAGAGGGAACTTTTAACTCTTGAAACTATCGATATACGGATTTATTTGACGTATTTGGGTTTACGGGCCCAAGTGGCTGCTTTATACTCATGTATATATCTATGGATGTTGATTGGGACATGTTTGTATTTAAGAGAGCTCCCGCATAAAGGAGACTTCGTCGATTTTTCGTGAGAAATGTCGGTCACCCACATTCACGAGTGTTACTGTCGACTGATAGTCAATGGGACCCCGCTTATCTGAAGGCCGCCAGCGAGATGCACATGCACTATCCATATTAAAATTATTAATGTAAGATTATACTAAAAAGTAAAATAATGAATCAAAATAAAATGTAACAAATAAGAAAAAGTAGAGGTGGAGAAAATATTAATTAATTCAAGACGGTCAAATTTTTTAAATCCGACCTATCGAGTCACCAATGCTTTCTGATTTATACCAACACCAATAATATCATGTAATACAGAAGAACAATAGAAGAAAATGAAGTATTAAAGAATATGAGAGTGAATTAGAAATGAAGTGGAATTTTGAGAGAGTATGAAAAATTAAGAGATAGTTGACATGAAAAATTAAGAGAATTTGTGGTATTTATAGAGAAAAAAATAAGTGAAAAATGAAGGGCCCACGTAAAGTCGCTTACTCGTCTGTCGGGGTCTCGCTTTACTCTGAGCCCGTCCGCCCACACCTTTAGGCCCCTGCCTCTAGCTCCCGCCACCTGGGTCCTCGGGCTCCCAGAAGCCGAGCACTTCCGGGCCCGCCAGTTTCGGCCTTCTACTGATGGGGTTTCACGGTTGGCCGCGGCCTTAAAACACTGCCGATCCCGCTTAAATTAACCGCATAAAGTCGTCCGAACCAAGCCGCGGATTCCACTTGATCGGGCTTATCCGCCTCGATCCGGCCTGTTGAGACCCCTAGTCGGCTAAGAGCATCTCCATCAGCTTAGCAAAAAAAGCATCCAAAGCCATTTTTGTCTGTAAAGTTACTTTTTGAGATTTCAAATATAAAGCTTCTCCAAAGAAGTGAGCATCTAAAGTCTCATCTATCCTAAATCTAATTCCAATTTTACCCTTTCTCTTCCTTTTACAATTATATCATGTAGCTCCTTCATTCATTTATAATATCACTTCCATACACTATAAAATTGATTTAAAAGATAAATAAATATTTACTTAAATTTAAAATAAATATAAAGATTCAATTAAAATAAAATGGCTATAAATATTTAATTAATTCAATAAAATAAATATAAATATTTTGAATTAATAATTTCAATAGTTGAACTTTTTTGGGTTACAAATATTAATTAATAAAAATTTGTACTTCATAAAAAATAATGAAAAATAATTTTGTCATTTCTCAAATCATACCGGGTTATAAAAGCTGATAAATCTTTCGTTGATTTTAATATGTCGTCGATTGATTTCTCGTTATCAAATTTTGAGGTTATAAAGTTCCATCGGGTTTTGGATTATTTCGATATGTTACTGGGCTGACACAACTCACATTGGCCTTCTAAAAGCTACATCGGGTTATGGATGATCGATTGTGTCATCAAATATCGGTCACATCATCAAGTTTTAAAATGGCGAAGTCGGTCTTATATATAGTCAGATGACTTTGTCAAATCAAGAAACACGCTGATGCATTTCTGCAAACTATAGCTGCACTAAAAACATCTATAATTGAGGAGTGATGTCTCTTAGAATTCCACACATATCAAAGGTTTACACTACTACAAAGAATGAGCAACTTTTGCTCGCTCTTTGAATGATTCATCTCCTTCATACGAAGAAGAAAGAAACATGTGGTTCATAAGAATCATCGGTTTGGAAAGACAAAACCCACAAGTGGTGCAAATCAGAGATAGAATCAAGAGGGCAAGATTATTATCGTATCGAAGAATGCACTCCCGATCGCAAATGATTATTTGGCTGAGAATCTAAAGATACGACGAACATTATTTCGTTGTGCGCTGCTTAAGCTCGGCCTCGCTTCTTCGAATTTTACATACGCTCCATCAACGCAATCGTGATTGGCAAAGAAGAAATGTCACAACATTAGGGTTTATCCGGTGAACAAAAACATACGTGACTGCATGCTTCAGATACGGTATGTCATGGATTCCACCACGAGTATGCCTCGTGAATCGAGACCACAACCCATCGGCGTGTCAAACGACAGTTGTGTGGTGGTAGAAATTCCTTGGCCCAATATCGATCCCCAAACGCTACCGACATCCGCGCCGCGCGGAGTTAATCAACGCGGGCTTTCCCGGAATGTCAAGGGCTGCGGAACTATATGCACCGGGCGCGGGAAATCATTCCAAATGCAGCGCATATCACTCTGAACACACGCTATGTCCATCGACCGACTATTGTGCTCAAGCCGCCGCCTCCTACGACTTCAGGATATGGCATGCTTTTTTTTGGCATGCCCGGCCCAGAATAATGATATTAATGTGTACCCGACGCTCCAATCCCCTGGCTTGCTAACTCATGAAGGATGTGGCTCTTCAGCAAATTATACCATAATGGGCAATCATTACAATATGGGATACTATCTTACAGACGGTATATATCCAAATTGGGCAACAATTGTTCAATCAATTTCGCATCCTCAAGAGTTGGCTCACAAATTCTTTACAAAAAAACATGAGAGCTACCGAAGCGATGTAGAGCGGCATTTTAGGTGCTTCAAGCTCGCTTTTGCTATCATCTCGACCTATCATTCGCATCATGAAGACTTGACTTTATCATGAAAGCGTGTATTATTTTACACAACATGATAATCGAGGATGAGCTGGTTGATGACAATGAGCTTGTTGCAATAGCTTCTGGCAATTACGACTATGACTCATTAGGAACCGATGGCCCGGGGCCAAGTCCTGAACAGGCCCGAGACCCTTTGATCAATTTATGGCTACCAACCGTGCCATTCGAGATTCGAACACCCACTATGCCCTCCGCCACGACATCATTGCACATCTGTGGACGCTACACGGACAAGGCGTTATCGAGTGATTTTGCCTTATTTTAATATTATGTTTTGCTCTGTCATGTTATGTTATGTTTTTTTAATGAAAATTCAAGTTAGTTGCATATTTTAATCATTTTTTACTACTAAGTTGACTCATTATATAATTTGAATATTTCATTTTAAGTAAGTAGATAAAAATTGAAATTACATTGAAAATAAACAGCTAGTAATCTGTTTATACATTTAAAGTTTGAGCTTTCACATTTTTCATTGCTTTTGCCATAACCGCATTCTTACGTAGCTCGATAATAGTGTCGCGTTCAACCTGGTCATGGCAGATATGTCTTTTCCATAATGGCATCACCTAAGTGATCATCCGCAACCTATCTTGCTCCTTCTGCATCCTATCTTCAGCACGCTTGTAGGTCGTCTAGTTGCACATCCTCCCTCTGTGCTTGCTCCTTCAGTAATTGAAGCTTTTGCTCCTCATAAAAATTCTCTCTTTTCACTCTGCCCAGATAATTCGCGAATCGTATCTGAAATAGAATTACTAGTATCTGTTGGACTCGCCTTACTTTTCTGTCTGCTTTCTTTAGCTGCTTTTCTTCCCGAGGGTCTCTTCCTTGGAGAGCTAATCGCAGGCATTGCTATATGGATCTGATTCGAAATAAGAGATATAGGTGTTTCCACAGTTCCCCATAAAACAAAGTGTGAGTCAGCCTGTGGGTTGCTTACAGATAATCATCCACTTATCACAAAGATTTAAGCACCTCCCAACAATGATCATAAATCCACGAACTCCTAACTTATGCTTGGAACATATTCATAGCCAAGACACGCCGTTAAAATAAAATTAGATATAAATAAAATTTCATTAAAATAATTGTTATAGAAAATTATAACAATAGATAACTCCACTGGGCCGGGTGATGTTCTGATCCACTCTATGGTAATCTATTTGCGATCCAGGCGAGTATCCCACGCCATTTTGTACAATAATGCTCGATTTTATCCCATCGATTTTGGTGGCACGTAATATAAAGTCCGTGGCGGGTCAACTCCAACATTGGTCTCCCAAAAACTCTGCCATAACTCGATCCCCAAAAATCTGGATATCGGCCGCTTCAACACCGATCACCTGATTCGGCATGGTCAACCGTTGCATAGTGCCACGCCTTCCCGCCTTTAAGAAAAAGATTTTCTCCGTTTCAGCCCGTATTGGAGGAGATGCCATTTTCCGCTACAAAATCAAACTTAAATTGCTATTGGTAAACTAAGGTGGAAAAGTAATTCATATCACTTATTTATGATTTAAGAATTGAAAATAATTAGAAGTTAATAAAAATATTTTGTAGGCTAATACAAAATAAATTAATTCATATGAAGTTAAAATTTTACTTTAAATTTGAATTTTAAATTATTCTCAAAAAATATGATTTATAGAGTTTCATTTATTAATAATATTTTATTCATAAATATTATAAATTGAAAATAATTAGAAGTTAATAAAATATTTGTAGGCTAATAAAATATGATTTATGGTTTTTTTTCATTTATTAATAATATTTTATTTATAATATTATAAATTGAAAATAATTAGAAGTAAATAAAATATTTGTAGCTAATAAAATAAATTAATTCATATCAAGTAAAAAATTTTATTTTAAATTATTCACAAAAATATGATTTATGTTATCATTATTTTATTTATAATATTATAAATTGATAATAATTAGAAGTTAATAAAAAATTTGTAGGCTAATTAATTGTGAAAAATTAATTTGGGTCAAAACGGGCGCTGCTTTTGGCTCTACCCTTTTTTTTTAATTTCACAAGATTCAAAACGACGCCGCTTTGGATAGGTAGCCAAACGACGTTGTTGAGCAAACAAATACCAAACGCGCTGCTGGGTAATTGATACCGCTTCAAACGGCTGCTTTGGCGCAGCTGGGCAAAACGACGCCGTTTTTTGAACCTTATTTAAAAAATAAAATAAAAACCGAAACGGGCCGCTTTGTTCTTCGAAGAAACGAACGACGCCGCTTTCAGAGTGGCACCGCTTTCCAAAACCGGACAAGCTCTGCTCTTCCTTCCCAATCTTTTTCCGCTTGGGGAAGGGGGACGGGGAGAAGCAGAGCCTCCCACGCGGCCTCGTGGCGCCGAGATCTCACCGCACGGAGGTTGCGGCGGCGGGCGCGCGGCAAGCGCTGACGGCGACGGCGACGGACACAGCGGGCCATGTAATAGGGTCAGCTTTCCGCACGAATTCTTTTCCTTCGAACAGCTTTTTTCGATTTCGCATCCGAAATCGCTTTCCTTTGCTTTGCTATTTATAGAATTCTTGTTTAAATTCTTGGGAGTTCAAAATGGTTCACTGGGTTGTCAGTTAGTCGTGATTCTTCAGATTTTATGTCACTTTGAATATTTGGAATTTGGCTCAAAACTGTTGGTTCACAGTGTGATTTCTGGGTTCCCAAACGCTATAACATTGAGGTAATTATTTTGAGCTTTATTTAGCTAAATGAAAGCAATGGGACAATATATTTTGGTCAATTTTTACCGATCATCGCTCAACAGCCAAATTTTTAGCTCCCTTGCTACCGATCATTGAGCACCATTTTTTCCGTTTAACATCCAAAAATGGCTTTGACTCCCGGTTTTGGCTGATTGCTGGAGTTGCTCTAAAGTCGCCTATGATAAGATAAAAAGAAAAAGGGAATGGGGACCGTAGGAATCCAATAAAGAAACCAATCGAGAAGCAGTCAAGAAAGAAGGCAGTGATGGCAAGTGAATAAAAGAAAAAGGAAATGTTTGTTGAGAATCAGTATGCTCACTTTTCACTACATACAGTGTGAAGTGATAATGGCTAAAGACTGTACAGATGTCACTAAGTTGAGAATCCAAAATGTTCTTTCCTCTAATATATGTATACATATATATATATATATATATATATATATTGGTATTCTTGTCAAACTGAACTCTGACACAATAATAAAAGGTGTGGTTACTTTCTTCCTCTACAAGCTGCCTCTACACCTGGTTCTATCATGTCTCTGAACATGGTATCATGACAACGAATGTTCCATTCTTCCTCCATAATCCTGCGATCTCTTTCCGCTTACTTTCCTTCCCTAACATCGTCTCCATCACTGATCCTTCCTGGAATGGCTTCCAATGACGCAGAGAACTCCGTACTTGATAAAGAACTCGACAATGATGCTGAGTTTTCTCAAAACAGAGGATTCAACAATGGCGGTGACACAATTCATTCACTGTCTCTATATAATTCCGATCATCCTGGCATGATTTTGGTTACTGAACCCCTAATTGGATCAAATTACCTTACATGGAGCCGATCAATGAAGATCGCCTTGATTGCCAAACAAAAGCTAGGGTTTGTAAATGGAAAATGCATTCAACCTTATTTGAATTCCAAGAACTACGAACAGTGGCTGGGAGTCGACAATATGATAATTTCCTGGCTTCTGAACTCCATTTCCAAAGATATCGTGGATGCATTTTTGTATACAAACACTGCCAAGGAGTTATGGGATGAACTTGTTGAGAGGTATGGAGAGTGTAATGGTCCTCTCATTTATCAAATTCAGAGACAAATCGCTTCAATCTCTCAAGGAACTATGACAATATCTCAGTAATATACCAAATTGAAAAAGGCGTGGGATGAGCTAAACTGTTTGATGCCTCTCCTTGGCTATTCATGCAGACCATGTACTTGTGGAAATACCAAGGCCATAGCTAGTATATTCTCCGGTCACCAGCTTATGCAATTTCATGGATTGAAACGAGTCTTTGATACTGCCTGAAGTCAAATCCTGCTAGATTCTACTTCTTCAGAAGCAGCATCTTCAGCTAGCTAAAGAAAAAAGTTTATCCAAAGTTCATTTTTCTTTGCCTCCAAAAGTTACTTTTGATATACGCAATAAAGTTTCGCTTAAAAGATCTCAAGAATGAAGATCTAAAGTTCCATCTATCCTAAATCTATTCCAATTTTACCCTTTCTCTTCCTTAATAATTACATCATGTACCCTTCATTCATTTATATCACTCCATACACTATAAAATTGATTTAAAAAGATAAATAAATATTTAATTAAAATTTAAAATAAATATAAAGATTCAATTAAAAATAAAAATGGCCATAAATATTTAATTAATTCAATAAAAATAAATATAAATATTTTGAATTAATAATTTCAATAATTGAACCTTCTTATAAAAAATAATGAAAAATATTTGTAGGCTAATAAAATAAATTAATTCATATCAAGTAAAACATTTCATTTTAAATTTATATTTTAAATTATTCACAAAAAATATGATTTATGGGTTTTTTCATTTATTTATAATATTATTTTTTGAAATAATTAGAAGTTAATAAAATATTTGTAGGCTAATAAAATAAATTAATCTATATCAAGTAAAAAATTTTATTTTTAATTGTGATTTAAAGTATTTATGTACATGATGAAAAGTAGATTTTTATTTTTCATTTAAAATACTCCAAAACGAAATATGGTTTTTATTTTTTCATTTCAAACCCAAAACGAGTGTTGGGGGGGTGGGGAGGGGGGGAAGAGTTCCAGCGACGGGGGCGGGGCTGGAAGAGAAGGCATGATCGGCACCCAGACTGAGATCTCACCATAACGGATAGCTGCGGGCGGCGCGACGGTGACGCGACGCCGCGCTTATGTACGGATTTAAGCCCCGCCGTTTTCCCTTCTTCGAACAGCTGATTTCCCATCCTAAATCGCTTCCTTTACTTTGCTATTTATAGAAATTTTTGCTTAAATTCCTTAATTCAAAATTCAAGCCACAGCCGGTCGCTTTTGGGAAAAAGGATTATTCTTCGTATTTTCTATGCCGCTCAATATTTGATTCGGCTCAAAACCGTTCGTTCACGGGGGTGTGGGATTTCTTCGCCCCAACGGCTATAACATCGGAGGGCAGAATGAGCTTTTTGGCTGGTTTTACCGATGAGCAAGGATCACCCATATTCGGGCCAATTTTTGCTGATCACCGTCAACAGCCAAATTTTTAGCCCGATTTGTCAGACCTGAGCACCATATTCGCTTAAGATCCAAATACGCGGCTTCCGCTATTAGACTGCTGGTGATGTCTAAACAAAGTTTATTCCATGGTGCTCATAATTGAAAAACAACGGGGGGTTACTGAAATCTTCACCGAAACTGTTGAAAACACTGCTTTATTTGTACGATCCTCCTCTGCCAAATCTGCTGGTAAGTACCAATCTCGTACTGATCTTATACAGTTATACATACTAAGGGGCCTCCCAAAGGTCGTGGAGACTCCTTTGACAAAGGCTATGGCCTTCGGACCGATTTTAGGAAACCATTTCGCCATTGTGATTATTGTAATGTTGATGGACATGTGAAGGACAATTGCTTTAGCCTCCATGGATTTCCTAAATGGTACAAAGATTATAAAGCCAGAAACTATGCAACAAATATGGGTGACACTCCTCCGCACTTTGATACACCTCCTCGATCTTCTTCCAGCCGAGTCCAAGACGCAGCGGCACCATACCCTTGAATGCTTTAGGACTTGGTGTTGCAGCTCATTTTGCACGGCTGGATCAGTTTGCAGGTATCACATCTGCTTCTCTTATCTCTACCTACTCTACTCCCTATCCTACGGATAAAGGAACATGGATTGTGGACACAGAAGCCTCTAACCACATGTGCTCCACCTTTTCCCTGCTAGAGAACCCTATCTCTGTTACACATCCAATTCTCAGTTACACATCCAATTCAAGTCTCCTTACCTAATGGATCACATGCCCTTGTAAAGTAAAGTACACTGGTATCATGCACCTCAACCCTACACTTACCCTCAAAGATGTCCTTTACATACATACTTCCCACTCTACCCTCTTGTATATCGCCAAACTAGGTCGTACTTCCAATATTATTTTTCAATTAATTCTATCTTAACCAATGCCTTCTACAGGACCAAGGGACTAAGCAAATAGTGGTTGTTGCCAAGCTCCTGCGTAATCTCTATCTTTTGGATGTTTCAAGCTTTCCGCTTGTCACTCCTACAAATCCTAGTCTTTCTGTTTGTAATAATGCAAAAACCCTTTGTCTTTCTGTTTCTAATAATGCAAATGCAAAAGTTGCTTCTCTTCTTTGGCAACAACGTTTGGGCCATCCCTCTTACCACACTCTTTTGCATTTACCCATGTGTAAAACCTTTCCCTTGCATTCATCTCTATGCCATGTTTGCGCTCTTGCTAAGGAGTCTCGATTACCCTTTCCCCCTAGCATTATACATACCACTCACTGTTTTGAACTCTTGCACAGGATGTTTGGGGCCCCTATAAAATTCCAGCTCTCACTGGTGCACGGTTCTTTCTCACCATGATAGATGATTTCAGCCGAGCTACTTGGACATTCCTTCACCACAAATCTGATGTTCCCCGTATTTTCTCCATTTTTCTTCATATGGTTCAAACTCAATTTCACATTCTTATTAAAACCATTCACTGTGATAATGGTGGTGAGTTTCTTAGCCAACAAATTCAGTCTATTCTCCATTCTCATGGCATTCTTCATCAACGAAGTTGCCTTTTTACTCCCAACACTACAAAAAAATAGCAAAATAGTAACCACAAATTGTTATCACAAAAAGTGGTCACAATTTAGTGACCACATTACTACCACTGTACAGTCACAAAGCTCAAACCTTATCTCATACGACATCATGGAAACACACCAGACTACATCCTGCGGAGGTCACTGACGCTGACTGGCATAGCCAGGGACATTGGTCAACACCTCACATAAACAGTATTTGGTCGGTCAACACCACACAGCATGTGGGTCATCGATCAGGCGACCACATAGCATGTGGTCACTGATCAACATATTCATTCTCAACTCCTCCTTCATTCTCTAAATTCTCCTCTTATCACCCTCCACTCTACCACATAGCGTACTGCTTTCATTATCCGATTCTAGGGAATTTTAGGCTTCCTCGAAAGTAATTTTAGTAATTTATTATTTAATTTTATATTTTTAAAAAGTTTAAATTAAGATACCAAACTTCAAAAATCCATAAAGAATTTTAATACCTAGGAATTCAAATAAACTTTTCTCGAGTTACTGCTACGACGGACTCAATGCATTTGAAGCCAGCTTCATCCTCCTCGAATTCTAGGAATTTTTTAGGCTTCCTCGAGTCATTTTAGTAATTTATTATTAAATTTTATATTTTTAAAAGCCTAAATTGTGGATACCAAACTCAAAAATTCATAAAGAATTCTCAATGGCTAGGAATTCAAAGAAACTTTTACGAAGTTACTCGTTCAAGAGACTTTAATTAACGCACTAGCCGCTTTGTCATCCAATTCTAGGGAATTTCTAGACTTCCCCGACCATTTTAGTAATCTTATTATTAAATCTTTATATTTTTAAAAATTTAAATTTAGGATACCAAACTTCAAAAATTCATAAAGAATTTCAAATGCCTAGGAATTTAGCTAAACTTTTCGAGTCACTGCTTTCACGAGACTTAATTCTCAACGACGCTGCTCGTTTCATATCCGAATTCTATGAATTTTCTAGACTTCCCCGATTCATTTTAGTACTTATTATTAAATTTTATATTTTTAAAAAATTTAAATTCGGGATATAAACTTCAAAAATTCACAAAAAAGAATTCTCAATGTCTAGAATTATGAAACACCAGAGTCACTACGTTTTCACAAAACCAGGATTCAGCGGCAATGATTCGTTTCGTCATCGAATTCTAGGGGTACTACAAACTATCGACTCATTTTAGTTATTTATTATTCAATTTTATATTTAAAAGTTTAAACTCGGGATACCAAACTTCAAAATTCATAAAAATTCTCAATGCCTAGGAATTCGAAACTTTACGAGTTGCTCGTTTTCTGAGACAGGACTCAACGGCGTGATTAAGTTTCGTCATCCTAACTCTAGGAATTTTCTAAAGCTTCCTAAATCATTTTAGTAATTCATTATTTAATTTTATAGTTTTAAAAAGTTTAAATTTTAGTAAAGTTTAAACTCTCATTATACCAAACCCTTTTGCACTACTACAAAAAGGGCATTTGTTAACATATGATTTAAAGACTTATGTCAATATATATCATTGTAGTCAAATTCAAGGTATCTTGACACATGTTAAATTCAAGGTAGTCACTACTACAAAAAGTTATATAAAATAAAAAAGTTTTTTCATGTTCGATTTTTCATTACAATGTTATGAGTATTTTGTTGCTAGAGTCTCGAACTAGTCCCTTTCCTATGCCCGTCCGACCCTTAACCACTGAACCAGTCTTTATTGACAATAAAATTAAGTTGATAAAATAAAGTATTAATATAATTTTTAATAATTTTAACTACTTAGATAAATTTTAAAAATAGTAAAAAAGTTACCCAATAATTAATAATTATATTTTCATAAACTATTTTCTGTTATTTGAAATATAAATTCACATGTATTTTATTCAAAGATAATTAAATAATTTATGTAAACTTGGAAATATTAAAATATTTGAAATTTAATTATAAATTGACAACAAAATATTTGGTTTCAATTTTTTACTTCTCAAGTTAATTTAGATCTTAAAAGATTAGGATTTTATTATATAGATTTATTATGATAAATTAATATTATAAAGATGTTAAATATATTCTATAAATATATTTGTATAAAGTTGACTATGATAGAATAAATCCTAGACCGTTCATTTTTTGATTTTATCTCCCAGTACAAAAAAATCCTAAAGTGCCATTCTTTTCTCGTTCTTACGTCATGCACTCCATTCTCCTTATCTCTTCTTTTTGTTCTTCTTTCAATTCCTAACTTCACTTGGCCAGATCCTGTGTCGCCCATTTTAGTAGTGGTCTTGATCTCGAATATTGAGAATATTATGGGATTAGAGATATTCAAGCTAACCATGGAAGTTTCTCTGTCCTCTCCATTCTTCAAGAACTCTCGAGATTGGTATAATGGGAATCGAGGCCCCTCTAGGGTTCTGAACCATGATGAAACATGTTCATATCCTCCTCTGGCTTCTCGAGTCATATTACTGCGAGGCTTGTATTTGCACTTGGTGTCTTAGAGCATCTCATTGATTAGCAAAAAAAAAGCATCTAGCCATTTTGGCTCCAAAAGTTACTTTGAGATTGACTAAGTTTTTGGTAAGCATCTCGAATGCATTGAGCATCTAAGTTAAAATATATCCTAAATCTATTCCAATTTTACCCTTTCTCTTTTTTAATAATTACATCATATACCCTTAATTCATTTATATCACTCCATATATACACTATAAAATTGATTTAAGAAGATAAATAAATATTTAATTAAAATGTAAAATAAATATAAAGATTCAATTAAAAATAAAAATGGCCATAAATATTTAATTAAATTAATAAAAATAAATATAAATATTTGAATTAATAATTTCAATAGGTGTACTTTTTTTGGGTTACAAATATTAATTAATTTCATTCATCTATATCACTTCAAACACTATAAAATATTTATTAAACCTTGATTATATTTTTAAAATATTTTTTTATTATTTTATTTTATACTTTAATATAAATAATAATAATAATTAGAATGTTTTAATAAAAAAATAAAAACTAAAAACAAAGCCAAAACAAAGGATCTTAATTTTTTTCCTTCTTTCCTAAACAATATACCTTTATGCCCTTAACCTGAATCACGATTACCAATGAGTCGACAAAGGGAAAATTAACCTTCAGAAAATTTCATAAAAGCTGACGGGAAATTCGATGCGAGCAATTGGGTGAACCACACACCTCGCCCGAAATTGGAGCTCTGAAAAGAAGAGGAGAGGGAGAGAGAGAGGACACGGGCTATGGTGTCGGTCATCTCAATGGCGTCGGTAGGCGGGGATTGAGAAGGAGGCGGCAGATGGTGAAGGCAGTTGTGGAAAGAAGGGTTTGATTTTACAAGTAAACGGCGGCGATGAATGGATCTGAGCCTTGAAGCAACGATCTTGACATGCCTTCTCTCTCTTTCAGCCTTTCAGCCTTCCTTATGCTCTGCTTCCCTTTCTTCTTCAACGATCTTGATTGTTTTCTTTTTTCTATTTTCCTTTTTGTTGTTCTTCCATTTCTTCCAACCGAAAAACCCTAAATCCTAAACCCCCACCACTCGAAAACCCTAATACCCTTTTCAATATCCAAAATTGGGACCCTGTAATTTGCTCCAAGTTCTTCCATTGGGCGGGTAAGCAAAAGGGTTATTATCATAACTTTGCTTCGTATAATGCATTTGCTTATTGCTTGAATCGGTCGAATCGGTTTAGAGTGCGATCAAGTGCTGATGGAAGGAAATATTTTTGGGCAATTTTTTTCATTTTTGGTTGTTTTTTTTTGGGTTTTGGATGAATTCTGGCTCTAAAATTTTTCCATCTCCAACGGTCATGGAAAATCGATGGCTTGTTTCTTTGTTTTGTTAAATGAAACCCTCTAGATTACTTTTGGGTTCCTAGAAAGTCAGGAAACCCTCTCTTCTATTTTAAGTTGAAGCGAAAGCATGTGGGTTTCACCTAAGGCTTGTTTCTTTTCCTTCATATGCCACTGGTATTGAATACGAAATATTGATGCCTCATTGAACCATGATTTGAATAGTAGTAGTAGTTTGATTGATATTAGGCAATTCTTTGAATTATCATTCACCCAGTCATCTCTTGATTATTTAATTCATAATTTAACATTCCTTAGTTGCATATGCTCCATTGTGGGTTCACTTTTGAATCCGGTGTGAAGAGCATCGCAAGCTATGAAAAAGTAACATAGTTTGAGCGCTATCGATCCACATTTCTATTTCTATTACAAATTAAATATATATGTATATATATGCGGAATAATTCATTGCTCATTTATTGTTGTATGTTTTTGTCTGTTTGTCTACCCAGAATTATTTAAATATTTGATCATGGTCTCTGGTTGAGCCCTCAGTTTGACTTTGCTAATTCAGGAATTCCCGGATGCAAGCTAGAATTGAATTACTACTCAAGCAGCAAATAATTACCAAAGAGAGGACATCGAGGATATACTTGAATTGATTTTTAATATTATTGACCATCTATTTGTTATTTTGTTTGTTGAGTTTTACGCATCTTTATGTTCTATAAATAATGGCCATGGTTTTGGTTTTGACTTTGGTGTAAATGGGGTAGTCAACAAAGTGGTGATATTCCATTCGGTTGGAGCTTTGGTCGGTGTTGGAAAGATTTTGTAGTGCAGTTTCAAGTAAAAGCGATATCGATTATGTCCATTTAGGATTTTTAACTTAATATATAGTTTACACAGTAAAGAAAGTTTTATGAGAAATTTAGAATGATATCTGTATGTTGACCTTCTAAAGTTAAAAGTTCCATGATGTCTTTGGCTATGGACATGAAATAATTCAATACAAACTTCACATATCATTATAGGCTTCAAGTACTGAGTTTGAATTTCGGTCTCTGGAATCTAGTTTTCTAGACATATGAAATCAAAATTGAGTTCATAGCTTTTTCTTGTAGTGTGATTTTCTTTTCTCCTATTAACTTCGATTTCATCCTTTCTCTTTTTCTACGATTTTATTGATTATACGTCGTTTGGGGGTGGCACTAAGGCCCATACGGTTCGGGCATCGGTGCTTCTCAACCTAAATCCCGGAAACTCAAAGAGCGAGTTCGGTGAAACAAAGAGAAAGGTAAACATGCTTTTCCCTTTCCTTGGCTCTATTTATTTTTATTTTATTTTGAAATTGCTTGTATTCCATGTGAATATATCAAAGAAAGGAGTGTTGCTATAATGGCTATGGGACTATTTGTTAACTGACTAAAGCGTACCATCATTGAATTATTCAATCTTCCTTTTATCAATTGGGTTGTGTTATAAGACCTTCTAGGGCTGGCGGTGTGTTGTAAAATGATTAGAATCTTGGGCATCTATTAGGTGAAAGCATTCAATAATCTGTTATTCAATAATCTTCATCTAAAAAATATTTTATTTGTGTAATTGTATGGATTTGTGATCTGTGATTCGAGCTTGGCTCTATATCAACTCGACTCAGTTACACCCCTAATGGATTACCTTGTTCCCACATGACACAATCATGAATGAGGCCAGCTTGGATGTACCAAAGGTTTTGATAGATGGCTTTAATCGAGTTTGTTTAAGGGTTGAGAAATTTTTGGAATTTGCTTGTGCTCATACAGAGTGGATGGACGGGGAAAAAATAAAGTGTCCGTGTAGGAGATCCAAGTGTCAGAATCGCCAGTTTCTTGATAGGGAGACAGTGAAATACCATCTGCTGAGACATGGTTTCAAAGCAGAATATATTGTGTGGAATAGGCATGGGGAAACAAATAATGTGATATATGAGCATCATTCTATGGATTAATGGGGTCCTTCTAATCCAATGAATGATTATCATACAATGGTTATAGATCTTTACTGGTCATTCTTTCGATCAAATTATGAATATGAGGAGAATCCTAATCCAACTGGCAAGCAATTTTGCATTATGCTTGATCTTTGCCATCATCCATTGTGTAAGTGTGAAAAATCATTCCACGATTATCGGTAGTGGCTAGAATGTTGAATATCAAGAGTGATCTGTCATGCAGTGCATTGATGCAATTGCTAAACTAATGAAAGAGATTGTGCCTAAAGAGAATCTTATCGCTGAAAGCTTTTATGAAACAAAGCGTATGGTTCGGGCTTAGGTTTACCAGTTGAGAAGATACATTGTTGTCCTAATGGATGCATGATTTATTGGGAGGAAGATTTGAACAAGACTACATGTAGGTTACGCGATATCCACGTTTAAGAAAAACAACGACACTAATGGAAAAGGAGAAAGAAAACCGATGTACCTTTTAGAAAATGTATTACTGCTGAAGATGGAAGCTTCTTGAATGAAGTTATATTCATCTAAAGCCCACTTGCTAATGAAATGGTGGCATGTCACGGGTAATAATGGTCGAGATAATGTCATGCAACATCCGTCCGATTCTATTGCTTGGAAGCACTTCAATGATGTTCACCCTGATTTTGCAATAGAAATTAGAAATGTGCGTCTCGGCCTTTGTATAGATGGGTTTCAACCTTTTGGCAATCTGAGGCAACAATACTTGTGTTGGCCTGTTATTGTCACTGTGTATAACCTACCTCCATGGTTATGTATGAAGGATGCATCCATGTTCTTAACTGTTCTTATTCCAGGACCACGAAATCCTAAAGACAAGTTAGATGTGTACTTCTGACCGGCCCGATACATGAGTTGAATCTATTATGGGATTATGGGGTTGAAGCATTTGACATTTCGGAATCAAAATTTTCGATTCTGGCGACATTGATGGACTATTAAGCGACTTTCCAAACGTATTCAATGTTATGCGGATAGTCAACGATGGGGCCCAGTTGGCTTGTCCTTATTGTATGGAGGACTGATCCTTTAAATGCATCGAAATTGGTAAGCAGTCATGGTTTGACAATCATAGGAAGTTCTTGGAACTTGATCATCCATTTAGACGTAATAAGAGTGCATTTCTGAAAAACAAAATTGTGACGATTGGCGCACCTCCAGTTAGATCAGGTTCAGAAATACTAAGCATAATTGATCATCTTGATTTGAAGAAGGTGACCGAAGTCAATGCTTATGACATTAACAGAGGGATTAGTCAATCATGTGGTTGGAGAAAACGCGACATATTGCGAGATTTGCCATATTGGGCTCTAATCTAATTCGACACTTAACCTTGATGTCATGCATTGAGAAGAATGTGTTAGATAACGTGTTTAATACAGGTGTTGAATATGCATGGTAAAACAAAAAGAAGACACTCTTGAAGTCACAGCTGAGGGAACTAAATACCTATTGTCGAAGGCGGAACCGTGGATTGACTTCAGCAGGAGAGCAAATACCCTAAGGCTTACTGCCTTTAGACAATGGGGCTAAGAAGGAGTTGTTTGATTGGTTAACAAAATTGAAATTTGCGATGGTTACGTCTAACATGGGTAGATGTGTGGGCGTGAAACAGGTCGAGGTTGTTTGGAATGAAAGTCACGATTGTCATGTCTTCATGCGAAGGTTGATGCCTATAGCATTTAGAGAACTACTACTGCTAATGTGGAAGGCTATCACCGAGCTTAGTTTGTTTTTAAAGTCTTACTTCACTTGATGATGCAGAATGAAGACATGGCGGTAGAATCGGACATCCCGATTATTTTATGCGAGTTAGAAAGAATATTCCCTCGAGTTTTTTTGATTCTATGGAACATCTTCGGTTCACTTACCATATAGGCACGCATTGCGGGGCAGTGCAATTCCGATGGATGTATCCATTTGAGAGGTTAAACCTAACTTGTAAATCATAATGGTCAATAACCTTGTAGATTAGTACATGTGTCTTACTTAACATATCATTTTATAGGTATCTTGAGTGAAGCTCAATATCAGGAATAAGGCACATGTGGAAAGCTCGATATGCAATGCATATCTAGTTGAGGAAGAATCAACGTTCTGTTCATATTATTTAGAGGATCGTAGCCTGAAACAAAGCTGGATCGTGCCCCTCGAAATTATGAAGGTAGTGGAGATTATATTCCATCGGATGATCCTTTAAACCTATCGATTTTTCAAATCGGTGGTAGACCACTTGGTGGATTCTAAAGCGAGACATATGACTCAACAAGAGATATAGATGACTCATTCCTACATTTTGCTTAGCTGTGAAAGTTGAACCATATGTCGAGGTTAATTTTTATGAGTAAAACATTTTCGATATATTATATTGTTTCTGACTCCATTATATTTTAACTAACATATCACAGAGTGCAGTCGATTCATAGGATTTACACTGTGTTACAACATCTCAATCCAAACATAACAAATCTGAAATTGATGCTAAACTTGAGATGGACTTTGCTATGCGGTTCCAAAACATATGTAAGCCTTCTTTTCCACCTATCAATTTAATCCTTATTAACATGCGTGATCTGAGGCTTATTTTGCACTTTTATCAGTAAGCCTTCTTTTTAAGCATATATAAGCCTTCTTTTCTCAACCTATCAATTAAACTTAATATTATTGACATGTGTAAAATACCTATATCTTATTGTTCCGATGAAGATCAAACTGGTATCCATAACCTTCATCTGAGATCTACGCAAAGGTCAGGTGGAAGCGTTAGAATATATAATGGATATTTTGTAAGTGGATACAAGTTTCACACAGTTGGGCATGGTGCAAGTAAAATGTCAATAAATAGTGGGGTTTGCATCAAAGGCCAAAATTATAGCCATAATGCAGATGATTGGTATGGTCAGTTAAGAGAAGTAGTGGAAGTGGAATATCTTAATTGGCCAATTAAGCGAACAGTTCTCTTCATGTGTGATTGGTTTGATCAGGCTCTAGTAGGGGCATAAGAGTTCATGAGCAATACAACATTGTTGAGATAAACCATAGAAAGCGATGTGAAATATGAACCCTTTGTCCTCGCCAATTCAGCGCTCAGTATATTTTGATTCATACCCGAGTTTGCGAAAAGACAAAGTTGATTGGTGGGTTGTGTGAAAATCAAACGAAGGAGTTGTTGTGATGCGAAACCTTTTCAAAGACAACATATATGTAAACTCATCATTTCAAGAGGAGTTAATTGAAATCCGTAATTTTGAAATTACGGAAGAAGATCAACAAAGCGACATTAAATGATCCAATAGGTGACCAGAAGATATTATGGAAGAGAAGAAGAAAGAGAAAGAAGAAGAAGAAAGAGAAGAATTTACCAAGCGGAAAGTTCCCAGCTTGATTCGGAGAAAATGAATAAGTGATCAGCGATAGTTAATAAATGGCGATTGAGTTGAATCATGTTATAGTACAAGTGTTCGAGTTGTTAATTATTTTTTCTTTTTTTTTAATGAGGATAAATTGGATTTAAATGATATTAATGAAACCGATAATTTGATAAAAGAGGTGATTGTCAGATATTGTTATAGTACAAGTGTTTAGTTGTTAATTATCTTAATTTTTTGATTTTTTCCCGAGTATGAGGGTCGGTAAAATGCTGGGAAGTGTATCCATGAGTGCTAAAGTCGAGGACGAGGAACCTTTGGAAGGGTCATTCTTCATCTTCGAAACTCTTTCTACATGCAGCCACTCACACACCCCTTGGCGTAGAGGCTTGATTGTGGAATGTCAACATTCTTTGGCTTGAAACACATCTACATCTCTTATCACCTTGTGGTTGATCTAGCTCTCTACTGGACCATCCTATTGCAATACTCGAACATCCCACTCTCGAGGATTAGACCTGAATCTAGCCATCGCCGATCCTTTTTGGTTGGATTTACTCGTAGGAAGAAGCCTGTGGGTAGTCGTGAGAAACTACAGTGCATGATGGAGGTGAGACATTCAATACTATTTAATTCCTGGATTAATATTAATGTATACAATTAATACTTGTATATTTATATAATTGTAGCTTTGTTGAGTCTTTGAAGTATACATCTGGAATCATCCATTATCTTCAGAAGTACATCATGACAGTCTCAAATTGGAAAGTAGTGCTTAAGAGTTCGAGATCCTATATTGGGATGAATTTAATTAAATAAATGTTTAGGTTCAGAAAACATATTTTCATTGATTTAAATTTTAATAAAAAGCAAAAATTTAGCACAGAATCAAGTTTGAGATAATTGATATTGAATATAGTTAAGAAAATGCTTGATCATATAAGCTGATGTTATTTGTTTGTATTGTGCTTTTAGTTATACTATCATTGAAGATTGTCAAATAATATAGATGAGTTGACATGAATTGGTGAATTTGTTGAAATTTGTGAATGAACATTGAAAAATATTGTAGGAAATTTTGGATAATCTAATTTTAGGGAGACTAAACCGAATTTTTTTAATATATATATATATATATATATATATATATATATATATATATATATTTTTTTTTTTTTTTCAGATAATTGAATATTTGATATGATTGAGAAATGCTTGATCATATCAAGCGATGTTGTTTGTATTGTGCTTTTAGGTTGTATATATTGAGAATTGTGAATAATATGAATGTGAGTTGACATGAATTGGTGAATTTATTGAGAATTGGTGAATGTGAAGAAAATCTTGTAGGACCTATTTTGGATAATGAAGTGGGGGGAGACTGTCGAATTTTTTTTTAATATATATATATATATATATATATATATATATATATATATATATATTAGATATTGAATGTTGATATATGATTGAAAATGCTTGAATCATATCAAATTGATGTTGTTTAATATTAGCTTTTTAAGTTGTATATATTGAAATTGTCAAATAATGTGAATATGAGTTGTCATAAATTGGTGGAATTTATTGAAATTGGTGAATGTACATTGAAAACATTATAGGTAATTTTTGATAATACATTTTTAGGAGACTTTCGAATTTTTTAAAGTCCATATATGTTATTAACATATATTCTGAAATACCTGAGTGGGAGGGTGTTTGGAATGGGATCGTTAAGAAATTGTGGGCGACTTGCTTGGGTAAGAGATGGATATGCTTCATCGTTGGAGAAGGAGGAAAACGCATTTTGTCGATGAGGTGTGGCAGAGTTAGCGACTTGCTCCCGGTGGGTACCCTCATTCAAATCAGATAAGGGGCGTCATTCAATCGTCATGGTAGAGGCTGGTGGACGGGATGCGGAATGCTCTGACACGGTTGCGGATCCATATCGTTATTGAGCCATGAGCGAATTGTAAGAATACATATATATATATATATATATATATATATATATATATATATATATATATATATATATATATATATATATATATATATATATATATATATATTTTACATTTTGAAAAATGTACTCAATTTGGCCACTATCTAATATCTAATGTGTTTATTTTAGAAATGAGAGGGTGCCCCTCGAGCAAGGTACGACTCTTTCACGATACCCATATGAAGAGAACTCACAGAGGGATCACATGATTATATTGATCAGCGTGCAAGACAAGTGGGGGTAAATTAGCAAAAAAACCTATCTTACATCCTAACTAAAAACTACTAGTTTTCATATAGCGTTTTGTTTCGGAGAAGATACAGAAACTAATTGCTCACGGAATCCCAAGAAGAATGCAGGAAACCGGGTTCCTTTTGTCAAGAAGATGAGGATCATTATATTCACACGCAAGCTATTGAGGCTTCATCACGTGGATACATGTATACGGATGAATTGAAATAAATATCAGAAGCTTTTGCATGCGATGCCTCTACATCGCTACACCTCGGGGTGGCTCATCAGCGGATTAGAGAGCTTGAGTCAGCACAATCTCGATTCTTGAGAGGTACCACGAGCTCACAGTAACATTCGATCCTCCCAATGAGTGGAGCTTCGGAGCCGAGGAGATGATCGTGCGCATGATGGAAGCGAGATGATGGAGGAAAGAGAGGTTTCGAGCCGGTCGGTGCCACGGATGGATCCCACACACAGAGGCATAGATCGGATAGATTCGCCACGGATGTTTGTCTTGGGAGTATATCATGTTTTTAACATTTATCTTTTGTGTTTTTAACGTTTGGGCTTAGTCTTGACTTTTTAATGTTTAATACTGTATTGTTTTCAAACATTAATTTGGACTTCAATCTTGACTTTTAATGTTTTATCTAGTGTTTTAAAATTTAAATGATAAATATATTTAAACTTATCATATATAAAAGTTTTGAGAATTTAAACTTATTGTCATAGTAATAATTAATTTTATGAAATATTAATTAAATAATTATAATATTTATAAATTTAGTGACCCTGAGATGTGGTCACTAAGAAGAAAGACCACATCATTATACGTGACCACATTGTAGTGGTGGATTATACGTAATGGCATTTAACGTAGTGCGCATTTATCTAATGACCACATTTCTTTATGGTCACGTTGCTCTCGTAATAGCGTGCTTAGTGTGGTGATTATCTGTAATGGCATTTAAGTGCGTCCGCGACATCTGTCAGACCACATTTCTTGTGGTGTGACTATCTGTGTGCATTGTGGTGGTGGTGTCTGTGACCACATTATATTTAATTAGTTATCTGATCAGTATATTCTTTGTGAGGTCGGCGGCACAGCTCGACCACTTGGTCACTAATTTGCACTGTGACGGATTTTACAAGTACAGCGCCCGGTCACTATACCTCTCTAGTGACCACTTTGTGACCTTTTTGTGAGTGCAATTTTTAATTTTTTGGTACAAACAAAGCGGTGTAGTTGAGCATAGCAAACAGCACCTCCGTGTGCCACGCTCCTTGATGTTTCAGGCCATGCTCCTTAGTTTTGGGGCCATGCTATTCTCATGGCCACATCCATCATCAATCGCTTACCCTCCTCTTTGCTTTCTGGAAGTCCCCTTTTGAACTTCTCTATAATAAGATCCCATACTACATTATCCTAAGGGTGTTTGGTTGTCTTTGTTTTTAAACCAGCACACGCCCACCCAAGGATAAGTTTGCACCTCGTGCTACCAAGTGTGTCTTCCTTGGTGTGATGCCCCAAATTCTGTGGGTCTTTTTTTTTTGGTGTCGCAACAGAACTTTTATGTCGTGCGCGCGGTCCCTTGTCTTGCGCTTGCATGCCTGTCGCGGGCCCCCAATACAGAGCTCCTCTGTCGTGCGTGACAGAGCGTCTCTATCGTGCGCGCATCCTTGTTGCGTATGCGCCCCCACCTGGTCGTGTGTGCGCCCAAAGCGTTGTCATAGCGCACACGGCCTTGTCGTGTGCGTGCCTAGGGCGCTGTCGCCGCGTGCCCAGGCCCTGTTGTGCCAATCCTGTTGCAACCCGGCTGTGCCATGTCGCGACACGAACTCCATGTCTTGACCCAAACTCAGTCGCGACTTAGAACGTCAGGTCGCGACATGGGAACCTTAAGCCCTGTCCAAGTTTGTCGCGATAGAATTCCCCTATTGTGCGCGCTCAAGGCCTGTCGTGCACGCCTGGCCTATTCTGTTGCGCACATGGCCTCTTCTCTGTCGTGGCCAGCTCTGTCACCTAAAGATCCTTTGTCGCGACAGAAATTTTCCCTACCCTAGCCAAATCTGTCGAGACATAGTACTACTCTGTCGAGACATAATTCCTCCTTACCTTGGCCAACTCTGTCGCAACATAAAAATGGATCGTCGCTACAAAAAACTCATGGCTTGGCCATCTCTGTCGCGACCCAAAGATACTCCGTCGCAACATAAAATCTTCCTAGCCTAACAAACTATGTCGCGACATAGAATTGCTTTGTCGCAATACAAAACCTCTCCATTTGGCCACATTCTGTTGCGACAGAAAATTCCTGGCCTGGCTAACTCTGTCGCAGCCTAAAAATCCTCTATCGTGATGAAAATCGTCCTAGCCTGACCAACTATGTCGCGACATTGAATTGCTCTGTCGCGATACAACCCCATGAAATCTTGTCGCAACACAACAAATTTCTGTAGCGACTACGAATGTTTTGGCCTCAGCAAGCTCACATCGCCTTTAACCTCTTTGCCTCGGTGTCTCATTTGCGACAAGAGACCCTCTGTTGCGACATTGTCACGACATAGAATAAAACAACGCGTAGCGACGGGAGGGCGCTGCCATGACAGAAAACTAGAAAGCAACTTCGCATTTGCGGCGGAAAAACCCCTGTCGCGGCCAGGAAAACCTATCGCTGACCCACCTTCTGACACGTGAGAAGCTGTGTTGTGACACGAGAAAACCATGTTGCGACACGATTGCGAAGAAAACTCTATCGTGATAGAAAACTAGCTGTCGCGACCCAGACGCGAATGGGCGGTAACTGCTTATCTAGGCTATTCTTGCACCTCAACCTTTTTTCTTTCAAACACCTAAATTCAATACACAATAGCTTTTTTTGTTACCTGAAGCAATATGGAACACATAAATAACCTTGCATTTGTATTAATCATCTGAAAATGAGTTTAATTGCTTTGTTCTTACGCCCAAAATTAGAAGCATAAGCAGGATAAATATCGAAATTTTACAAAATACATTAATAAGCGAGATTTTTGGCCTTTTGTAAGACAGAAATTGATTTACGGAAAGGGGGGCAAATCGTAATTTTGGTTCTGAAGTGTAATTTAGGTTAAAAATCAGAAATTTATTCTCTAGATCTCAAATGATGAAACGAATTTCACCGTTGGAATCGTCTCGCGAAATCTGCTTCTTACTTGTGGAAATTTCGTAGAGATTCGAGAGGAACGGGTCGGGTTGGCACGTTTTCGAGGCATCGCGGTTCAGTCTTGAAGTAAAGCGATTTTGATGCGACCAGTCATATATATACGATACTCATGTGCCATAAATTGGCATGAGTGAAAATATGAAAATGGGCTGGCTGAGATAGTCTTAGAATGTCCAAAAGCGGAAAGAAGGGATAAAATTGGCATTTTTCGAATTGTTTAAGTGACACAAAAGACAAAGCACGAATAGTGCTTGTCTTCTTCAAAACCAAAGAAGCAAAAACGTGAAATGAAGCAGGGGACTTGCAGTGGGCGGCTGAAATTGATTTTAGAGAGAGAACCTCAAGCTTCTCTCTAAAATATTGGGCGATCCGACCGTCGGCGGTCTTCGGGAATGAAGGAATTTGCTCTGTGGAGGGGCTTCGCGTGGGTGCAGATTTGAGGAGTTTGACAAACTCCGAGAAATTGAGATTCTGGAGTTTTACTTTATTTAGTGTTTTGATGTTTGTTGGATTGAGGCCTTGAACGGTCGTTTGATCGGTCCCGAAACTTGGGACGAATTGTTGTAATTTTTTAGAGGCGGTTTACGCACGATTCGTGGGTAGGGGCTGTTTGGGTTAATTGTGTGTTGATTTATGTATTAAATGGTGATTTGTTATGTATAGGGTCAGTAATGGCCATGAAACCCGGGTTCACTAAGTGAACCGATGATTTGTGAATTTTCGGGAATAGTAACCGAGGGTTTCACTATTCCCGAAACAGTGTTTTCAAAATTTATTTTTGTGTGAAAATGGGTTTAGTGCAGTGATTCGATTGAATTGCTCGTGTTTGAATTATTAGCCAAGTGACCTGGTTTGATGTTTGAAATGATAATTACATGACATGATTGTGTGATTGGATATTATGTGGATATGTGCATGTTTACATATTTAAGCTGTGATTAGACTATATTGGAATTGGCATACATGCATTCCATATGCTTCAGAACACCCTAGGATTATGGAGTAGTGCATGAGATGAGTCTAGAAAATGGTTAGAGGGTTGTCTAAAATATTAATTATCGGAGTAGTCAATTAAAAATATCGATCGTCGGAGATGACCCAATTTATATTCATCGGAGGAGGGTAGTCCACAGGCGATAATATATCAATCGTTGGAGATGGCCCGATTGATATATACATCGGAAGATTTGTCCACTAACAAAACAATAATTCTCATCGAGGCTTGGGCGAGTGTGAGAGGCGGTGAGGACTTGGGATGCGGGTTGGTCATGTAGACATTAGTAGGATCATGCATTTGCTTGAATGTATGTTTATTTTAGATTGTTACCTTTACACTTAGTTGGAGAGTAGCCCACTTGGGGTGATTCCACTGAAGTGAGCATTAGCTCACCACAATGGGGATATTACATTTTGAGGTACGGGAGTGGGGGTGGCTCGTCTAGGGATTGAGGATTAAGAAAGAAATAGGGTTGTGGCTTTGGTTGATGATATATACATGTATTGAAATGTCTAATTTTAATATATGTATTGTATAAATGAAAATATTATATCTTTATTAACTATTTGGTATAGTTGGATTCTCATAGTTAGTATGTATTATGAGTATCGTTTGTGGGCCCAAGTGGCCGTATTACTCATGTGATTGGATATATTGGATATGTTGGATATATTGCACTATTTGGGACAGGTATATGCAGGTTTTGTATTTGGGTAGAGCTCCGATGAGGGGCTACTTGGGTTTTCCGTGAAATGTCGGTGTAGGCATTCACTAGTATTCCAGCGGGTTGACGGGCAGTCAGCGGACCCGGGATTTGGGCGTCACGACGGTATCGGAGCTTGGAATGTCTGAATACTGGGGGCTCGGGTTGGGTATATCACCACTTGGGTGGTTTGATGTAAATTATGGAGTATATGGAAACCTGAGGTGATTTAGGCTTGGCCATAGTCGAGACCAGAACATCACCACTAGGTGTGGTTCGATGTTGAGTTTAGGTGTAAGTTACCTAGGAAATCACGGAGACCAAAACTAGGACCACTTTGCATGCATGCGTTGATGTGTTTGTGTGATTGGATTTTTGTGAAGTGTCTTGCATGCTTGGTTGTGCGTAACATGAAATGTTGTGTTGTGATTAGTGTGTGCTTAGATGGATAGCACATAGGAAAAATTATAGGAGTTTACAATGTGTAAACTGAACGAAAATAAATAAAATAAATTTAAGCAATTTATTTGGTTTGTTGGGAAATGAAAAAAAAAAAAATATATATATATATATATATAGATAAAAAAAATAAACTTTAATAAATTTATTGGTGTCTTGGAAAATGAAAATAAATAAAATATATTTTGAGTATTTTTGATGCATTTGAAATAGAAAAAAAAAGGAAAAAAAAAAAAAAAAAAAAAAAAAAAAAAAAAGCGAGAGGAGACACAGGAAGTGGAGCTCTTTGCCCGGCTGAGCATTAGGCTGAGCCGAGGATTGGTGTAGGCGCGCGGGCATGGGCGTGCGGGGCGCCACAGTGCGACGTAGCCGGGGGGCGTTGGGGCGCGGTTTGCAACGGGCGCGGCGGGCCTTACGGGAGGCGAGCGGCCCGGGGGCGCAGTGGGGCGAGTGGGGCGGCGCCTTGGGTGGCGATGCGACGGCGCGCGAGCGTGCCGGTGCGCGGGGGGCACGATGTACCTTGGCGGCGGGGCGCATGGGCCGCAGGCGGTGTGGCCTTGGCTGAAGTGGCACGGCGTCTTTCTTTGAGCAACCGAAATTGTGCACTCGGTGCCTCGGCCTATTATTGATTTTGACTCAGTGCATTACTGCGAGTCAATTTTGAGAGAAAAATTTTCGAAAGAAAAAAATATATACTTTTGGAAAAAAAAATAATAAAATAAAATCAAATAAATTAGACCATGAAAAATAAAATAAAATTTTCAAAAATGAAATTTTGATGATAAAGAAATATTTTAAAATGCATAATTGATTTATGTTTACATTATTGTAAATGCAAGGACGAAGTAATGTATCTGCGATTTATGTGTATGATTAGTGTCTCGGGGCGGTGTTTATGCCTTAGAATCTTTGGTGAAGTGAGCGTGTCGTGGGCGCGATGATGGCTAGATGGGGAGCTGAGGGCGTAGAGAGTCCCGCGAGTGCTGGTCGGGCACCATCGGTGTTTGATGAGACTTTTCTTTGGTGCAGGTATTACGACAAATCTTTATCGCCTGCAAATTTGGAATAGCGGGTAGGCAGGAAGATCTAGTAACCTCACAGGGTTTAGGGCGCATCATCGCCGACATTCACGGGGGGAGATCCGATGGTGGCGAACCATTGGTTTATGCGAATTGAGCGTCTTGAGGCTATGGAGATTACCTCGGCTAGGCCGGATTAGACCCAGCTGCGTTCCGGTAAAGGGTGAGGCCCAAGTATGGTGAAATGGGCGAGGACCTCTAGAGACTTAGAGGCTATGACATGGGCAGAGTTTCAGGAGCTGTTCATGGGTAAGTACTTCCCAGAGATTGTGAAGGCTCAGGAGTTCCTAGAGCTGAAGAAGGGGGCGATGACTGTGATGGATTATGTGACTAGGTTCACAAAGCTAGCCCAATTTGTTGATGATTACGTGGCCACAAACTTAGCCAAGGTTAGGAGATTTGAGAATGGGCTGAAGTTGTCCATTCGAGACAGGATTGTAGGACTTCGCCTATAGGATATGGACTCCATGGTTAGGACAACCCTGACCATAGAGAGAGAGTTGGGCTTTGAGGTTGAGACCTTAAAGGAGCCTTTGTACATGAGTTCTCCCTTAGGGATTGGGGTGAGAATAAGGATGATATGTCGAGGTTGCGAGTTAGAGATCTCGGGGACTCTACTCACAGTGGACCTGAGAATCATGAACATGTCAGAGTTCGGTGTCATCCTGGGGATGGATTGGGCGACGGCTTACGGGTGCGTTATCGGTTGTGAGCGTAGGAGGTTCTGCTACGCGGGACCGGTACTCGTGTGGTGTTTCGAGAGGCGAAGCATGACATTTTGCCCCAGACCCGATTATATGAGTCAGTGTCGAGGACCGGTTGGCGGGTTAGGTATGAGCCTTACCTTAGAAGGACGAGTGAGTTGGACCGTCTACCTCGAGTGGTTTCGCAGTATGCGGATGTTTTTCTAGATGAGCTACCTGGACTACCTCCACATAGGGATGTAGACCGATTATTGAGTTACACACAGTACTTCACCCGTCTATGACTCCGCGTAGGATGGCAGGATGAGTTCACGGGCTGAGTCAGTTCTGAATTCTTTGGATGAGGGTTCATTGAACCCGAAGCACTTCACCATGGGCGCTCTCGGTTACATTTTGCGAAGAAGAAAGACAAGCCCTTATTATGCATCGATTACGAACGGTTGAGCGGGGTTCACGATCAAGAATCGGTGGTACCATTGCAGAGGATTGATGATTTGTTTGATCGATTGAGGAAGAGCGAGTACACTCGAGAGATGAACCGCCTTTGAGTTTTCATCGACGGAGGGTTAGGGATATGGATATCCCTAAGGCCTTGACGTTAGGACGCGTTTTGGGCACTATGAGTTTACGGTGATGCCCTTTGGATTGACGAATGCGCCAGCAGCATTCATGGATCTCATGCATAGGATATTCCAACCCTATTTAGATCAGTTTGTCGTAGTCTTCATGGATGACATTTTACGATGCACTCGATCAGTGGGAGCATGAGTATCGCGAGGATCGTTTACCGATTGTTGAGAGACCATCGGTTATCTGCGAGTTCGATTAAGTCTGAGAGTTTGAAACTGCGGGTGGTATTCAGAGATTTTTAGGACAACGTGGTGTCGGCATCGGGAGTGTCGGTCGACTGGGAGGTCGAGCGTGATGGTTGGGAGAGAGTAGAAGTCGGGTCTTGAATCGCCGTTTCTTGGGATTGATTTGGGTGACAGGAGATTCATTGAGGATTTCTCAAGATAGCCATTTTTATGACTAGGTTGATCTGGAAGAATTCGAGTTTGAGTGGGATGACCCGATGCGAGGAGCGTTCCGGGGAGTTGAAGAGAAGACTTACTTCAACTCCTATCTTGATAGTCTCAGACAGAGGACAGGGGTACATAGTGTATTATGATGCCTCGAGGGCCGGACTGGGATGTGTCTTGATGCAGTCCGGGAGGTGGTGGCTTATGGTTCCTTGATTGAAGAATCATGAGCAGAATTACCGCCGCGCGACATGGAGTTGGCGGCCGTGGTGCCGCCTTGAAGATTTGGGCGCCACTACTTGCGAGGAGTTCGAGGTGTACTCGGACCATAAAGTCGAGTATATTTTCCTGACGGGACCTCGATATGAGGCAGCATGGATGGAGTTCTGAGGATTATGACTTCACTTTGCATTACCATCCGGTAAAGTAGATGTTGTGGGCGATGCACTCGATCGCGGAAGTCACGAGGGCGTTGGCTAGTATGGCTTCTCGGGAGTGGATGCTCGAGGCTGAGTGGGACGAGTTTAGGCTACAATGCGGCTTGGAGACTCGAGTACCTTAGGGAGTTTAGTGGCTGCAGTCTGTTAAAAGCGAGGTAGTTAGTCCGATGGCGGGACAGAATGGTATCCATGGGGGGCCCGAGTCTGATCGGTACGGGTGACGAGTTTGGACCGTTCAGCGGATGGTAAGTCTTTGATATAAGGGGCGGGTAGTGGTTCCCGGTTGACAATTTGAGAGAGGAGATTCTCGAAGAGCTTCAGCGCTCTGCGTTTCTGTCACATCAGGGTGGCATAAGAATGTATCGGGATCTTGGTAGCGTGCTATTGGTGGGACGAAGAGACACGTAGGGGACTTTGTTCGACGATGTCTCACATGTCAGCGGGATTAGGCTCGGTACCGGAAGCCAGCGGGGCTCGCGGCCATTGAGTGAGGCGGTGGAGTGGGAGCGTCACGATGGACTTTGTGACCTACTTGCCATGGATGCAGCAGAAGCATGACGCGGTATGGGTGATAGTGGACAGACTCACGGTGGCACATTTGCGTGCGTCGCCAGATGACCTTAAGCGCGGAGATTCTGCGGTTATACATTCGAGAGATAGTCGGCTACATGGAGTACCGGTATCCCATAGTGTCGGATATGGACCCGGAGTTCTGGCACTTTTGGAAGAGTTTCAGGCTATGGGCCTGTGACTGACAATGAGTCTGACATTCCACCCTCGAGACGGATGGTCGGTCTGCGAGAGAGCGTCTGAGTATTAGGACGTACGAGCATCGTCTGGATCATAGGGTAGGCTGGGAGGGAGCATTTGCGCCCAGTGGAGTCGCACAACAGCAATTATCGGGGCGAGTATACGGATGGCAGAGTATGAGGCCTTTGTGGGAGGTCATGCGAGGTCACCATTGCCTGTTGGACCGAGGTGGGGAGAGTTCCATCCAGCTGGTCTGATCTAATTAGAGACACCTCAGGAAGGTGGGCTTGATCTGACAGCGTCTTCTCACGGCTGAGCCTTCGGCGGATGTGCGACGTCGGCCTTGGGAGTTCGGGTTGGGATCCACGTTTTCTTGAAGGTGATGCACAGAGGGAGTTAGTCGGGTTGACCAGCGCGGGAGCTATCGCCGAGGTTTATTTGGACCTTCGAGATACTGAAGGGCAGACAAGTAGCGTACCGAGTTGCCATTCTGCGGCGTATTAGGTGTCGCGGTGTTTGCGTCTCCGTGCTCCAGTATACTCCGGGATCCGGCTATGTGGTGGATTGGGGGACGAATAGGGATTGGCGATGGGGCCCGAGAGGCGGAGTGTACGTGTGGATAATTTGTGATCGGGTTTTGCGGCCTTGAGCGGGTGAAATTTAGTGAGAGTCTTGTATGGCGACATGGGTGGAGATCGGCGTGGGAGCGTGAGGACCGCGATCTCGGGCCCACCTATCCCTTCTTGTTTAGGGATGAAGGTGTAGTTTAGTCGTTTGTTGATGACTGTTTACATGCATGGTAGAGTGCTCGTTGCATATGCATGTAAGTGATTATGGTGTCAATTTCGAATGAAATTCCTTTAAGAAGAGGAGAATGTAAGACCAGAGCAATTTCTGATTACGGAAAATAGAATAAATCGTAATTTTAGTTCTGGTATAATTTGGGTTAAAAATCCGAAATTTATTCTCTAGATGTTATTTGAAGTATTGTGATTGTGGTTTTACCTGTAGTTAAGGTCGTCTCGCGAAATCTAGCTAGCACGTAAAATTTCGTAGAATTCCGAGACAGTCGGAGTTGGCACGTTTTTCGAGGCATCGCGGTTCGGGTGCCGTAGAACGATTTTTGATGCGACGAAAGTCATATATAACACGTACTCATGTTCCATAAGTGGCATGAGTAGAGAAAGTATGAAAATGGATGTAGAGATAGTCTTAGAATGTCAGCCCCGGAGAAGAAAGGGACAAAATTGGCGGAGTTTTCGGGTGTTTAAGTGACACAAAGACAAAGCACGAATAGTGCTTGTCTTCTTCAAAGCAAAGAAGCAAAAACGTGAGACGTAGACGGGGACTTGCGGTGGGTGGTGAAATTGATTTTAGAGAGAAGAACCTCGAAGCTTATAAATGATGAAGCGTCCATTAGTCGCGGTCTTGGACGAAGGAAAGGCTGGCTCCTGCGAGAACGTGGTCTTTGGATTTGAGTTTGACTTAAACTCCGAGGAGGTAGGAATTCTCCCTACTTGGGTTTACTTTATTTAAGTGTTTTTCAATGTTGTTGGATTGAGGCCTTGAGCGGCGGGTTTGATCGGGATCGAAAACTTGGGACCCGGGTGTGCTCAATTTTTTTAAGAGGCCGTTTCTGCCTGATCCGTGGGTAGGGGCATTTGGGTTAATTGTGTGTTGATTTATGTATTAAATGGTGCTTTGGTATGTATAGGACGTGTGGCGTGAAGCCGAGGTTCACTAAGTGAGCCCAGATGATTTGTAATTTTCGGGAATAATGTAGGGAGTTGCTATTCGAAAGCAGTGTTCTCAAAATATATTTTTGTGTGAAAATGGGTTTGGTCGAGTGATTCAAGTTGAATTGCTCGTGTTTGATTATTAGCCAAAGTGTGCTAATTTTGATGTTTGAAATGATAATTACATGACATGATTGTGTGATTGGATATTATGTGGATATGTGCATGTTTATATATTTGCATGTGATTAGGCGTATTAGATTGGCATACATGCATTCCATATGCCTTTGTAACACCCCAGGACTATAGGGGTGAGTGCATGAGATGAGTCAGAAAATGGTTCGGAGGGTTGTAAAAATGGCCAGTATCGGAGGGTAGTCAAATTAAAAATGCTCCGATCGTCGGAGAGATGGCCCAATTGATATTCATGGGTAATCCTGAGCAAATAATATATCAATCGTCGGAGATGACCCAATTGATATATATACATCGGAGGTTGTCTATTTAACAAAGCGATAATTCTCATACGAGGCTTAGGCGAGTGTAAGAGAGTCGGTGAGGACTTGGGATCTGAGTTAGTCATGTAGACATTCAAGTAGGATCATGCATTTGCTTGAATGTATGTTTATTTTGGAACATTACTGCTAGGCTTAGGTGGAGAGTAGCCCGCAAGGGTGATTCCGCTGCTAAGCATTAGCTCACCGTCGAGGGGATATTATTTACAGTGCGGGGGCATGCGGGGACGGCTCGTCTGGGTTGAGGATTTGAAGAAAGCCGGGTTGTGGCTTTGGTTGATGATATATACATGTATTGAAATGTCTAATTTTAATATATGTATTGTAATTCTTGTAACTATTTCGTATATAGTTGGATTCATAGTTAGTATGTATTATGAGTATCGTTTGTGGGCCCAAGTGGTCGTATTACTCATGTGATTGGATATATTGGATATATTGGATATATTGCAGCCCATTTGGGACAGGTATGTGCGGGTTTGTATTTGGGTAGAGCTCCACGTACAAAGGAGACTACGCTCGATTTTGTGAAAAATGTCGGGTCGCGAGCATTCAGTATTCCGCGGAGTTGAATTGGTCGAAGCGGACCCGGGATTTGGGGCGTCACACTTTTTCACAACTAAGTTCTTGGATGTGTTTCATCCCCCGGTGTACCCCTCCGATGCACGAAAATATTTTTCCGCAGCCGGGGTTAGCAATGCACGATAGATGAATTCTCTAGCACTCCGCTAAGTGCGTACGATGGCAAACACACACACATTCAATTACAAGTATGCACATTCCTACTCGAATGTCTACATGCCCTGCCCCATTTCTCGAGTCTTCACCGACTCCCTCACACATGCATTTGTCATGTATGAAAAAAAAAAAATTTTCAAAACAAATATTTTTATTTTTGAAAACTCATTGGTCAACTTTCGATATAATTTAGTGGACATACTCTGATAAATTTTGATGGACAACCCTCCGATATATTTTAATGGACATACTCACAAAAGTACGGTGGTCAAGCGCATGGCCTTGAACCGGGGGTCCGTTGACTACCCGTCGGCCGGAATACAAGTGGATGTCAGTTTGCGAAGCGCCACTTCAAAATCGACGAGGGAATCTCCTTTATGCGGAGAGCTACTTAAATCTGATCCTGCATATCACATCCCCAAGCGGTGCAATATAATCCAATATATATCGATCACATGATATCTGGCCACTTGGGCCCATAAAACAATACTTTCGATATACATACCAACTATGAATCCAACTATATACCCGATAGTTACAAGGTTAATATGTTTTTACTCTTGTCTGACATATATCAAACATAGAGTTCTAATACGTGTTTTAAATCAGGGGCAAGCCCTGACTCGGCTTTCTTCTAATCCTCAGTCTACAGGGCCAGCGTCGCACGCTCCACTGTACCTGTAAAATGCCATCCTCGGCGGGGTGAGCTGGCGCTCAGTAGGAGAATATACTAGTGGCTTCCGCAAGTGCGATGCGTTGATAACACATTCAGCGAATGCATGATCCTGCCCAGTGTTTATGACCAACTCGAATCTGAGTCACCGACTCCACGCTCGCTGGCGCGTGGCAAAGTATTGAACTGTTTATTTGTGGACAACCCTCCGATGTATATATCAGTGGGCCCTTCCGGCGTGTATGTTATTTTTGTTGTGGACAACCCTCGTGTATACATATCAATTGGGTCGCTCCGGCGATTGATATTTTAATTTGAACTTACCCTCGATAGTTTTATGTTTTCTAGACGACCCTCGAGCTCCGGCCTACTACGAACTTTAATCTCATGCACTCCTCTACTAATCCTAGGGTGTTCTATGCATATGGAATGCATGTATCTTAGACTAATACAGTCACAATCATGCAAATATACTAAATAATGAATATACTTTCGCATAATTCCAAATCCACTGAGTGACCCAGTAACAATTATACAACTCATACATCGAGAATTGAGCTCGCAGGCTAATGTTCAAACACGAGCAATTCGACCCAGTCACTCGATCCAAGCCCACATTTTCCTGCAACCTCATTTTTGTGTCATATTCTATGAACAGTAAAAAACCTAGGTTTTCACGGTTCAAACACAACCATTCATCGGTTCACTTTGTGAACCACGCATTTCAAACCATTCCCATTTCAAGTACAATCAGGCATGATTTTGGTATGCATAATTTCCCACCACAAAACAGCCTTAAAATTACGAACAATCACGCGATCAAAATTCTCAAGAATTTTCCAACAATTCGGTCCCAAGTTTTGGGACCGATCAAACGACCCCTCACGGCCTTAAACCAACTGACTGCGGTTTATTACAATTTTGGTGAGAAATGAAACACCCGAGCAGCCCTCACGGTTATGGCTCGGCTTGTTTGGTTTCCAAAAATTCCCTATCAATTAGGTCGAGTTTGGGGCCGTGCTTTGTCGTTCGAGGCCTCATGCAGCCAAGAAACATTGAAAAATACTTAAGAAGGAATAAAACTCAAGTGGGGGAGAAACCCCTACCTCCAAGGAGTTTGAAGAGCTCCCTAAAATCCGGCCTGCCTTGAATGCCCTCTCCGTGTAGAGCGGTTCTCCCTCTTAATAGAAAGGCACACTTCTCTGATTTGGATCGCGTACAAATCTAGAAAGAAGGAGGTGCTTCTCTCTCTAAAAGCGTAAACTCCATAGCTACTGCAAGTCCCCATTTCGTTTCCCACGTTTTCCCCTTTTGTTTAAGTGGAGAAGATAAGTCATGTTCATAATTTTGTTTTGTAGTGACTTAAACATTTACAAAAATGGCGAACTACGTCCTCTTTCTGCGAGATTTGATGGTGGCACTATCTCGGCAGTCCATTTCATCATTTTCTCTACTCATACCACTCATGGCACATGAGTATGTGTGCACTCATCATGACTTTCGTCTCATAGAAAATCGTTTCTGACACCGAGCAAGCGATGCCTCGTAAGCGATGTCAGCTCCAATTGTCTCGGAATTTTACACGAAATTTACGTGCAAGCTAGATTTCGCGGGCGATTCCAACCCGGTGCAATCCCGTTTCATCCAAGATCTAGAAGAATAAATCACCCAGTTTTTAACGAAATTACAATTTTGTCGAGTGCGATTTGCCCTTTTTCCAGAAATTGGAATTTCTCGGGTCTTACACCCTCCGAGAATATTTAGTGGACATACTTCGACAAACTTTAGTGGACATACTTCGATACAATTTATTTATTAGACAATCCTCCGATATCAAATTCATTTAAAATCCATGTCATGCACTCACACCCGTTTCATGCGATGTCCCCGTGCATATGAAATGCAAAATGTCATTTCATACCAATTCATGTTACATGCATGATGAGTACTACATGCAACATTAATAAATCATGGATAATTATATTTTCTACATATAATTTACATCTATCATAAATTTCATGTTAATACATCAAATAAGCACATATCAACATGACTTTTTACACAACTAGCATGTTATACATTTTTCCAGTAATAACACGTAAAAACAGCACACGCAATGAAAAACCTTCGGAAAATCTAATCCCGGATTGCCCGGAAACAGTCCCGAAAGTTCCAACATTCAGTCCTAAAATATTGGGATTGAACCTTACAGCCACTCACGGCCCTAAAACACTCCATGTCATTTAAATGGCTCTTAAAACAAAAATAACCAAAGTAGGAGAAAAACCCCTACCTCTCAAAGTTTGGCGAAAACCCCGGATTCTTATACCTATGCGAAGCTTTCGTCACATAGATGAACTTTGTTTCTTGCTTCGACAAAAACCGACGATTCGATCTCCGTAAAATCTAAAGAAAAGGTGAAACTTCTCACTGATCTTTTCTTTCTTTTTTCTTTTCTTTTTTTTCTTTTTTTCTTTCCCTCCTTTTTCCCTTCTCCCCACCGAATTTTTCCACTTGATTCAAGAGGGAAATTTCCTCCAACCTTCGCTTGCCACATGTCTCCTTCTCATTGGCTTTCTTTCTCTCACCTTCCTTATCCCACGTTGTCAGAAACATCTATCCCAGCCCCCTCTAGGGCTTGACACATGGCACTACCATGGGTCCCCTTAAACTTTCCTTTTTTGTTTGACTTATCTCTCTCTTTTGACACATGGCTTTAAATGAGTAATTATTAAGTCTTAGTATGTCGCTTACTGCTATCTGATACGTCAAAAGCACGTGAAATTGTATCTCAATCAGATAAAACTCTCGGGTAAGCTAGATTTATGAGCGGTCCAGCGATAAAGTCGGATTTCGTCATTTGAGATCTAAAAAAATTCCAGGTTTCAACCGAAATTACCGTTATACAATTTTTTAGAAAAATTGAATTTTTCCTAAACAAGGCTTACAAGCTTTATGATCTCTCCACCAGTACCATTTTTGTTTCTAGAGACATGAAATTCCATGAGCAAGTCTTTCCGTTCCACAGTCATTCTCCTCATTCCATTTCTTCCCCCCTCCCCATTCCTCCCTTGCATGATGGCCCAGCCTCCACTCCGCCTCCCTCTCTCCTCCTCTCTGCTTTTCCCTTCCCTTGCCCTCTATCTTCATCCCCTCCTTTTGTCCCCAGACGTAGTACCCGCCTTCGTTCCACTCCTGTTTGGCTCTCTGACTTTGTTATGCACATGGCTTCTACTGCTTAGTCTACTGATGGTGTTTCTCCCCCTTCTTCTCCTCAATTTTCTCCATCTTATGCTTCATTTTCAACCAATATCTCCTCCATCTCTAAGCCCACTTCCTACAAACAAACATCTCTTGATCCTCGCTGGTTACAGGCTATGGATAATAAACTTAATGCCTTGGAACATAATCAGGCCTGGGATCTCACTGCCCTCCCTCCAGGCAAGACCCTCACTGGTTCTAAATGGGTCTACAAAACGAAACTACATCCTGATGGCACCGTTGACAAGTTCAAGTCTGATAGGTAGCAAAGGGGTACCATCAGATCGAAGGGATTGGCTATAATGATTGATTTTCTCCAGTTTCTAAATTGGTTACTGTTCGCTGGCTTTTGACTATTGCCACAGCAAGGGTGTGGCCCATTCATAAACCGCTGGCTACTCCTCAGTTCCAATTTTTGGTTTCCAAGTTGGGGTTGATTTCTCAACCTCCACCTAGAGGGGGGCTATACAGATGTCACTATTCTGAAGCCTCCTAATTTCTGAGTCTTATGGTTTGCTAAGGTAACTAAGAGAATAAGCTAGAGTCCAAAATGTTCTTTCCTCTATATATATATATATATATATATATATATATGTCAAACAGAACTATGACACATAATAATAAAAGGTTAGATTACTTTCTTCCTCTATAAGCCACCTCTACGCCTGGTTCTATCATGTTTCTGAACAAAGACTAGGAAGACTAGAGTAGAAGAGGATGGGGAGAAGCTATTATTAGGGGACTACTTAACGGTGAAGTCAATTTTGTTTCTTTTGGTTAGTTGATGGAAGTGACTCAAGGAGCTAATATTTCCTACGGGTGTAATCGAATCGAGTTGAATCGACACAGAGTCAAGCTTAAACTCTACTTGATTAAAAAACTTAAAACTCGAAGTTGATCGAGTTTTTTTTTTTCTGTTGTTCGAAACTTGAGTCGAAAAATAGTTGAGCTACTCGAAATCAACTCGATTAAGCTCGCAAACAACTCGAATTAGGTATTGTGATACTCAAACTTGATTTAACAAGCTACTTGAATTCGACTCAATTAACTCAGAATCAATAAGTATCTTTAAATTGAGTTTGAATAGTTTGACTCATTTACACACCTAATTATTTTCATGTTATATATATATATATATATATATATATATATATATATTTATCGCCTTTATGTTTTTTAATACAAATTTGAAACATTGACTACATAGATATTATCTACTCCAAATGGAATGGGGTTTTTATGATTTTAATTTTTTTTTTTTGATATTTATTCATTTTGCATATTATCATTATAGTATTATGTTCTTATAAGGATTCGAACTTGAGATTTCTTGTAACCTTTTCTTACTCATTTACCATTTGAGTCAAGTCTGAAGGGCATTTTTAATGTAAATCTACACAATTAAAATATAACCATTTCATGGATTTCATCAAACAATTTCTCCCTCCAATCGACTTGAATACCATAAAATTTTCACTTTTCTTATTTATAGGAAATAATGATGAAAAACATAAATATAACCTTTGACTTAATTTCTAACTTTCACGCTCATCCTTAGAGATTCGTCCATATTCTACTTGCCTAACTTGTCTAACACGCGATGAAGTATATCACTTGCGACTCTTTTTAGAACTTTTGTGAGTTAATCATAGTTTTCATATTAAGATAAAAAAAATTTGACTAGATATGTAAGACTCGAGAAAATTTTAATTTTCGAAAAAAAGGCAAAATCGTAATTTCGGTCAAAACCTGAAAATTTTCTAAATCTCGGTTGACGAAACGGACTTCACCGTTGGAATCGTTTTGCGAAATCTAGTTACCACGTTGAATTCACGTAATTCGAGACAAATAATTTGCACGCCGAGGCACGAGCATCAGCCGTGAACAAAACTGATGTGACAAAAGTCACTTATAATATGTACTCATGTGACACATGTTGCATGAGTAGAGAGATGGTGGAAATGGATGGCCGAGATAGTGCAAAATGTCAAAAATTCAAGCTTAGGGACATGATTGGTATTAATTGAATTGTAAATGATAATAGGACAAAAGTCCAAATAGTGATCATCTCCTACCTTAAGAGACCAAAAGAAAACGTGAGGGAGGAGAACACTTACAAAGAGTTTAGGTTTTTTGATTTGGGTTGAGAGAGAGTGTGCACTTTCCTCTAATCACACGGACGCCTGATTCTTCTGAGCAAGAAGGAAAGTCGCTCGACGCGACGAAAAACGTTGTAGGTACCGATTTCTCGAGTTTCAAAACTCCGTGGAGGTAGGGCTTTATCCCTACGAAGTGCTTTGTGATGTTTCGTTGGTTTGAGACCTTGAACGGTCATTGATCGTGGTCCCCAAAACTTGGGACCAAAATGTGAAAATTTATGGAACCTAATCGATATCCGCGGACACTCACCTGACCGCTTGGGTTGCTAGTGTATAATTTAGCGCCATAAACTTATCGCTACGCGCATTTGGCGCCGAATTACCTCATTGCATTTCCTGGGTTCACAAAGTAGAACCGATGTCAGGATTGGGTCGTGAACAAGAACCCAGGCTCTGGCATCAGCTCACGTGAATAGCGTTCACAAAATACTCAGGAGAAAATGTGTTTGGTCGAGAATTCAAATCGAATTGCTCATGTTTGTTAATTAGCTCAGTGAGCTAATTTTTGGTGTAATGTCTTGAGAATTTATATAACATGTTGTTGTGATTTAAATTATGTAAATATATGCATGATAATATATTTGCATATGTTATATAAATTGTGTTGAAATTGTATAATGCATTTCATATACACCAGGGTAACCTAGAAATTAGGTGTGTGTGCATGACATGAATTTTCTGAAAAAAATGAACATGGTTGCGAAAGAAATTTCACAGGATGATTTTCCGAAGAATGGTGTTGGGAGATGGTCCTACAATTACACGTTGGAGGAGCCCATGTATTGTTTTGAAAGGTTCTCCAACACATTTGCCTCGGAGGGTAGTCCCATATTTTTATCGAGATTCGATAGCGTATTTTCAAGAACAACAAGTTTTGTTTTGAAAATGATCTTTTTCTCATACATAGCTTAGGCAAGTGTGAGGGAGTCGGTGAGGACTCGAGACATGGGGTTGGTCATGTAGACATTCGCAGGATCAATGATGCATTCGAGTGTGTTTACATAGGATCATCGTGATATGCACTGTAGTGGGAAAACCCATTTAGTGGTGATTCCACCATCGTAAGATTAGCTCACCCTGCCGAGGGAATATATTATTTCAGTAATGTGGAGCATAATGAGGAAACTACCATCTTATTGCATGTCGATTTTGAAGAAAGCCGGGTTGTGGCTTTGTTTTATGGATGTATGACATGTATTAGAATCTCTAGAATTTTACATATGTTCGGGCAAGATCGAATTATTAACTCGAGCTATGGCATATAGTTGACGATATTGATGAGTATTGCTGTATGGGCCCAAGTAGCCGTTTTACTCATGTGTATATGTTCGAGGATGTTGTTTGGGACAGGCTATGTACCTTGGTAGAGCCCTGCACAAAAGAGACTTCGCCTCGATTGTGGAATAATGCCCAAGTTACCTCGACATTCACGAGTATTCCGCTGCCGACCGCCATCTCTCAACGGACCTCCTGGCTTTCTGGGGCCACAACTTGGTATCAGAGCCTAGGTATACGAATACCTAGGGCTTGAGAGGCTTGGGCTTAGACCATAGTCAGGTAAGAACATTACCACTTGGTGTGACTCGATGTTAGGTTTAGGTATGAGATTACCTAGGAAGGCACGGGACAAAACTAGAACACTGCATGTGTGTTTTGGTGTGTGATCATGTGAATTGCTAGATGTATATGGAATGGTGTGTATACCATGTTGTATGTTATGATTGTTTGTGTACAGTAATGAAGCACATAGAAGTGTCGAAAAGCTGAGTTTTACAAAGGTGTAAAACTAGAAAAGAAAATAAATAAAATAAATTTTAATAAATTTATTTGGGTTATTAAGGTCAAAAAAAATGATGAAGAAAATAGAGCTTCTAAGGTTTTGCTGCAGTAAACTCAAGAAAAATGAGTGAAAATAATTTTTATAAATTTATTCTGCATCGAGAACGAGAAAAAAATATGGATATGTATTTTTTGGGTGTTTCCAGTAGCAGAAATGAAGAAGTGGAAAAAAAAAGTGTGAGAAAACGAAAAAAAAAAAATGCAGAAACTGTTTTGGGCTACTGCCCAAACTATGTCACGATACAATGGAAAAATTGTATCATGACATAGCCATTCTGGTGTAAAGTGGGCTGGGAATTGTATTGCAACATGAAAGAGTCAGGCTGGTGAGGTTTGTGTCGCAATACACCAAGTGTATTGTGACAGGAGCAGGCTTGTTGTCGAGAACTGACAAGTAAGACAACAAAGTTGTATTGTGACCGGAGAGGAGGCTAGCAGAGAACGGTCGTTGACATGCCAGGTCACTGAAGGAGGCTTAAACATTGTGTCGCGCACCTGTGCCACGACACGGCATAGGAAGGCTCACAAGACAACACAAGGCCCGCAACACGCCTATCACCCCGCGACACTACCGGGGCCAGGCCACGACACGGCTCTTCGAGCGTCGGGCGCAGTAGTCGGGCTGCCAGTCAGGCACTGGTGCACCCAAACGCCACTCAAGACACTGCTTCGAGTAACTTCGACACTGCTCGCTAAAAATTTTTCGAAAAAAATGGAATAAAATAAAAAATAAAAAATAAAATCACACAAAATCAATTAAAATGAAACAAAATTTAAAAAAAAAATGAAATTTTCATAAATAAATTTTTTGATGTTGATTATGATATGATATATGGAATTAATTGTCTTGCATTGCCCATAAATGCAAGGACATAGTATATAACATGTATTTTGTGTATGAATAGTGTCTCGGGGCTGTGTTTATGCCTTAGAGATACTACATTGTATTTAACGCCATCGAATCGCGGTGTATGGTTAATGAGGACGAGACGCAGTGGTGTCTACTGGCACCGGTCAGCACCACCCGCATTTGACACAGGCCTTTGTTGAGGTCAGAGAGATCACAAGGCTGCTATAGCAATGTGCTGGTATAGCGGTGTAGTCGTGAGGTCCGAGTAACCTCTGTGAGGTTTAGGCAATAACATCCTCCAACATTCACAGAGTGGTGTGAGATCCGGAATGGTGGCGCGCACCATTGATTCATGCAGATTGAGAAGGTGTTAGAGGCTATGGAGATCACCGACGCGACTCAGATCGACTAGCCCGCTCCGTACCTAGAGGGTGAGGCCCAAGTACGGGTGGAAATGGCAAGGACCCTGTGACCTTGCGCAAATGACACGCGCAGTTTCAAGACTGCCTACGGGTAAGTCCTTTCCAGATACTACGAGGCATGCGAAGGCTCAAGAGTTCCTAGAGCTGAAGCAGGAGACGATGACCGTGATGGATTATGTGGCTAGATTCACATAGCTAGCCTGTTTTGCCGATGATTACGTGGTTACCTGACACGCTTCAAGGTCAGAGATTTGATAGAATGGCCGAAGTTGTCCATTCGGCCAGATTGTAAGACTTCGCCTACAGATAGATCACTGGTTGGACAACTCAATTACAGAGAGAGAGATAGAGGATGCCTCTGAAAGTAATTTTGATGTGTTAGTAGCAAGAGGAAGGAGAGTCGGGCTTAGTTTCCAGAAAGAAGCAGAGGGCTTCTAGTTCACAAAAGTGGTTCCAGAAGTCACGCCATCCTAGCCGTGGATCTGATCAAAGCCAGCAGTCGTGTCGGGCGCATGGTGTGCTACCATTGCCAGCAGCCTTGACATTACGAGGAGGATGCCTGCAGACAAGATCCAGGTTTTGGGACAAGACAGCCCCGGGCCAAGGATAAGACAGAGAGGATACATTACATTCCTCCACACCCGACATGTGCCGAGGGGCCACTCGCTGTGGAGTTGCACCTGCACCCTCCCCTTACACAGCAGCCGCAGGAGGCCAGTTAGGGGCCGAGGTAGAGGACGAGGCCCATAGGTAGGGACGTCAGGGGTTTAGGGGCGTGTCTACGCCATCACACCGCAGTCGAGCTCACCATCAACCGCCATATACAGTAATGCTTGCCATCTCGCCATGTGCAAGAGTATTTGGATTATGGTGCTTCTCGTGATTCATCCATTGCCTTACCGCCAGATAGAGTTGGGCTTAGAGGTTGAGACCTTGGAGGAGCCTTATATGTGAGTTCTCCCCAAAGATTGTGGCGAAGGTGGACGAGCATATCGGTCATGAGTCGAGATCTCAGACTCTACTCAATAAAGGACTTGAGGATCATGGATATGTCGAGTTCGATGTCATCCTCGGGATTGGATTGGTTGATCACATGTGGTCATATCGATTGTGAGCGTAGGGAGGGCTACCGCCTACACGCTGCACGGCACTCGTGGTATTTCAGTGTGACAAGATGATATTTTGCCCTTACAAGATAATGAGTCCGTGTCGTGGACGCTTAGCGGGTTGGCTAGCGAGCCTTTTACCCTAAAGGACGAGGAGAGACTGCATTTCTAGATCTACCTTGGTAGCTTCTAAGTAGTATGTGGATGTTTTTCCCATAAGCCAGGATCGCTTCTCCGCAGGGTCAGAGACTCAGATCGAGCCACACCCCGGTATCAGCCATCTCTATGACTCCGCATAGGATGGCAATCATTGGAAGGTAGAACTCGTGAGTCCAAACATGTGGAGCCATCACAAGGGTTCATTAGACCGAGCACTTCACCATGGGGCACTGATTCTATTTGGCGAAGAAGAAGGACAAGACCTTCGATCAGGTATCGACATCGACAACAAGAATGGTTAATATCAAGAATCTAATTCATCAGCCGAGGATTGATGATTTGTCGATCAGCTTGAGAGGAGCGCGAATCTACTCCAAGATAGACCTTCGCACCGGCTAACATCAGCTAAGGGGTTAGTGGGAAACAGATATCCCTAAGACAACGTTTAGGACGCATGCACTTTGAGTTTACTGGGTGATGCCCTTGATCGACGAACGCCAATCCATTATTCATGGATCTCATGCATAGGTATTCCAACCCCTATCTAGATCAGCTTTGTCATAGTCTTCAGGATGGCATTTTGATCTACTCCTGCAATATAGAGCATGAGTATCACTTATGATTGTATTACGCTTGCCGAGATCATCGCCTATACGCTAAGTTCGTAGTGCGAATTTTGGCTTACGAGGCGAGATTTCCGGGACACGCAGGTCGCGATCGCCCGTCGCGGGACCCGCAGAAGGCCGAGGCCATGATGAGTCGAGAGGCCGTGGTGGGTCACCAGACACGAGTTTCGATTGGCCGGGTACCAGAGATTCATCGAGGATTTCTCCATTGGCAAAGACCATGACGAGGTCAATCTCTAAGGAGGTTAAGCTTGATCGGATGACCGACGAGGAGGCATTCCAGAGTTGAAGAGACATCTTACTTTAGCTCCTATATTGATAAATTCCATGTGGACAAGGGCCACAAAGGTATCAGATGCCTCGAGGACGGATCGATGTGTTTCGACACAACCGAGGGTAAGAGAAATACAGTTCCCATCACCAAGAATCATGAGCAGACACCCCACACACGACTTGAGTCGGGCTACCAGAGTTCTCGCTTAAAGATTCTGCCACCACTTGCAGGTGAGGAGTTCGAGGTACTTAGGACCACAAAAGTCCTAAGTATATTTTCACGCCAGTTGGGACCTCAATACAGGCAACGCAGATGGATGGAAATTCCTGTGAGGATTATGACTTCACTTTGCATTACCATCCCTGAAGTGTGGTGGCCGATGCACTCGCCTAAGTCACGGAGCATTGTTTAATATAGCTTCCCGGGAGTGGCGGATGCTCGAGATTGTGGGACAGTTTGGGTTACAGTATAGCGAGTAGGCACAGGGTACGTTGGGGTGTTTAATGGCTACACCATTCTAATGTATAGAGTGATTTGAAGGCCTGTACAGGACGCGAGATAGTGTCCATCGTGTGACCGGCACAAATGCATGGGTGACGAGGGTCGGATCAAGCTCCACGCATGGTAGTCTTCTAGATAGAGGACGGGTAGTGGTTCCCCGCTTGACCGATTTGAGAGAGGAGATTCTCGTGGAGTTTCACGCTTCGACATTCACATAATCCAGTAAGACGAAGATGTACCAGATCTTCATCGCCGCAGACGACCGAGCGGGATGAAGGGACACGTAGGGACTTGCTCGACGATGTCTCACGTGTCGCCACAGGTTAAGGCTGAGCACCGTAATGTGCCAGGGCTACTTCAACCATCGAGGTAGCCGAGCCGGAAGTGGGAGCACGCCATGATGGATTTTGTGACCCACTTGCCACCTGATACAAAAGAGAGACATGAAGCTAGTATGGGTGATAAAAGGACTCCGGCCACGGTCGGGCATTTTCTAACCGTGCATGACCTTCACATCGAGAGATTCCGCATGTTACACTGAGAGATATCCGCCACATGGAGTACCAAGATCCATAGTGCTCTGATAGGACTCCAGATTACGACGCACTCTTTGGTATTTCCTAGCAAAGGCAGGGCACAAGACTCAATTCATGAGCATGCGCGGCTTTCCACCCATGTATCTGGATGGTCGGCCTGAGAGGACATATAGTGTTAGAGGACATGCCACGAGCATGCCCCGATCATAAGGGTAGCCGGGAAGAGCACTTGCCCTAGTGGGAATTCGCCACAACAACAAAGATCGTGCGAGTATACGATGACACCGTATGAGGCATCAGATGGGGAGGTCAGGCAGACACCGCTATGTCGGGACCCAGGTGGGAGAGAGCTCCATCACTGGTCCCGATCTAATTAGAGACACCTCCGAGAAGGTGAGCTTGATATTTATTAACGCTCTCTCACGCCGGTACTCTAAAGGTTGAGCCTTACGCAAGGTGACGCACGACGCCGACCCTGTGAGCTCGAGGCCTGAGATCACGCTTTTCTCAAGGTACGCCCAAGAGGGAGGGTCAGTCTCGACTGCTGCAGTTATCGTCGAGGTTTATCGGGCTCGAGATACCGAGAGTGGCAGTCATCTATGCACTCCATGGCTGACCGCCAAGCATGTCGTGGTCCAAGAGGTATTTCACGCTCCATGCACCGAAGATACCCCGCAGATCCAAACATGCGGTGGATTGGGGATGATTAAGGTTGACACGTACGGGACCTTCGAGGAGGGACCAGCAGCATTTGATAGCCGTGATCGTTTTATGACACAAGACCGCGGCGCTTAGTTATAAAAGTACACAGACTATGGGAGTGGAGGAGTCAACGTGGGAGTGCAGGACACGATGCGGGCCACCTATCCCTTCTTGTTTAGGATGAAGGTACGTGGCTTAGTCGCTAATATTTAAATGACGAAGCCATATGCATGGTATAGTGCATGCTGTATATGCGCATGTGAGTGATTGTGATTGTCCGTAATTTCGGATCAAATCCTTCACAAGAGGTGAATGTAAGACCCGAAAATTCTAATTTGAAAATGGCAAATCACCGCCAAACCTGAATTTTTCTAGATCTTGGATGACGGAAACGACTTCACCGTTGGAATCGTCTCGCAAAATCTAGCTACCACGCCTAATTTCGCCAATTCGAGACAAATAAATTTGCACATTTTTCAAGGCATCGAGACTAAAACGTAAAACGAAATCAGATAGACAAAAGTCACTTCATAACATGTACTCATGACATGTTGCATGAGTAGAGAGATGGTGAAAATGGATACAAGATAGTGGCAAAATGTCAAAATCCAAGCTAGTGGACATGATTTGTATTAATTAAATTAGAATGATAATAGACAAAAGTCCAATAGTGATCATCTCCTACCTTAAGAGACTAAAGAAAACGTGAGGGAGGAGAACACTTACAAAAGAGCTTAGGTTTTGATTTTAGTAGAGAGAGTATGACTTCTTTCTTAAGATCCCGGGCGATTCGACGTTTATTCTCTGAGCAAGAAGGAAATCGTTCTACGCGGCGAAAAACAACTGTAGGTATCGGCTTCTTGAGTTTCAAAACCTCGTGAGGTGGGTTTTATCCTCTACTTGTTTTACTTTGATTTAAGGCTGGTGATGTTTCAATGGAGGCCTAAACTGATCGAAGGATCTAGCCCCAAAACTCGGGACCGAAGTGTGAAAATTTATGAACCCAATTAGACATCCGTGACAAATTACACGGACTGCTTGGTTGCTGTATAATTTATGCTATAAATTGTATTTATGTGCATGAGGGCGAATGGCTATTGATTTCTCGGGTTCACAAAGTGGAACCGATGTTAAGATTGACTACGAACAAGAATCCCGAGGGTTTCCATCGTTTCACGTGAATAGTGTTCACAAAATATTTTGTGAGAAATGTGTTTAGTCGAAGTTTTTCAAATCGAATTGCTCAAGGCTTGTTAATTTGTTTCTGTGAGCTTACTTTGTGTAATGTATTGAGAATTTATATAACATGGTGTTGTGATTTAAATTATGTAAATATATGCATGATGATATATTTGCATGTGTTATAGAATCAGGTTGAAATACATAATGCATTTCATATGAACTGGGTGGAGTCATAAAATTAGGTGTAGGCATGATACGAATTTTCCAAAAAAATGAATATGATCAGAAAGAGGAATTTCACAGATGATTTTCCGGAGAATGCAGGTGTTGGTGGAGTGATGGTCCTACAATTACACCGATGAGCCCATGTACATGCCATGGTTTCCTCCAAATTACATTCATAATTTCGAGGGTAGTCCCATATTTTTATCGAGATTCGTAGTGTATTTTCAAGAAATTAATAAGTTTTGTTTTAAAATGATATTTTCTCATACATGGTTAGGTGTGAAGGAGTCTGGTGAGGACTCGAGGACATGAGGCTGGTCATGCAGACATTCAAGTAGGATCACATATTTACTTGAGTGTGTGTTTACATAGGATCATCAGATATGCACTGTAGGGGTGGGAGTAACCCATTGGGTGGTGATTCCACTACCACAGCTAGGCTCACCCTTATCGAGGAATATATTATTTGGCGTACAAAGGAGCGATATGAGACGCTTCTCATCTTAGAGGCCGCATTTTGAAGAAAGACGGGTTGTGGCTTTCTTTGATGGTTTTATGATGTATGACATGTATTAGAATTCTAGAATTTAATATATGTTGGAAGTAAGAATGAATTGCTTAACTTTGAGCTATGGTATATAGTTGATGTATATTGATGAGAGTATTGTTGTATTAGAGCCATGTAAATGCTTACTCATGTATATGTCTTATGATGTTGTTTGGGACATGTTATATATGTTGGGTAGAGCTCCCCGTACAAAGGAGACTTTGCCCGATTTTCGTGAATAGTGTCTGGTTATCCTATTATCCAATGGTATTCGCGGGCGACGGTTGTCAACTGACCCCTATTGGGGGCTTCACAAGATATGACTTTTTTGACGACCAACAGTCGAAGGCAATGTAGTAAATTATTCTTACTGAAACTCGAACCCAGAACTCCTCCTCTTATACCCTGTCTTTTTAAAAGATTGAGCGCTTTATTCATGAGTTAGGTATGACAGGTCACTAGGTATGATTTATTCTTAATAAAGAGTCACCCTATCTTGACATACTTTGTTGTATTACCGTCATGACTTACATTATGAAATATATCTCATTCAACTTTGTTTTTTTTTAATAATTGTGGATGTTCAGGTCAACTTTCGTGTATCTTGACCAATCCCGAGACCCTAAAGTTTACGATTGTGTAAAACCTAAACTCCAATGCCTTGAGGAACTAGAAACTCAACTTCCACGCTTATTCACACCATTATTAAGGCATCTATTATATTAAATTTGAGTATTACAATCTTCATCTACGAAAGGCTCACATATCATATGACCACCATGTTTCTTGTATAAAATACCTTGATAGAAGTAAATTAAATATATACGAATCAAAATGTGCATATTAATTTATTTAAAGCATAAAATATACTAACCTTCAAACGTAGTCATTGATAAATTCGATCTGAAATTCTGTGAGATGGAAAACACTGTAAAAGTAGTACATATGGATACACTACTCTCAAACTACTCTCTACTGCTTTTCCAGAGCCCTAATCACAAAGATACTAATATATATTGTTTACTTGTCCTATGCATTTTTATAGTTTGTGCAAATCATAATGGGTTTTTAAAGGGAGATGATCCTTTAGTCTAATGGGTCAACCAGAGTCTTATAAAGAGTGTGTAAACCAAAGGTTCTATTACAAAATAGTAATCAAGTTGTTCCTATTAATGACATAAAATTAACCCTGTAAATGAGTAACTGATTATGCTAATTCCACAAATATTTATTTATCTAACACATCTTTCCCAAGGCATGGTTTTTTTTTTTTTTTTTTTTAAGTCTAACCTAGATGAAGAGGCAATGATGAAAATTTCCGAAAAATCAGCGAAACTTCCCGATATAACCCACAGCATATAAGCAAATATTTGATCAAGCAAGAAGCATGGATGAAACTTTCAAGAAATTTCTCCGAAATTTCGTGTTTCAGTGAGTCTAGGAAGAAATATATCTCATAAATTTCCAACGTAAGAAATTTCTATAAATATCTGTGAATTTCGGATAAATTTCGGTTATGGGAGAAATTTCGGCGATGTTCCTACGAAATTTCTGCAGATACATTGTGGAAATTCTTGGATAATTTTCAGCAAAATAGAGGGAAAAATGAAAAAGAAACAATGGCGTGGCCTGACCTGGGAATGGGATGCTGCTGTGGAAGAATGGGGAAATAGGCATGTTGAAGAGTTAAATTAAATAAAGAAGAATAAAGGGATCAATTTTGAAAATTCAATTCCCAAAATATGACCCCTTCATCAAAATTTTACTTTATTTTAACAAAAATGCCTTTTTTATTATTATTTTTAAAAAAATAACCTTCATTTATGCATAAATATATGAAATGGAAAAAGATAATTTTATCAAAAATGGATTGATATGAAAAATTAAATTTACAAAATTTGGATTATTTGAGGTTTTTAACATAATGTGTTAATGTGTCATGGAGAGGCTCCAATACGGTATAACATAATCTAATGATTCTATATAGCATAATATTTCATTAAGATTTGCTATAAAAAAAAAAAAAAAAATATAACAAGTTTAATCCTTTTTATCAAAACATAACTTTTTAAACTCAAAATTTAGCAGTCAAAAAAAAACTAAAAAATTAGGCACCCTCCTTTTTATCAAAACATAACTTTTTAAACTCAAAATTTAGAACCACCTTTAGTAAAGATGTTGTTTACTTACCAATAGCCCAAGTCAAAATCATAATTTTCTAAACATAATATTGGTATTTTATAAATTTTATTAATTATGAGTAGCTTCTAGTAAAAATTTTAAAATTAAAAATAATGTTTTGTGTTTGATCTCTGTGATAAAAAACAATAAAATAAATATAATCAAAATTGTGTTTTTTAAAGATAATCTCCCTATAAAAATAAAAATAAATTAAATAGTTTAAAAATAATTTATACAGTGATTATTTTTCTCAACTTTTCTTTCTTTCACATCTTCCATCAAAGTTTTCAAAAACCAAACATCCACTTATATGAAAACCGGTAGTATCTTTATCATAAATTAATTTAATTATTCAAATTTTAGACAAAGAAAAATCAAGAAATATTTGGATTAAAAAAACCCTAAAATAATTCAAAATTTATAAATCTAACCCTCATAATATATATATTTTTTTCTTGAAGAGTAGCTCATTCTTAACAAAAAAAATCCTTTACCATTTTATGTATTTACAAGTATCTTATAAAAAAAAAAGGTTATTTTCAAAATTTGATGAAGGATTATATCTTCGAAATTCACTTTTCAAAAGGTCTTTTAATCAAATAACACAAAAATCAATTTAAGCATGAGTATTTGGACGGATGGAGTTGTGGAATTTTTGTGTGGGAAAAAATATTAGGGAATGGAAAAGTCATTTAAACAATGTAAGTATGATTATCTGGATGACAAAAAAAACTTAGTAGGCCTTTCTCAAGAGGAAATTTATTACCGCTCAAAATTTACTCCTTTTTGATAGGTAAATAAATACACAAATACAACTGCCAAAATTTTACCTTGCAAGATGGCGTTACAACTTTGAGGGTATTTTCCAGGCAGTTCATAATATTTTTTATTTTTATTATTTATAAATAAGATAAAATGTTATATAACCATAATATAAATATTTCATTTTAACGTAATGATAAAGTTAAATTGTAATCATACAAATAAATATTAAATTAATTTATCTTTTTTTAATACATCAAGATGTTAACACTATGATTTTCAGCCTAATAAAACAAACAACTTGACTTAATAGAAAGAAAGTTTTTTTTTGAAAGCTAATGACCGGACTATTTTAACGTTGACATTCTAACAAATTGAGCCGGACTTATGGATAATAGAAAGAAAGTATTAGAAAAAACAAACCATCAAATAATTAATATTATTAATTATTATTCAAAACAAAAGCTTTATTCAATATTAAGTAAAAACACAAATTCCCCCGTGGCTAACATTTACTTATAATGAAGTGATAATATATTTGTGGACTCATATTTTTTACGTGCGTTCTCATTTGATGGCGAGACTCGTATTTTATTGAGAAAAAAAGAAGATTTTCTTAACAAGCAAATTTGAGTAGCCACTTTTTTTTTTTTTTTAAAGGAAAAACAAAATAAGAAATAAAACCCTAATGTAACTATTTATTTAGGAAAAGACGTGTCCACAAAAAACCAAGTCTGAATCTGAAGGTCATGTTACTTATCGGGAAGGTAAGATAGTAAGTTGTATCACCCCTCTAAGCCCGTATAAAAACGATATCTACTAAACAAGTTTAGGGAACTATGACAATTAATCAATTAATTATGGATACAAAGAAAAAGAATCACATAACTCGATACATATAAAAAAAATTATTAACTTATAAAACAGAGATCCAATTTTATTTTAAAAGATAACTATTTGCATTTATTTTAGAAAAATATTTATTAAAGAAATCAACTAGGTCAAAAAGATTTATTTAACTAATTTAGAGAGGAAAATTGAACTTATAACTTTATTAAAATTATTATTCTTATTAGGGGAGATATCTTATTGAAAATTGAACACAAAATTATTTTATTTATAAAAAAATTGACAATCTTATTTAAATAGTATTAAACTTTGAAAGATCTTATTTAAAAGACAACATTTTGAATTTTATTAAAACAATTTTAGATTCTTTATAAAAAAACATCTTTTTAACTATTTTTATTAGAGAAAATACAAATATTCTTAAAAAAACATATTATGAACTTTGTTTTATTAGCTCAGTATTAAATTATTCTTTTATTAACACAAATTATAAAGCTACATGTTAATTTTGTATACAATCAGTGTGTATATAAGAATAGATTTACAAGAATATATATAAAAATAAAATTAAATATCAATGAGGGAGGAAAAATGTGCTCAAAATGTCCTACTTGTAATTTACAATATCCCCGAGTCTTTGTTGAAATCCGGTCTTTCGTTTGTTATTAATCCATACTCGATCAACAAAAGCACTAGGAGTGGACTCACGCAAAACAAAATAAAGCAAAAAGAAAAAAGGGCATCAAAGTAGGAAAAATAAGAGGGGTGTTAATGAAGCCAAAATAAATATTAAAGTCTAATAATAATAAGCCTAAAAACAATATATAAACTTATCCAATTAATTTTGTTCATGTTAATGAGCCCCAAATTAATAAATAAATTCTCAAGCAAATAGTAATATGTGACTAAACTAAATACATAATTTCATATTAATAATAATTAACTTAAAATAAATTTTAATAAATTCACAAACAAACACATTTTTTTTCAATTATTAAGCTCAATTTAATTTAAAGTTAAATATCATACCATAATATTTCAATTTCATATATAACCTAAAAAACACAATAAACCTTCTAAATATGTCAAATTCATGGCTAAAACATACACAAATTACACTTTTGCTCAATATCTATTAATATTAATTTCATGCTAATTCACAAAACTAATTTAACATTCCAAGTCCCAACAAATATAAGCCATGTAAAATTGCTGCAAAATATCAAAATTAATCATAAATACATAAAACCAAGTTATCAAATATATATATTAATAATACAATATATACATTATCAAAATCCAAATTTCTTAATAATATAATAATTAAACATATAAAAAAGATCTAATATAATAAATAAAAAATGCATTAAGTTAGTCTAGAAATGATTTTAGGAAGAAAATTGCACATTTTTTTAAGACTTAAAATGTAGTTTATGTTAAAGAAAGTGAGAAAAAAAAAGTGTTTGTGTGGTGAGAAAATGAAAGGAAAATAATAGATAGTGAATAAGAGAAAAAAGGAAAATTGAGTGAATGAGAGATGAAGAGGAGATGAGGGGTCACCGAGTGGCTTGAGTGGATTAACGATGTGGTCCGGTGACTTCTCAGCGCCGATGAGGTGGTGGTGGTGAGAAAAGGAGGAAAAAAAAAAAGAAAAAAAATGAGATGAATAGAAATAGAAAATATGAGTTTTTGTTGTTGGAATTTACCTTAGATTTTTTTGAATTTAGAAGAAAATTGAGAAAAATGGCCAGAAGAAGAAGGAAGAAAGAAGAGGGGGAAGGAGAAGGAGCAGAGAATAAGCAGGAAGCAAGGACAGAAGGAGAGGGGGGTGAAGAGGGGAAGAGGAGGACCCGGGGTCTTCCAAAAAACGAGAGAGAGAGAGAGAGAGAGAGAAATAATAATAATAAAAAATCAATAAATAAAAAACAAAATCAAAAAGTAAAGTTTAATAATAATAATAATATGTGAGTAAATTTTGGGTCCTACAATATTATAATGTGTGATTTATTAGAAAAGTATTTCAACTATATATAAATAATTGACTAAAAAACTCACAAATTTAATACAAAAGAAATAATCAATATGTTTAAATCAAATTTTAGCAAATGTTATAAGGATTAAGGTGCAAATTTTGGGGTCCACAATATTATAAATATTATGATTATTAGAAAAAATTATTTCAACTATATGTAAATAATTGACTAAAAAACTCACAAATTTAATACAAAATAATCAATATGTTTTAAATCTAATTTTATCAAATATTTATAAAGATTAGAAGCTGTTATTTTCTGTGGAGAAGTGAAAAGTTTTTATTATATAACTTCATAAGTTTTGCCTGGAAAAGTGTAATTCTTTTTAAATTTCATCCCGATCAGTTTCTTTCATTTTGGTAATTGAAAATGTAATTATTTATGTCTAATTCATTTATTATTATATTTTTTTTATATTGTTTCAAATGTATTAGTATGCGTGCGCTTACTAGTTTATTTAGAATTTTTAAAAACTTAAAATAATTAAATTGATAAATCATGAGTGTCTTTAACGTCATTTTTGTTATAATTAAAACTCGATGGAAAGAAAATCGAGAGAAAAAATTTAAGGAAAGAAAATTTGTAAGAAAATAAAAAGCAGTTTTAAACTTAATAAATTTATTCAAACTAATTTCATTTGTTTCTCTCCCTTTGACAGTGAAATATTAAGAAATTTTGATTATATTTCATTTTTCTTTTTATATTTTTTATGGTGAAACCAAATCAAATATGAGAAAATTATTTTTCTTAATATATTTTTCTTTCTATTATTTTTTCAAATTTCAAACACATTAGCTCCCGAATTCTCAAGTCGAGTGAATGCGTCGAGCATCTACGCGATGCATTTTACATAACACGCAAAACAAACAAGAAAGGCGGCGGTGGGGTTTAAACGTGCGATACTTTCGAAGATAATGCAAGGGTAACTTTTGAACTGTAAGCGTCGGAAGCGAGCGTTTTCTGCCGATCTTATGAATGTCTGCCTCATTTGGTGCGATTATGATACCTGCACTATGGAGAATGGGGATCACTTTTCATGGAAGTGGGCAGATTTTATTCAGCAAAGGTGGGAGAGAGTTAGGGGAAGTTGGCTCCCTTTTCGGGAAGGTTGACTTGTTCTTCCTTCTATGTAACCGCTTTATCGAAAGGGACGCTATTGGACATGCCTTGTTAGAGGCGGAGTCACTAATTCTTGTGAAGGCATATCCTTATAGCACGGCCAGATGGCTTCATTTGGCGAGTCGCCAGCCAGAGAGAGGGAGCTCCGGGCGTAGTGCTTGAATGCTGGCGTGTCGGAGGAGGGACATCCGGGCTCGGGGCGCCGGGCTGCCCGGGGGTTGGTGGAGGTCTGGGCCCATGGTGCCCTGTACCCCCTTTTCGGCAGGGGGTAGTGTTTTCTCTACCGGGGAAAGTATTCTGAGAGACAGGTTTTAAGTGCGATGGGCCGTTAATGGTGGATTGTTCCAACACGTAATTTTCTGGGTTAACTCCTTGTTTTGGGGAGCGACCTTGAATTAATGGAGTCTTTGCGACATTTGCGACATTGGGCTTCTATATAAAAGGTTGGTAGTTGAAGGATTTCTGTATCCATCGATCTGAGTCCTAGTCCATGGTCATGCGGCGACCTTGAATACCTTTAACAATGGATGAGGTTGGTAGTGAAGGTTCAGAGATGAGCTTCATGCACGAGGCAATTCGGGAGCTATCGGCGACAGGCGGGAGTGCGCTAATTGATGTTTTGGAGGACATTTCTCGTTGTGATGTCTAGTGAGGGGTAGGCACGAGTGCACAAACAGGCGGATACAGGCCTCCCCTTAGTCGCGGCTGCGTCGGGCGGCTTGGAGATGGGAGTGGGTTCTCGGCACACAGAGACACCTCTGAGCCCTACGACAATCTTGCTAAGCCTCCGTGACATCAGCCCCATTTCCATCTTTCCCTCTTTTCTTGGGTTCAGCGTGGCTTCTTTCTTCCGCTTTGAGTGGTTGGCTGTAGCTTTTGTGTTTTTGCTTTTAAGGTTGTCGATAGGTTTTGAATGTTAGTTGGACGTATTGTAATACGACTCCTTAGTAACAATCATATCTATGTAATATTGTATAACTTTTTGATGCAATTAATAAAATCGAAATTTCTTGATGATTTGATGTCTTACAGTGATTTTGGGAATGACATGTTCGGGCATCTTGCCTAATCGGGCATGTTTGAACATCACTCAAGGTCGTAACAATGGTAGATTAATTGTCCGTATGAGTGAGGGCCCGTAGGCGCGCTTAAGCGCGTGCCTTAGGCGTCATTGTATGCGCCGGCCAGTTCAAATCATAGAGGCGATTAGTCTGGCGCATTAAATAGATCGATCTGAAGTTGGTATATGAGAACCTCATTCAGTCGTACGCACCCTTTCTTTTCACTTTGGGTTATCGCTCTTTGCGGCGATCCTCTGAATTGGTCCCTATTGCCGCATTCTAACAAGTTTGCCTTCTTTTATGTGCTCTTGCCAGTCTTCTTCCTTGATAACTATAGTGAAGTCTTGCATTATTGGGAGCCTGATGCGTGGCTGAATCTCTGTGCAAGAGATAGGGGTGGGTGGGGAGGAGGAGGAGGTGTGGTTTAAAGCCTATTCGGCCGAGTGTTGATGCTCGAGACTTGATCATATTTGGAATTCAATTTGTGGTATCTGTTGAGTCTAATATTCGTTCTCTGCTTCTCTCTTGATCTACTTGTAGAATGAGCGGGGTCGGAAGCTTCCCCATGAAGTATGGTGCGCCGGGCCCGATGGCATACCTGGCGGCAACATTGCGTCCCAACGTGGAGGTTAATGGGTACTGGTGCGACAACATTGACCTCCAGTTGGTGGATAGGCCCGGTGAGTCTACAGGTGGGGAACACAGCGGTGTTTTTACTTGGGAGCACCTTATGGCCGAGACTGCGCTCTGTGACCATGATTGTGGGTGCATTTCACCGGGCGCCCCGGCCCTTATCCACTGCGTGATTCGTATCTGATTGGCGCGTGCGTGTTGAACCAGCGACCTCTAAGGTTGGTGGGCCCATTCGTATTACTTCACGGCGTGGAACCGGTGGGTTTGGATGTCCATGTCGGTTTTTGAGCCAGCGTACGCGGTGTCGATGGGCTGCCGACTCGCTAAGGCGGAGGCCCGAAGGGGCATTTCTAGTGAAGGGGTCATGGGATGAGACAAAGTTCCCGGGCTGGTTAATGTTAGCGGTCAGTCCCTTCCAGTGTGTGGCGGCCGGATCTGGATTGTCGGCTATGCCGATGTATTTGTTGTGTTATAATTGAACTAACCGTCGGTCATTCATCGAGGAAGGCTTGGCGAAGGTTGAGTAAGCGGGTGGGATGAGGCTTTTGAGAAGATTGCCCGATTGGAGGTTCGGCGGGGCGCCCTTCTAAGGATGCCTTACACGGAGAACATCCGCCATGGGAGCTGACCGACTCCTTTACCCATCGGTCATTCCCGATCGTTGCCTTCGGACGTGTCGTGGAAGGGCTTGCTGTTGTGGCGATTTAGGTGCACAGTTTACGTCGATTCTTGCTCACTCCGGGGATCGGGAGTCGAGGCATCGAGTTGGGTGCAAGGTGTTGGATGCGTATCGGGGTCATCCACTTCCTCGAGTGGGGATTCTAGTTCCTCCCGATCTGCTCACGATTCGAGGGGAACTAGGAATGATTATCCAAACCAGACTCCCCTCCTTTGTGCAAGTGACCGGACTGCCACAGTGGTAAGATCAAGCGGAAAGGGGCACGGCGGCGAACGCCAGCGGCAGAGTCTAAGGAGGATTTTGTGCAGCGGGTTCCTCGCGTGCAGAAGGTCCCCAGGATTTGGAGAAGGAGGAGAGGGAGAAGAGAATGGCGAGTTTGCGATGGGATTCTGTTTGCCTTAAGAGAGCAGATTGAGTTCAGGTGGCGAGTCGGATACCGCCCCAGCCCAGGCTGGGACAGTGGGTCTAGTGCAGATCTTCCGGCCAATGGCGATGGGAGTTCGGGGAGTAGGCGATGTCATTCCACTCTCCCAGGGTGGGGCACGATCGGATGGAGTAGGCCGGGACTCAGATGGAGTCGGAGGCTGTTGACCCTAGTGCGCTCGGGTAATCCCCTCGGACCGGGCCGGAGTATGGGTCTGTGTCAGTTTATGCGGTCCGGGCGCGAGGCCCACCACGGGCCGGGTGATAGCAAGCGATTATCTTCCTCACGCAGCGAAGAGCCCCAAGAGTGGAAGTGTATCATCCCGGGGACGAGCGAGTGAAGGATATCTTTGCGCCGTTAGAACCTTTCCATCGTCAGAAACGATCAAGCGACGTTGTACGCACATATATCGGATGCCAGTGCTTGCTCGGGGCATGGGTCTTAGCGAAGACTACACGATGACCATCCCTAGCCGGGGAGCAGAAAAGAAGATATTACTATAGGATTATGATGGCCCGGATACAGGTTCGGAGCACTTAATTTGATCGATCGTGGCTTGGTAAGATATGGAGTTTAGATCAAATGGTAATAGCTTTAATACTTGCCTTTTCCTTCTTCTAATGGGTTTCTTTGCGGTAGTCGACATTTTGAGTGAATATATCTAGGTCAGCATCACCAGTGAAACTCATTGAGAGGGTGCCGGGACAGGCAGACTATGTATCAAGATCGGAGTGAAGATGGGAGATCGTCTTGGTTGAAGAGGCCGAGTTGGCTCGTGGAATCGCTTTGAGAGCTAGAGGCGAGAGTGTGAAAAGAGACCACGGAGAGGAAGTTGAAGAGGACATGGCGTCCACGAGGTATGTAGCTGGGTTGGAAACAAAGGGGCCATTAATGCCCAGTGCGGGGTTGTTCAGGCAGGCTCAGTGCCCTTAAACGATGAGACGATTGCTCGCGTGAAGGCGGAGTCGAACTTTGGGCACCCGAGGAGGCGTTAGCCGTGGCGAGAGAGCTTGCACAAGGCTGAATAATAAAGAGAACAACGCCGTTTGGCAGACGAGCGTCTTTCTTTGTCTTTGGGGCGGGTCACATAAAGGGCGAATTCTTGTAGCACCGGGAAAAGGCCGTTTGAGATGCGGCGATGGGGCGGGGCGGATCTGCGGCGGCGTCGTTTCAGCTATAGTGCGGATCGCGTGTTTTTGCCCACTGTATTTGCGGGAGCAAGCCGAGATCCCGAGAAGGAATGCCGAGATCTTTTGGCTCAGCTCACTCAGACTTTTGCTAACTTCCGTGCCCCCGAACGCTGCGGCTGCCGCTCTCTGCTGGACCCGGGTTGGTTAGCGAGGGAGGATTGACCGGAGAATAGCCCGACCGCGGCCGCGGGAGGTGCTCTTCCAACAGATCTCCCGGCTGAATAGGATGCCGTTGTTGAATAGGGTTTAAGCAGGACTCGTTCAGTTCAGTGTTTTTGTACCGAACAATTTGCTTTTCATTCTTGCTTTGTTATTTTCGGTTGGATACCATTTTGTACGTTTTGGTACTGCGCCACTCGGATTTCTATCCATTTTTGCTTATTGTACCATCTGAGCACGCATCCGGCTTATTGGAATCATCATATAGGCGGACGGGTCATACATTGCTGTCGGTGGATAGGCCATGAAACGTGCGACTTTGCGAGTGACGGTTGTGATGTTGCCATGGGCGGGAGTAGATCAGTTTCTACATGCTGGACTTTGGAATTGACTTGACTAAGATGTTATACGTGGCTGGTAAGGAAGCGAATCAGTTCGCCTTCATTTCGGACTTTTAAGTTGACCCAGTGATCATCATCCATCTTTGAAGTAGGCGATCGTTGGCTAAGCCCGGTTTGAAATTCACCGGTTTAGATATTATCTATCTTTGGCCGAAGGCAGGGTCGGTTTAACCACCGGGACTTTAAGTCGACCAGGCTAGATGTTATCCCATCTTTAGTGGGTGGAATAGTTTCCTGATCACAGAACTTTGAAATTGACCCATTAGATGTTATCTATCTTTGGTAGAGGCGAGTCAGGTTCTGGCACCAGGACTTTGCTATGGATCATGCGTGTGAGAACATATAGAAAGAACGCCCGGTTAAGGAAAAGAATGTTCTTTTATTGTTATTACCACCACTTTCAAGTGGGTGACATTTCCACATTCTAACGTCTGGGAGTTCATCTGGTTTATATAACATAAGATCAGTTCCCCGTAGGTGTAGCTACCATCTCTCTGTTCCCTCTGGATTGGGTTGGAATTTTCTGCAGAAACGTGTGACTACTATGGTCCCTCTAGATCGCTTATTGGAACACCGGGCTTCACTTTGTTTGTTATAAGAGTTTATAGCCGGCGTTGGTAGGCCTTCTTTTTCGGATTTACCAACTCCTGCGGCTCGTCACTTCGTCTAACTCTCGCGACTCTGATTACGCATTTTTGATTCGGGCGTAGCTGTCCGGGATGGTAGGTGAATAATCTCGTGAGGATGGCCGGCTTCATCCCGTGGGTGAGCGCAAGGAGAATCACGGTTGGCTTTGTTTGTGGTTCTAGGCCCAGGAGGAGCACCAGGCGGAGTTCACTACACCCGTTTCCTTTAGCGGAATCTAACAGCTTTTACGGGTTGACGAGGGGGTTTATTCGTGAAGGAGCTTGCGCGCCATTGCTTTGTGAGTGGGGGTGGGAGTACAAGTTCTTATCTTCAGTCTACAGCAAAAAAAGTCTCGGTAGGCCGGGCATCAAATTTGGCCCAGTTATATCTGATTGAATCTCTGGGATCACGGGAACACCGAACAATGTTTTCAGATGAAACGACCATCTATCTTTGGTGCGAAAAGCGTAGGCCTCCATCATTCTTGAAATGTCAACACAACCAATAGCCAGTTTCTTTTGGTTCCGATCGCGGTGGGCAGCGTGAGCTACATATCTTTATCCCCCATTGAGCGAATGGCCACGGTGGAGATGGAGACCAGTCCTGCAGCAGCGTTGGGGATGAGCGACCCGGCAGCGAGGATCTGTTCTTAGAGGATGTCAGCCGACATTTATGACTTCATTGTTGGCAATGCCTTACAGTGTGAGCCTTTGTGGGGCTGGATCTTTATTGGGTGATTCCCGCATACACACCTTCGAGTGATTCCCAGCTGCCATCTGGCCTTGCCCGGGAGTTAGACACTTCGGTATGGCACCTTGGGGACCGTCTTATCTGTTGCAGATCTACGGGGAGAACTGCTTGGTGGAATGGATTTTTATGAGCCTTGCTTGTGTTCTGGTAAGCTCACAGGTGGCTGCATAGCCAGTGTGGGATCCATCTAGGTTGGGGGAGCCTCCTCTATCTGGCTCACTTGAGCATGTAGTATGGAAGAGCCCGATTGATAGTAGATGGGGAGAAGCATCAGTTTTCTTTGACGGCAATGGCGGCCACGACGGCTAAAGATGACCCCTCTCATTACGGTCTCAGAGGACATGCTCAAGTTTCAGTGAAGGGTGTTTAACCACGTTTGACTGGGAAGCACTGCACTTGCGTTAAAGTTACCTGCGGACCTCAGTGCAGTTGACTTGTCCGACAACCAGCTGTGAATCGCTTTGAATCAAGAGGCTGCCAGCACCCAAGGCGAGTGCGAGTTCGAGTCCAGCTAACATGGCCTCGTAACTCTGGAAGCTGTTGTTGGAGAAGCGCCGAAACTCAAGCAATTTGCCTATTCAATCCTCTCGGTCAGTCGGTTAACGAACCCGATACCACGCCCCGGTTTAATGCAGAGGCTTCCTTCTGCACAAGTGTCCCGCAACCCATTGTCTCTATAAACGGATGTCGAGGCTGGGGGTTTGCGAGAGAGTGTAAGACTTGCCCCTTCTTGAACCTGAGCATGGATGCCATGCTCACTCAGATCCATGCTTGACGAGCCATTCTTGGATAGATTCGATTGTGAATGGTGCCCCGAGTGGAGATCGATCGGCCTGCAGCCCAGGATGGCACGGAAGTAGACAAGCCGGCGGTTGTTCGAAGGGCCAAAATTTACTTCGTTCGAGATGGCTATATCTTCTTTGGCGTGGTTGCGGGACTGCGACCACAAAGAAAACCGACCTGACAATATCATTCTTTAAACAAGCGTGCTCTTGCTGTCGGAGAACTGGGCTGCGTGAAGTGTTTATGAGCTTGGGGCTCCGCAAGAATAGGGGCTCCGTTAGGTATTGTTTGATCGCCAAGAATGCCCAGTCGCATTCCTCATTCCATTCGGCCGGTTGTCACCAGGGTGAAGAAGTTTCAAGCGGTCGAGTGAGCCAGGAAATAAAGCGCCACAGGGCTTGGCTAGGCCGGTTCTTTGGATCCCTTCTTGGAGGCGAGGCGGTGATTGTAGGATCTGTTTAAGGCTGTGCGGGGTTAGTACTCTGTTCCGCTTTGAGTTACCATGGCGGGGTGGTAGTAGCTATCGAGGGATGTGATATGCGTTGGAGGATGTGTAACATGATCGGTATTGCTTGGACTTCTTGATATGTCATCGATATAAACTTCCCGTAGTGCTGTAGAGTAGCGGTCGAGAACATCTTCGTCACTAACCTTTGATAGGTTGCTCGGCGTTTTTTAAGCCGAAAGGCATCACATTGTAGCGGAGAGGCCGTGGGGTGATGAAGACATTTTACGCATCGGCGGGTGCGTGGGGATCTGGTGATATCAGAGAGAGGGCGTCCGGGAAAGGCAGGCATGCGTGCTGATTGGAGCGTGGTCGATCTCTGGGCGGAGGAGCTGTCTTTAGGGCAAGGTATCATTGAGATCACAATGTAATCCACACATACTCTCCATTTGTCCCTCTTCTTCGGGACAACCACCACATTGGCCAATATTCAGATTACCTAACGCTCACGATAAATCAGTTCTGCGAGGAAGGTTATCGACCTCGAGTACGGATGATCAAGTGGCGATCGGATGGCGCCTCCGCTGTCGACCCAGGCGCGGATGTGTGATGCCCCCGAGCCGAGGTTGGTGACAACTCGTCGACCGAGTGGAGATACTACGTGGATGTCGGGTAGCTTGGGCCTGCCTTATGAAAATCGGGCGAGTCTCAGCTGACATGGGAGCTCTACCCAAAGTACAAAACCACAAATCTAAAAATCAATGACCCTGGGGTCCAAATGTGATTAAAATGAGTAAAAATGACCACTTGGGCCCTTGCATCAATACTCATCAAAATATATCCCAACCAAATATATTACATGGCTCAAGAGTTTTTACATTACTCTTAATTCAAAATATATTAAAATTTACAATTATAATACATGTTATACAAAATTAATACCAAAGCCACAAGTCGGCTTTCTTCTAACACACGGCCTCTAGTGAGTGTCGCCTTCTCGATCGCTCCCTGTACCTGAAATGGTGATCCCTCGTAGCAGGTGAGCAAAGCCCTGATGGGATAATTTCCTTCAGAGTTACTCCTTCCTAAGTGCATGCATGGCAAACAATCACATTCAAGCAATTTCATGAACTACTCAATTGTAATAGCCATGTGTGAGTCCTCAGGCTCCCTCCGCATATACCTAAAGTAGAATGCGAGTAAAATGCAGTTTTTCAAAACAAAACTATTTGTTCTCGAAAGCACACTACCAGTTGATAAAGTATTGGACTACCCTCCGGCGAATGTATTGCCCAGAGAACCTTCTAAACAATTATGGGCTCCTCCGGCGATGTAATTGTTGGACCATCTCCCAACACAATTCTCAGGAAAGAATCATCCGATGAAATTCCTTTCGCGACCATGTTCGTTTCTTTTCTTTCATGTCATGCACTCACTCACCAATACTCTGAGTTGCCCCAATGCATATGGAAATGCATGATACCAATTCAATATTGTATAATATATTCTGTGCATGTATATTAACATAGATAAAATCTTGAAACATATTGTAAATTTACATCAATAAGCATAAGAATTAGCTCACATGGGCTATTCTTGTAACAATTCATTTTGAATCACTCAACATCATAAAAATTCACACAAAATATTCACGTAACTATTCACGTGAACAGTGAAACCCTCGGGTTACTGTTCACGACCACACAAATAGGAATTTTCTCCACTCGATTCAAAGCTTTTGAAACCGAATTTACGGTTAAAACAAGCCTCAGAACATTCCTAACCATTTATGTAGCTCTTGAAGTGAATGTTAGCATAGTAGGAAGATCACCTCTTGGGTTGTCGAACCGCTGAATCGGTATCCCGCGGCGTAGCCCTCGCCGCGATAGAACAACTTTTCCTTTTTGCTCAGGTCGAGCTAGGCCGATCCGTCGTAGAAATCCCATAGAGAGAAGGTGCTCTCTCTCTCCCAAAAATATGAAAATCCAGCCCCTACCTCGAGTCCAGCCTCTGGAGTGCGCATTTGTGCTCTTTTGAAGAAGACAACACTATTGCAATTTTGTCTCTTCCTTATTAACAATTGTATTAATTCCACTTGTGTCCTTTTGTCTTGATTTTAACACTTGACTTAATCTAAGCCGTCCGTTCCATCGTCTCTACTGCGTACAACGTGTCGCGTGAGTACGTATAATAGGTGACTTTTCACTTCACATGTCTCGAACTTGGTTTGCGGCACCAGATACTAGTCTCGAAAATGTGAAATTGAGTGTCTCGGAGGTGACGAGGTCGACGTGGTAGCTAGATTTTTGCGAGAACGTTCAACGATTGAAGTCAGTTTAGTCATCAGGATCTAGAAAAATTTCAGTTTACTACCCAGAAATACGATTTTGCCATTTTTCATAAAATTGGAATTTTCTCGGGTCTTACATTTTCCCCTCCTTAAAAAGAATTTCGTCCCGAAATTTCACGCACATACGCATCCAACCACGTGAATATGTAACTTCGCTGACTCACAAGGCCGTAGCCGGGTATGACAACCAGGCTAGGTCCTGATACTAACAACTTGATGTTTGTCAGCTCATCAATGTCAAAATGACATCAGCACTAATATGTCACCGACCTAATTGACCGTAGCTGAGAATCGAGATCACGACTCCACGATTTCGACACATCTGACCAACTCTCACCCTACATCCTAGGGAAGAATTTCTCATCATCTCTCTAAAGGCCTCAACCTCTAAGCCCATATCTATCACATAAGATTCATTCATTCATGAATATGATGCATTCAATTCAAACGCCACTCTAGTCAGTGAGTGCGAGAGTGAGAAGCGTACCACCGCATATCGGGTGCCTATTGTGCTCATTGTGATTCCTTGAGACCTCTTGCCTCCCAAAATGATCTCGCACCTCATATGCCCCGGTGGCGACAATGGTATTCAATCCATCACTGTGACCGGAACTCGGCTGCAAATCCTGTCCTCGACCACGACTGCGCCTTGGCTCACGGCTTTATGTGGCCGTTGTGAAGTACTAGGTGCTTGTGGCACCACTGGGCGTATTGGATTCCACAGGAGCCCATCTTGGGGTGGAGGAACAAGCGTGTCCTCTCTGTCTTATCATTGGCCCACGGAACTTGTTTGTCCCCGAACCTCGGGATCCCTTGCCTTTGGGGCAATCCCTTATCATGTCCGGAATTCTTTGGCGGTGGAAACATAACATGCATCTGTTGGTGGAAACCTGGCTCGTCCACTGCTTGGGATAATCGGAATACGGAACCCCTTGCGAACGAGCCTTAAGCTTCTTTCGAACTAGAAGAAGGTTGATCTCCCTTCCTCTTAGATCCATATCTTGGTCCACCATGACATACACTTCCCCCTGCGTAGTGCGTGATGCGTCCTGACTGAGTCCATTCCTCCTCAACCATTTGGAGGGTGATGTACTTCTTGGCTGGAAGTCGTTTGACATACAGCTCCTCATTGCACATGCTTTTTTGTGCGATAGCGCGGTGCGAATCCTACGGCTTAACGAGGGCTGCTTTGGTCAAATCTGGGTGGTGCTGACCGATTCCGACAGATACCCTCTACGTCCTCGCCCTCGACTAGCCATCTACACATGTCAAATGGCAAGTTAAAATTTCATGCAGTATCTCTAAGGCATAAACACAACCTCGAGACACTATTCACACACAGAAAACATTTCATACATAACGTCCTTGCATTCTTAGGAAATGCAAGACAATAATTTCCACATTAAATCATTTTTTTTCATTTAATTCTGGACCATTTTGTCCAAAATTCTTGAACACCTAAGGTTATGTTCTCGGCAGAAGTATTGGCGTTTTCTTTCCTATCTTTATTCATAAGCATACAATTTCAATCACAATTCATACACAACAATCACACAACACGTAACAATGACATGTTGCTCGCTGATCACACAATCCACGCAAAACACGGTCATGTAGTGTTGCAATCTGTCAGTGACTTCTAGGTAATCTCATACTAAACCCCAATCCTCGAGCTTTGCAGTGTGATGTTCTTACACCTTCGTGGCAAGGCGAGTCCCTCAAGCCCTAGGTGTCCGTGCTAGCACTTACACTCTAAGGCCAGGTGGCTGAGGCCAGGTCCCCCAATTTTTGGGTACTTGTGTGCTGGCTACGATGCCAATTTGTGAAGAGGGCGTGCTTAGGGACTAAACTTATGGATGCAGGCAGGGCTCCTTGGGTGGCAGTTTACTAGGCTTTGATGCCTGGGCGTGACGCTAGTAGGGTCCGTTTGGCAACCCGTCGGCCGCGGAATACTCATGGATGTCGGGTAACGAGCACACCACTTACGAAAATCGATGAGTCTCCTTTGTGCGGGGCTCTTAAAGTACGAAACGTCCCCGAGTCAGCAATGACCACCTGGGGGTCCAAATGTGATTAAAATGAGTAAAAATGGTCACTTGGGCCCTTGCATCAATACTCATCAAAATATATCCCATTGAATATATTCACGTAGTTCAGTTTTACATTACTCTTAATTCAACATATATTAAAATTTACATTTCTAATACATGTTATACAAAATCAATACCAAAGCCACAAGTCGGCTTTCTTCTAACACACGGCCTCTAGTGAGTGTTGCCTTCCTAGATAAACTGCATGCACGAAATGGTGATCCCATGACACGGGAGTGAAACGAGAAGCCAGTAGAGATAATTTCCTACATGGGTTCTCCGCTAAGTGCACATACATGGCAAACAATCACATTGAGCAATTTCATGAACCTCGAATGTCTACATGACCAACCCGTAATCTGAACCTCATAGACTCCCTCGCATATACTTTAGCGAATGCGAGTAAAATCACAGTTTTCAAAACAAAAGCTATTTGTTCTCGAAAACACACTACCGAATTTCGGTAAAAGTATTGGACTACCCTCTGAGGCGAATGTGTTGGAGAACCTTCATAAACAATTCATGGGCTCCTCCGACGTGTAATTGTTGGATAATCTCCCAACACAATTCTCTGAAAAATCATCCATTGAAATTCCTTTCATGTGTGTTCGTTTTCTTTTCTTTTCGTATAATGCATACTCTGTACTCTAGGGTGCCCCAGTGCACATGGAAATGCATGATGACAATTCCAACACATTCATGCTAATATATTCACATGCATATATATATATACATAATTAAATCACATAAAACATGTTATGTAAATTTACATCAATAACACCAAAATTAGCTCACATGGGCTAATTGAAACCTGGCTGGCCATTTTGAATCATAACATCATAAAATTCACCTGAAATATTCACGGTGCGTCATTGTGAGCGGTGAGAGCATCGGAGTTCTTTGTTCCACGGCCACCTAAATGAAATTTTCTCCACTTTCGGTTCGCTTTTGAGGCCAGAATTTACGGCTAAAACAAGCCTCGGAGACATTTCCTAACCATTTACATGGCTCTTGGCAAGATTAGCATAAGTAGGGGAAAAGATCCACACCTCTTGGGTTGTGAGAACTCCACCGTCGATGTCCATATAGCCCTTGCGTAGAACAGCTTTCCTTCTTGCTCCGTCGAAAACCGACGGTCCGATCGGCCGGAATCCTAGAGAGAAGGTGCTCTCTCTCTCTCTCTCTCCTAAAAATATGAAAATCAGCCCTGCACCTCAAAGTCCGACCTATTGGGTCTGTATTTTGTGCTCTTTTGAAGAAGACAACACTATTGCAATTTTGTCTATTCCTCATTAACAATTGTATTGATTCCACTTGTGTCCTTTTGTCTTGATTTTGACAGAGCGCTGTCTAGGCGGTCCGTTCATCGTCTCTCTACACATGCGTATCGCGTGATGCGTGTAATGGGTGACTTTGTCGTATCGCGTGTCTACCGAACCCGTTTTATGGCCTTTGCGATGATCTGTCGAAAATCGTGAAATTAGGCGTCTCGGAATTAAGTGAGAAGTCGACGGTAGTAGCTAGATTTAGAGATGATTCCAATGATTGAGATCCGTTTAGCCATCAGGATCTAGAAAAATTTTGGATTTTCACCAAAGTACACGATTTTGCCATTTTGAGAAAATTGGGGTACTACCAGATGCTTCTGAATGGGCGACATCAGTCGATTGTGAGGCGTGCATGGGAGCTATCCAGGTCATCGACGTAGGTCGAAGCAAACACGTCGGTATTGGCTTGTATCACGACATAATTGAGCCTCTCCTTCCCCAGACGGAGGTGCTAACATAGGCGCATCTGTCCAGGCGTAGGGGCATGGTTTCTAAAGGGTCGTACTTGACGATTCTCACATCCTCCTAGCGGGCAGGGGGATGATTGTGATTGCTATTGCAGGGATTGGTCCCCAAGGGACGGTTCATTGGAGCATTCCCCCTGTTCGTGCCCCTTTATTGAGAGCTGGTAGCACTGTCGTGTGGCTAATTGGCTTCCACAGAGAGAATTCGACTGCCGGACCCAGTCGGGTAGGTGATGAGTGCGGTGGCATGTGGAGGGGGCGGCACTCATGGCGTGTAGCCGGGCTCGACGGGATAGTGGAATGACCCCGAGTCTTAGAACCCGCGGAGCTTGATTACTTGCGGAGTTCTGGGACTGCCTTGACGAGAAAGGTTATGTCCCCCGATTGAGTGTGGTGGCTCGGTTGAAACTTGACAAAACCACAGGGAGACGAGATGATCAATGTCAGGACTCTCATATGCTTAAAGAATTTGGGAGATGTACAAATCCCGGGTGCACTTGCACGGATCGATGAGACCACAGTACATCAAATTGTTAGCCACATCACGGTTAATACAAGTGCGTCGTAGTGTGGTGTGATGACCCGTGCCAGGGTTAATGGGAGAACGATATAGGGTAGGTCGATCGGCATAGGCTGCGTGGTATCTCCGGCGACAGTGTTCACCACTGGCTACGTAAGTAGCTAACATTTTTCTCCTTTATTTCTTGGGTGATAATGGTTGTGGCGGTCCCCCGGTATAAATTGATGGTCGAATTGGGTCCTCGAAGCATGTTTGGTATTAACGCGGCCACATCGACTATGGGGCTTGTCTGTTGCCCATGAGTTTGCTCTCACATCAATACACGCTAAGGTGCCGGCCCGAACCGACTTTTCCACCCGGGGAATTTAAGGGCTTTGGTAGTGATTGGTCTGCGTGGCCCGTGATCCTGTGATGTCGCATCGTAGGTCTGTTCTTGTTGTCCGGGACCTGCCCTCATAGGTGGGGCCACTTAGTCGGGGAGGTCTCGAATGATGGGCGGGAGGCCCGGTCATATGCGATGTGAGTAGTGAATTGGGGGGAGGATCTTTCCTCTTTTGGATTGCCCTTCGAGGTGCTTCGGCGCACTTGCTTTGGGTGCACTACGTTCGAATGGGACTAGTGGCCAGGCTTGCCACTCACGGGTGGTTATCATTACGGTTCTTGGCGGCCGGGATGTTATCCTAGCGTAGAGAATTTATCCATGACGATCTGATTCCTCCATGGTTCTGGCGAACCAGGGATAAAAGGCTGGAAGAAGGGTGAGTCGGCCCGAATCTTCTTGAAAGTTTTGCAAGACCGCATCTCTTGTAAATGTCAATCTATTCCGGACCCTTGTGCGAGCTCTGCGTGTGAAGTCTCGGATGGACTCATCTTGCTTGGATTTGGGATGGGCCCGGGAGGAGGCGATGTTCCCTTTTTGTCGGCGAGCACAAATGCGAGAGGCGAACACGGCCACGGTTCGTCGAATGTGTTCTCTTGACCCTGCAGGGCTTGTGGAACCCAGCTCAAGTAGGGCCCGTAATTTGGCCAAGAACACCAGCACGGGAGTTGATCGTCTCAGGCGTTGAGGATGTTCTGCACGAAGATTTAAAATCGATGTGATGCGTATGGATCGGAGAAACCGTGTTACATGGTGAAGAGAGCGGTATGGAAGCCGTGAGGAGGATCGTAATCCGGGATATGCTGACCCAGAAGTGGAGGCATGTCCTGTGGTCCCGAGCAATGGAGGGGAAAATCATGTGTGGAGCGGGGCGGCTGAGGCGGGTACATGGATGAATGCTTGGAGGAGGGATGCCGGGTTGCTCGGAGTTAGGCATGTATTCATGATGATCATTGCCAGTTGTCCTGGGTTCCCTCTCAGTTGCAGATCATGCTGACATGGGTATCGCGATGATTGGGCTGCGGCATTCGGGGATGGTGAGACGGCGTGGGAAGCGAGGAATTTATGGGAAGATGGCTTCGTCATCGCCGTGGAGTCGGCGTCGTCCGGTATAGCGGCCTCTTTGCCTTTGCCGGGGCGGGACGGTTGAAGTTGGTGGGGAGGTTCCCGCGATTTCGGCAGATTTGGACTCAATCTCGGGTTCGAGCTCATTTTCCTCCGTGGTCGGTTCGCCTGTTCGTGCCTTTCGATACATCTCCTGGAGCTGCTCTTCTTCTTTACTTCCATCTCTTGGCGCGCCGGTGAGGCCCGAAGTCTTCGGGCGGTAGTTCAGTTGCTAGTCATGGCGGTGAATTCCGATGGTTCGATGGGATGTTTGGGAATGGCCAAAGCTTCGGAGATCGGGATGTCACCTAGGAGCGTGTGTACCCAAGCTCTCGCGTATCGCCTCTGAGATTTCTTGCTAGGCATTTCCCACAGACGGCGCCAATTGTCATCTTCTGAATTCTCAGAGTCAGTGAATCGTTGGGGCATCCACCAGTCGGCTGCAACCTGCAAAACAAGCAAGAAGACGACGGTGGGGTTCCGTCGTCCCTCCGATGGCAAAGTTAAACTTTCAAAATTGGCGTCGGGCGGCCCGTTTCTCGATATAGAATGTCTCGTACCTCATTTGGTGTGATTCTGATCTCTTTTATGGAGGGAGATAGAGGATCCACTTTTCATGGAGAGTGGACGATTTCCTCCCATAAAGGTGGGAGAGAGTTAGGGGAAGTTGGCTCCCTTTTCGGGAAGATTGACTTGTTTTTCCTTCTATGTAACCGCTTTACCGAAAGTGACGCTATTGGACATGCCTTGTTAGAGGCGGAGTCACTAATTCTTGTGAAGGCATATCCTTATAGCATGGAGGCGGTGGGCGGCTTCATTTAGTGAAGTTGCCAGCCCAGGGAGGAGGGCTCAGGCGACGGGCTCCTGGGTACTGGGCGTGTCGGGAGGCATCGGGCTTAGGGCGTGGACCCACTCACCGTTTTTGGTAGGGCCTCATCGGGACCCTTGAGGTTGGGCGGGGGTTGAATCGAATACGGCCCATAGTACCTAAAGCTAGACCCTAAAGTAATATATAGATATGTTACAATATCAAAAATCGAAATAAGTGTACATTAATATAATAACAGTTTTATACTATAAAGATTATTATTATTTGATGCATTTTAATTAATTTAAAAACGATGTTTTATTGATGGCGATACTTTTATATGGATACAATCTTTTTTTTTTTTTGAAGTATTTCGTAACTATAAAATAAATAAGTAAATTCTCATAAAATTTGGAAATAAATTATCAAATTATACTTCAAGAAAATATTCTCTAGTAAACCTAAATATTCACAAATCAATATATAGGCCGAATAGCAAAACTACAAAAAAAAAATATTTAAAGTTTACTTAAAGGCCGATCTATAAGCCCAATATAATATACAAGCCCAATTTAATATTAAAAGGGTTAACCAAGAATCGAACAACGATAACAAGTTATGATACAAGCCCAAATCAATATAAAAACTCACAAATCAATCTAAACCATACAAACCCAAATTAATTTATGAAATATTGGGTTAAAAAACCTCATATAATCCATATTTTTTTAAATATAACCCTTTTTCATGTTTTTTTTTGAAGAATAATTTATTTTGGACAAAAATATCATTTTTCATTTTGTGTTTTTGTAAGTGTTTTATAGAAAGAAGTATTATTTTTACAAGAAAATAATGAGAATTTTTTTGTTCAAATGATGGAAAAAAAATCGATGAAGGGTTAGAATTAGAAAATTCATTTTTTCAAAAGATCTTGATCACCCTTAATTCAAGCAGGCAGAAAATATTAGGAAAAGAAAAAAATACGAAGAAAAAATTATTTTCTCATATATTGGATTTACAATAAAATAAAATAAAAAAAATCAAAATTTCTCAAAATTTTACATATTTTAAATTCTTGAAAAAACAAATAAAATCAATATGAATGAACATATAAAATTAATTTATTATATTTAAAACTATTTTCTATTTTACTACATTTTTTCTAAATTTCTAAGTTCCAAAATGAGACTTAGAGTTTGGTATACAAGCTTGCAGCCTCGCCTTAGTGTGTATCTTTTATGTATGCCTAGACCTAAACTACTCACAACGCTTCTCGCATTTTATCAATTAATTGAATTCAGTTAGCAGTCTTGTTATTAAATAGAGGGTTTGGATCATTGAGTGACAGCAAATTGATTATAGTTTCTTGCTGCTGAAGAAACCAAAAATGGCTGCTATTGACGACAATGCAATTAATCATCTACTTCTTCTGGCGTCGGTGGAAGGGCAAGAATTATTGTTGGAGCCTTTAGCGGAAGAAGAACATCCTGTTGCAATGCCGGAAGAGGAACCTCTGCCAAAAGAGGAGCCTCTTCCTTCTCCAGGACAACATGCGGATGATGAGGTGCCATTGTCGGAAGTCAAACCTGCGCTAGAAGATCACCATGATCTGTGTCAAGGATCATGCTACGGACTCTCAGCCTTAATGAAAGCCACATGCATGGGGAGCTAAGTCGTTGGAATCAGGCACGAGGAGCTTGCTTGAGGCCATAGAGAGCTTTCTGCATGTGACAAACATGGAAAGCAAGGATCAATGTACTCGGGGCTACTCTATATATACATGTTCATTGAGATGACTATTGAAAAACGCATTCTTGACATCCAATTGACAAATGGGTCATTTGTTGGTCATAACAAGAGAGAGAACAACAGGAACTGCAATGAGATTGTGAGAAACTGTGGGTAACTCACTAATAGGATATGGAGAAGTTGGATGCAAGTCCGATTATGATGTACCTGTATGAGAATAAATTGCCTGCAAAGACTCATCAAATGGATCATCACAGAGAGTGCACGAAGAGGGCACAAATTGTGGAATATGCCGAGAGTGTGATTGTAGATCCCTAAGTTTTGTTCTTGAAAGGAGTTTTTCCTTTGTGGGATATTAAAAGTCTCACATTGAAAAGTGAGAGAAAGGGCGAGTCTCCAATCTTTTGAGGAAAAGGACAATGGGCCATTAATTGGAGGCTCAAACTTGTCTATAAGTTTTTATTTTTTTTAAGAGATGATGAGTCATTTCCTTAAAATAAGAGAGACTCAAAACTTTTATAATTTAAAAGTTTTAATAATTTGGGATGGAAGGTCCCAATTTTGGGAGGCGATCCTAGCTTTAAAGACGGTCTTGACTTAGGAGGCGACTCGACTCGGGGAGCTGTCCCTCTACCAGGTAAGTTCCCTCGACTTTCTTTTTAGTTAAGATTTTTTATTTTTATAGTTATTTTATTTGTTTAATTAATTATCTTGTACATCTATTTAATTTATTGTTTTCTTTAATTAGCCATTTAAATATATATTACTATAGTTTTATTTTCCTTATGGGTATATTATCGTTTTTTTTGAAACCTATAATAGAAAAAAATGAGAGGTCCACGGTGGTGTAGGGCCAAACAAGGACATATTTATGGGAGTGAGATCTGGTTCCTGAAAAATAGAGACCGGGAGAGCGGTTAGTGGTTGGGCTTGAGAATTTTGTGAAAGGGAAAATGGGTTTCATCAAATTGAGCATGGTGATTAAATTCTAAAGGTGGTGGGATCTAAGGCAACGAAAACCTTAAAAAATGAGTGATAGCCCAAAAAAATGCAATGCATCTATGTGGGGAAACTTGTTGGTCATGTAATCACATAAGCAAGGATAAACACGATAACCAAATGGATGATTTTTCCAAAGACATCACTTGTCTTGCATATGCATCCATCGGAGTCGGTTCCCATATCCGGGAATTAGTATCAGAATCAACTGGTTCTTCATAGGTTGTTCCTATGATTGAAGACAAATCAACTCAAGTTTCTTCTATAAGCAAAAAAATAAATTATCTCATGTATTCGTGCCTTAAGGTGAATTTATCTGAGATTGGACTCACCTGTTAGACAAATTAATTTCATCTCTTATGGATATAGCCAAGCTTCAAATTTATGGTCAATTGGGAATTGGTAGTACTAATTAGCAAAAAGACTAATCAAAGGAAAATGTAATTATAGCAAACCTTGTCTTTGTAACGAGATTGGTTATGGACATCCTTGAGAGACCAAGAGAGGACCTCATCTATTAGGCCTGTACATCTAGGCTTCCTTTCATTTTGCTTCCCCATCTTCTCTCCTCCTCCACAGTATGATCGATCAACTCTCAAAACCCGTCACCACCGCAGAATCCCGAACCAAAGAGATCAACTTCACCTAACACAGAGAAAATGATCAAAAGGAAGAAGAGTAGTATTAGAATGACTTTTTGGTTTTTGGCTTTCAGCTGAAGCTAAAGTTGCCTATGATCAGATAAAAAGAAAAGGGGAAGGGGGACTGTAGCAATCCAATAAAGAAACCAAACGAGAAGCAGTCAAGAAAGAAGGCAGTGATGGCAAGTGAATTAAAGAAAAAGGAAATGTTTATTGAGAATCAGTATGCTCACTTTTCACTGCAGTGTGTAGTGATGATGGTTAAAGACTGTACAATGTCACTATTCTAGAAGCTTCCAGTTAGGCCTATGGTTTTCTACGTGTAACTAAGTTGAGAATAAGCTAAAGTAAAAAATGTTCTTTACTCTAACATATATATATATATATATATATATATATATATATATATATATATATTTGTATTTCTTGTCAAACAGAACTCTGACACATAATAATAAAAGGCGAGGTTACTTTCTACCTCTACTGCTGGTTCTATCATGTTTCTGAACATGGTATCATAACAACGAATTTTCCATTCTTCTACCATAATCCTGTGATCACTTTCCGCTTACTTTCCTTCCCTGACATCGTCTCCATCATTGATCCTTCCTGGAATGGCTTCCAATGACGTAATGAACTCCATATTTGATAAAGAACTCGATAATGATGCTGAGTTTTCTCAAAACAGAGGATTCAACAATGGCGGTGACACAATTAATTCACTGTTTCTACATAATTCCGATCATCCTGGCATGATTTTGGTTACTGCACCCCTAACCGGATCAAATTACCTTACTTGGAGCCGATCAATGAAGATCACCTTGATGGCCAAACAAAAGCTAGGGTTTGTGAATGGAAAATGCATTCAACTTTATTTGAATTCCAAGAACTACGAACAGTGGCTGGGAGTCGACAATATGATAATTTCTTGGCTTCTGAACTCCATTTCCAAAGATATTGTGGATGCATTTTTGCATACAAACACTGCCAAGGAGTTATGGGATGAACTTGCCGAGAGGTATGGAGAGTGTAATGGTCATAGTCTCATTTATCAAATCAAAGACAGATCGCTTCAATCTCTCAAGGAACTATGACTATATCTCAGTAATATACCAAATTGAAAAAGGCGTGGGATGAGCTAAATTGTTTGATGCCTCTCCCTAGTTGTTCATGCCGATCATGTACTTGTGGAAATACCAAGGCCATAGCTAGTATATTCTCCGGTCACCAACTTATGCAATTTCTCATGGGATTGAATGAGTCTTTTGATAGTGTTCGAAGTCAAATCCTTTTGCTAGATTATATTCCTTCTGTAAACAAAGTTTATTCCATGGTGCTCATAATTGAAAAACAACGGGAGGTTACTGATATCTTCACCGAAACTGTTGAAAACACTGCTCTATGTACACGATCCTCCTCTACCAAATCTGCTGGTAGGTACCAATCTCGTACTGATCTTATACATGTTGGGTTTTGGGCTCCCTTCCTATGTGAAGTAAAAGCCCAAATTGTGAGGGCCCACTTGTCTCACTTATTTAAGTGGAGAGGGGTCAAATTAGGGCAAAAGAGAGTGTGCTCATTTTGTGAGAAATATAGCAGCCAAAGAGAGAGAGAGGAGGAGAAGAAAAGCCTTTGTGATTTTCGCACATCCATGAGGGATCGTTTTTCAAATTACAACTGTAGATTCGTTCACCGTTGGATCGGGCTGATTTTTGGACAGCAGGTTCGGCAAACGTGATACTTAATTCTGTACGGTTGGATCGTCGATACATTATTTGATCAGGGAGATAAGTGTTTCACAGTTTATGTTCTGCTTTTTAGGGTTTTTTTTCTTCTTATTTCGCATCGGAAGCATTGGTATTTAATTCCGGATTGCTAGCTATAGCACGTTTTTGGTGCACTTATTGGAAACTCTCTTGTACCTCTATTGATCATAGTGGAGCTATTTCTTTGGTTTGGACTACCTGTGGTTTTTACCCTTACTTTAAGGGATTTTCCACGTTAAACAAATTGTGTCTCTTGTGTGCTATTGATTTATGTTTTTGCTCTATATTTTTATTAGTCCTCCTCATAAGTTCTTGCAAGTAAAGGGGAATTTAATTCGCATACCTTTTCTTTCTGTTATTTGGTTGTTATTGTGTTGGCGGGTTTTATCGGAGTGGTATGAACGAGTTGTTAGTAGTTGTTTTTCTACTTGCTTGAAAGATGGAGACACATATAGAAAATGGTATCTTTAAATGGAGCAAACTATCACTATTGGAAGAATTAAGATGAAAGGGGGCTTGCTATTGGTGAAGAATATGCATATTCTGTCTTTAGTAGCCTGAAGCCAGGAGTCCATGATGAAGAGTGAGGTTTTGGGCATGAGCGCGTGTGCGATTTTATCAGGCACTTTGTAGACGAACCCATTTATAATCTTATTGCTCATGAGACACATGCAAGAACTATGTGGCAAACGCTTGAGTCCTTGTACGCTTCTAAATCAAGGAGCAACAAATTGTACTTGTTGAAGAATTTTGTTGAATTGAAGTACAAGGATGGAACTCCATTTACTGAGCACTTGAGTGAATTTCAAGGGCGTTATGATCAGTTGTCAGCTGTAGGTATCAAGTTTGATGATGATGTGTTGGGACTATTTCTATTAACTCTACTTGATTCGTGGGGCATTTCGAGGTTTCCATGATTAGTGCGCCCCCGATGGCATTGTTCCCTTGCAAATGGCAAAGACCTGTGCTCTTAATGAAGAGATGAGAAGGAAGGCGCGAGATGCCCCCTGCTCGTTCGGAGGTGCTTCTTGAAAAGGGGGGAGAAGCTGAGGTTGAAGGTGGTAGATACGAGAGCAAGAAAGCAGTCCGGATCTCGATGCAAGAATATTAGTGCCATTATTGTGTCAGGGCACATCCAAAGGAGCTGTTTTTCTATGGAAGAAGGAAAGTAAAGATAAAAGGGGTAGCGAGAAGAGGATCATGATGATCGTGATTGTGTGGCTACTACTACGGTGATGATCTTGTTATTCTCCATGACCTGGTCACTTAATCTTGTATCTGATGAGAGCATATGGATAATTGATAGTTGTGCTACACTGCATGTTACACCCAGGAAGGAGTTCTTCACATCTTTCACTCTAGGTGATTTTGGAGTTTTGAAGATGGGTAATGATGGCGTGTCCAAGGTTATTGGGGTTGGTGATGTCTGTTTGCAAACCAACATGGGAATACAGTTGCTACTAAGAGGAGTCAAACATGCTCCAGATGTCCGCTTTAATTTGATCTCTGTGCAGGTACTTGATGATGCTGGTTATGATAACCACTTTAGTTCTGGAAAGTGGAAACTCACAAAAGGTAACTTAGTTGTGGAAAAAGGGCAAAAGAGTTCAAAGTTGTATTGGACGAAAGCTTTGGTTGCTAGTGACAATGTGAATGCTATGGATATAGAGGCTTCTTTGTGGCACCGAAGGTTTAGTCATATCAGTGAGAAGGGGTTGAATTGTTTAGCAAAGAAGGATATGCTTCCGGGTTTGAAGAATATAGATTTGGAGAAATGTTCTCATTGCATGATTGGTAGTATTCAGAGTATCCTTCAAGAAGCATCCTCCCTCGAGAAAATATGACTTGCTTGAATTGATGCATTCAGATGTTTGTGGCCCTTTGAAGGTGAAATCCCTTGGTGGTGCACTTTATTTTGTTACATTTATTGATGATTATTCAAGAAAACTTTGGGTCTATGCTTTGAAGTCAAAAGACCAAGTGTTGGAAAAGTTCAAAGAGTTTCATGCCTCAGGTTGAGAGAGCGTTAGAGGCGAAAGGCCCGAAATGCATCGAATGCGATAATGGTGGTGAGTATTGTGGACCTTTTGATATCTACTGTAAGCAGCATGGCATCGCATATGAGAAGACTCCTCCTAAAACTCCTCAACTGAATGGTTTGGTGGAGAGGATGAACAGGACATTGATTGAGAGAGTGAGGTGTATGCTCTGCGAAGCTAAGGATTACCCAGCATACAGGGTGAGGCCTTATACACGGTGCACATGATCAATCTTAGTCCCTACGCTGCTTTGAATAGTGAGGTGCCAAACAAAATTTGGTTTGGCAAGAATGTGAAATATGATCACTTAAAGGTTTTTGGCTGCAAAGTTTTGTGCATGTTCCAAAAGGATGAAAGATCGAGTTGGATCTGAGGAAGGCGGTGCATATTCATTGGCTATGGTGAGGATGAATTTAGTTCCGGGTTCTATGATCCTATTGAGAAGAAGCTTGTTAAGAAGCCATGATGTAGAATTCATGGAAGATCAAACCATTGAAGACATTGATAAGATGGAGAGTCTACCCAGGGAAGGCTTGATGGTGTGGGTGATTTGAACTTTGTTCGACCACTGTCGGAATCTAAATGCGTGCTCGAGGAATGATGTCGGTGATCAGCAACATGCATATGAAGTAGATGTTCTGTTGATGATGATGAAGGGGAGCATGACATGTGTCACAAGATGAAAATCCCGAGGTGATGCTACGAATCACCTCCAGTTCCTTCGGAGATCTAACGAGGAGAGACAACCCTGGAGATATTCTCTGATGAGTATGTGATTCTAACGGATGATGAAGAACTGAGTGCTTTACGGAGGCCATGGAAGTGAGAGAAAGAAAAAGAGTGAAATTTGGATGCGATGAAGACCAGATGAAATCCTTACATGATAATCACACTTTTGATTTAGTGAAGTTGCCTACAAGGTAAGAGGGCCTTGGATAACGAATTGGATCTATAGGGTGAAACATGAAAGTAACACTATATCTCAGGGTATAAAAGCCAGATTAGTGGTGAAGGGCTTTAGTCAAAGGAAGGGTGTTGATTTTAATGAGATTTTCTCTCTTGTGGTAAAAATGTCATCCATTAGGACTGTGTTGAGTTTGGCTACTACTCTTGATTTGGAGGTAGAGCAAATGGATGTAAAAACCGCTTTTCTTCATGGTGATTTGGAAGAAGAGATCTATATGAAGAAGCAACGATGGGTTTCATGTTGAAGGAAAGACTATGTGTGTAGGCTTAGAAAAGAGCCTATATATGGTTTTAAAGCGGGCTGAGAGGGCATTAGTCTGAAGTTTGAGTCTGTTATGTGTGATGAGCTACATGAACTACGCCGACCATTGTGTCTTTGTCAGAAAGTTTTCTAATGATGACTTCATTATCCTGTTATTATATGTTGATGACATGCTTATTGTTGGGAAAACTGTTTCCATGATTGATTGAGAAAGTCATTTGCCATGAAGACATGGGAGCTGCTAAACAAATTCTTGGTATAAGAATCATTCGTGACAGAAAGGAGAAAAAGGTGTGGTTGTCACAAGAACACTACATTAAAACAGTGTTGCAGAGATTCCACATGGAAAAGGCCAAGGTGGTAAGCACTCTTCTTGCTACTCATTTTAAGCTGAGTTCTAAACAAAGTCCATCAAATGAAGATGAGAAATTATATATGCAACGGGTTCCTTATGCATTTACAGTGGGAAGTTTGATGTATGCAATGGTGTGCACAAGACTAGATATAGCACATGCTGTTGGTACGGTCAGTAGATTTTTGTCAAACCCAACTAGAGAGCATTGGAATGCTGTAAAATGGATTTTGAGGTATCTTCGAGGTACTATTAATATGATGCTTTGTTTTGGTGATGATAGCTTCTTGTGGTGGGATACTCGGACTGGATATGGTGGAGACATTGATTCCAGGAAGTCCACTTTGGGTTATATGATTAAATTTGCAAGAGGAGTTGTGACTTGGCAGTCCAGGTTGTAGAGGTGTGTAGCTTTGTGAGGCGAAATTTGTGCCATTCTGCAGAGCATCTGAGAGGAGTTTCTATGGAGTGAAGAAATTCTTGCACGGAGACTTGGTATTGTTCAAGATAAATATCTTGTTGTGGATGAATAGAGTCTTTATTATCTTAGTAAGAACTCGACTGCTGTTCAAGGTCCTAAGCACATTGACATGAGGTATCATTGGATACGGATGCTGGATGCTAAGTTGTTGTTGGGTGTTTAAAAATTCATATTGATGATAATGGTGCTGATATGATGACTAAGTCATTACCAAGAGGGAAGTTTGAGAGTTTGTTGTGAGATCATGGAGTTTGGCGGTCATCTCCACATAGTTTTGAGGGGAGATTTGTTGGGTTTGGGCTCCTTCCTATGTGGAGTAAAGCCCCGAGTGAGGGAGCCCCTTGTCTCACTTATTTAGAGGTGGAGAGGGGTCAGATTGGGGCGAGTAGTGTGCTCATTTGAAATATAGCGACCAAAGAGGAGGAGAAGAAAAGCCTTTGTGATTTTCGTACATCCACTGGGGATCGTTTTTCAAATTACAAGCTGCGGTCGTTCACCCAGTTGGATCGGCGATTTTTTGGACGGAGGTTCGAGCGTGATACTTCGTGTCTGGGTTGGATCGTTGATACAATGTCTGAGTAGGGAGATAAGTGTTTCTCAATTTATGTTCTGCTTTTTAGGGTTTTAACTGCTTATTTTTGCATGGAGCATTGAGTATTTAATTCGGGATTGCCTTCCTGCCGTTTTGGTGCACTTATTAGGCTCTATTGTACCTCTATTGATCATAATTGGAGCTATTTCTTTGGTATAGACGACCGTGGTTTACCCACTTACTTTAAGGGGTTTTCCACGTTAAACAAATTGTGTCTCTTGTGTGCTATTGATTTATGTTTTTGCTCTATATTTTTATTAGTCCTCCTCATAAGTTCTTGCAAGTAAAAGGGAATTTAATTATGCTATCTTTTTACTCTGTTATTTAGTTTGTTATTGTGTTGGCCTGTTTTCCCCTATCAATACATACTAAGGGGCCTTCCAAGGGCCGTGGTGACTCCTCTGGCAAAGGCTATGGCCTTCGGACCGATTTCAAGAAACCATTTCGCCATTGCTATTACTGTAATGTTGATGGACATGTGAAGGACACTTGCTTTTGCCTCCAAGGATTTCCTAAATGGTACAAAGATTATAAATCCAGAAACTATGCAACGAATATGGTTGACACTCCTCTGCACATTGATACACCTCCTCGATCTTCTTAATGAGAGTCGAGACCTTGATGACACCGTACCGCAGATACTTTGGGACTTGGTGATGCAGCTCATTTTGCATAGCTGGATTAGTTTGCAGGTATCACATCTGCTTCTCTTATCTCTACCTACTCCACTCCTTATCCTATGGACAAAGGAACTTGGATTGTGGACATAGGAGCCTCTAACCACATGTGGTCCACCTTTTCCCTGCTAGAGAACCTTATCTCTGTTACACATCCGATCCAAGTCTCCTTACCTAATGGATCACACCCCCTTGTAAATTACACTGGTATCATGCACCTCAACCCTACAATTACCTCAAAGATTTCCTTTACATACCTACTTCCCACTATAACCTCTTGTATGTCGCCAAACTAGCTTGTACTTTAAATATTATTTTTCAATTCTATCCTAACCAATGTCTTCTACAGGACCAAGGGACTAAGCAAATAGTGGCTATTGTCAAGCTCCTGCATAATCTCTATCGTTTGGATGTTTCAAGCTTTTCGTCTCTTATGGTGTTTGATGGCATCATGCACTTACACTCATGAATGTGATGTTTTAGTGCATATGCAATGCATTATACCATTGTACATCAATTTCATGTCTCATATATAATGAATGTCATATGGATAATAACTCATATATCATGGATAATTATATCAAAAACATATAATTTCCAAACATTTCATCCAATTGCCAACATACTAAAATATATATTTCAGCAAGAATAATCAAGCAGGTTATCACAAAATCAAGCAATAACCCTTTAAAACAATCCACAATTTCAGACTTCACAAGTCGGTCATAATAGACCACCAAAAGAGAGCATAATTAGTCCCAAGCAATGTGAACCGGTCTCGGTCGGGCCGCAACTTGATCATTAACAAACCACCAAACAGTCACAAAAGCGTGAAGTAAAAATAGAAATCGATAAAAATGGGACACAACAAATAAATAGCCAGTTGTGTGAGTCGAAGAAATGGACCATGGCAGGGTACGTAGAGGTCATTTGATGATCAACCTACATCAAGTTCAACGATCTTGGTACAATTTACATGAGGACACAGCGAGTCCAAAGTCCTCGGTTTCAGGCCACAATCCAGTCATAAAATCCAGCCAGTGTGTAAGATAAAAATAGGGTAGCATTCCCATATTTCGAAATTCGGCCAAATAACCCCTTAGGGAAAACACACAACCCCATGGCCCTTATGGTGGAAATAAACCATAGCAGGAAGAATTCCTACTTCTTAGAGTGTAGCCCTCTCGTCAGATATCCCCGAACTTCACTTTTTTTTGTCAGCGAGTTAAGAGTGTCGGGCAGCCAGGTTCCTTTTCCCCCTCTTTCTCTCTCCCTTTCCTCTTTCTCTTTTTTTTTTCTTCTCTTTTTTTTTTTTCCTTCCTTTCCTTTTTGTTGCTCTTGTCCTCTACGAACTGATTTCCCTCCCCTTTTTATAGATTTCTCCATTAACATGCATGTGGACACATGGCTGGTCATGTGTCACACATGCATTTGCCTTTGCATGCCTTGTGACACATGGATTGCCATGTGTCACTCACATGGCTCGTCTTGTGTCACTGGATACCCGTTGTCTCGAAAAACCTGAAATTTGACTGTCTTAGAATTTAACGAAATTCGTCTAGGTAACTAGATTTCACGAGATGAATTCAACGGTGAGGTCCGTTTCGTCATCCGAGATCTAGAAAAATTCTAGGTTTTCAACTTGTATTGTAGCGGCAAGTTCATCGTGTTTGCCCTTTTTTTTTTGGAAAAGTTCAAATTTACTCGGGTTTTACACTTTACATACATACTTCCCACTATAACCTTTTATATGTCGCCAAAATAGCTTGTACTTCCAATATTATTTTTCAATTCTATCCTAACCAATGCCTTCTACAAGACCAAGGGACTAAGCAAATAGTGGTTGTTGTCAAGCTATTGGATAATCTCTCTCTTTTGGATGTATCCTAGTCTTTCTGTTTGTAATAATGCAAAAACCCTTTGTCTTTCTGTTTCTAATAATGCAAATGTAAAAGTTGCTTCTCTTCTTTGGCTCCATCGTTTGGGCCATGCCTCTTATAACACTCTTTTGCATTTACCCATGTGTAAAACCTTTCCCTTTCATTCATCTCTATGCCATGTTTGCCCTCTTGTTAAGCAGTCTCGATTGCCCTTTCCCCCTAGCACTATACATACCACTCACTATTTTAAACTCTTGCACATGGATGTTTGAGGCCCCTACAAAATTCCATCTCTCACAAGTGCACAGTTCTTTCTCACCGTGATAGATGATTTCAACTAAGCTACTTAGACATTCCTTCTCCACCACAAATCTGATCTTCCCCGTATTTTCTCCGTTTTTCTTCATATGGTTCAGACTAAATTTCACATTCCTATTAAAACTATTTGTAGTGATAATGGTGGTGAGTTTCTTAGCCAACAATTTCAGTCCATTCTCCATCCTCCTGGCATTCTTCATCAACGAAGTTTCCTTTTTACTCCCCAACATAATAGTGTAGTTGAACGCAAACACCGGCACATCCTTGATGTTTCAAGCCATGCTCCCTTCTCAGTTTTGGGGCCATGCTATTCTCATGGCCACATCCATCATCAATCGTTTACCCTTCTCTTTTCTTTCCTGGAAGTCCCCTTTTGAACTTCTCTATAATAAGATCCCAGACTACAGTTTTCTAAGGGTGTTTGGTTGTCTTTGTTTTGCAACAAACACACGCCCACACAAGGATAAGTTTGCACCTCGTGCTACCAAGTGTGTCTTCCTTGGCCTCTCTCCTGTGCAGAAGGCTTACAAGCTTTATGATCTCTCCACCAGTACCATTTTTGTTTTCAGACATGAGCAAGTCTTTTCGTTCCACAGTCATTCTCCTCATTCCGTTTCTTCCCCCCTCCCTATTCCTCCCCTGGATGATAGCCCGACCATATCTCCTCTCCCTCACTCTCCTCCTTCCTCTCCTGCTTTCCCTTCTACACCTTTGCCTCTATCTTCATCCCCTCCTTTTGTCCTTAGGCGTAGTACCCGCCTTCGTTCCACTCCTGCTTGGCTCTTTAAATTTGTTGTGCACATGGCTTACTCAGTCTATTGATGGTGTTTCTACCCCTTCTTCTCCTCAATTTTCTCCATCTTATGCTTCATTTTCAACCAATATCTCCTCTATCTTTGAGCTCACTTCCTACAAATAAGCATCTCTTGATCCTCGCTGGTTATAGGCTATGAATAATGAACTTAATGCCTTAGAACATAATTAGACTTGGGATCTCACTACCCTTCTTTCAGGTAAGACCCTCATTGGTTCTAAATGGGTTTACAAAATGAAACTACTCCCGAATGGCACCGTTGACAAGTTCAAGGCTCGGTTGGTAGCAAAAGGCTACCATCAAATTGAAGGGATTGGCTATAATGATCGATTTTCTCCAGTTTCTAAATTGGTTACTGTTCGCTTGCTTTTGACTATTGCCACAACAAGGGCGTGACCTATTCATCAGTTAGACATCAATAATGCATTTCTTCATTGTTATCTTCATGAGGAATTCTATATGTCACCTCCCGAAGACTATACCAAGTCTTCTTCTGGCGAGGTATGTCGCTTGCGTCGAACTCTGTATGCCCTAAAACAGACCTCCCACCAATCGAATCATGAGTTTTGCTCTTAGCTCACCCAATTTGGCTTTACACAGTCAACTCATGATGATTGTCTCTTCATTTAAAAAATCCCCTCATTCTCTTTTGACTCTTATGGTTTATGTTGATGATGTGCTAATTACAGGCTCTGTTGAGGTCGACATTATTCAGGTCAAGAAATTTCTTGATTATGTTTTCACCATCAAGGACCTCAGTTATGCAAAGTATTTTCTTGGTTTAGAGGTTGCTCCTGGTTTTGAGGGCATTTATATTCATCAACGTAAGTATGCCCTTGATATTATCTGTGATGCTAGCATGTTACAAGCCAAACATACCGCTATTCCCATGCCCAAAGGTCACAAATTTTCTTCGGATTCTCCCCTCCTCTTGAAGCTTGATCGTTATCGTAGTATAATTGATCGTCTTTTATATCTCACCATGACACGTCCAGACATTACATTTATGTTTCAGCGAAACTTCCCGAACCTTGAGCTAACCTATAACTCACAACATATAAGCAAATATTTGATCATGCAAAAGGCATGGATGAAATTTCTCCGAAATTTGGTGTTTTAGTGAGTCTAGGAAGAAATACGTGTGGGTACCATGGCTTTTTAAGCTTCAGACCCCTTCCTTAATAAGGCCGGCGCCGCGGGCCATTGCTGGCTCGCCTCGTAGACGGCCCACTATATTGAACCTGAGAACTCACCGGACCCGGTGCGGGTCCTAGAACACAATGCAGGATCCCAGGTCTCCCCAGTGGCTATCTCCATAACATGGGAAATTTGTTATGGGAAAATACGCAAAGTAGATATTTATCTCTGAATTTCCTAATTTTTAAATCCTTTATTTGGAAGGATAATCCTTAATAAGGAAAAACATATTTTATCCCTTATTTCTCAAAAGGATAATCATATGAGGAAAAAATAGATTTTATCCTTAAAGAATAATCCTTAATAAGGGGAAAACATATCTTATTCTAAAATAAGGCAGATTTTGGGAGCAAGGCCCTATAAATTGGGAAGATCCCCCACAGAAAAAGGTATAAAATTCTTACTATCTCAACCTCCTCCTTATGCCTCTCCATATTGTTGATTTAATCATTGGAGCGAGTCGGCAGCATTACTATCTATGGATCACCACTTTTCTGCAGTTCACATTCTTGTTGAAATGCCACAGAAATCAAATAAACAAAATTGGTTATTACAATTGGTGTCGATACGTAGAATTAGAGACAAAGTCGGCCGACGATTGTGAAACAGCTCAATGGTTGTCAGTAGCCTAGTGCTGAATTTCTATCGATTCCCCACTCCACATCTAATTTGTTCGGGGCAATCGCAATGTTATGCAACCTAGTGATCCAATCGCCAGAAGATCAATTCCTCCATCAGCATCAGGGCATGGAGAGAAAGAAGGAGAAACCAGCAAGAAAGATGAAGGAGTTGCAAAGTCATGTTGAGCGCTCACAGCGAGATAATGACCAGTTGCGGACTCAGATCCTAAAAAGCCACGAACCTGAAAGAGGTATTATCAAAAAAGATTTATTTAAAGCATTCTCTATCAAATCTTTGCAATAGCCCACTTACAAAGTTCGGATGGCGCTAAATGCCCTATCTGGCCTAGCATGGCTAAAGCCCAGTTCGCTCAAATTAAAGTCTTGGTGGCGCAATAAATGACCTATCCGGGCCAGCATAGATAACATCTAACTGGTCAACTTAAAAACTCGGATGACGCAGTAAATGACCTATCCGGCCTAGTATAGATAATATATAACTGGTCAACTTAAAAGCCCGGATGACGTAGTAAATGACCTATCCGACCCAATATAGATAACATATAATTTGGTCAACTTACAGGCGGATGGGCGCGTGGGTGACCTATTCGGCCCCGACATGAAATAATGCCCAGTCGACTCGGACTAAAGTGGATGAATTCATAAATGCCTATCAGATGCGGCATGGCTAATGCCCGATCGGCTCAGACTAAAGTGGAGTGGCGCTATTATACCAATAGGTGACATGGCTAATGCCCAGTGAGCTCGGATTAAGAATGGGATGGCATAAATGCTATCCAGGCTCGGCATGGCTAATGCCAGTAGGCTCAATAAGTTGACTGTGCTAAATGCCTATCCACGGCGACATGGCTAATGCCCGGCCATTCAGAATAAAAGTCAGAGATAGCGTATATGACCCTATCCCAGGCACAGCATGGCTAATGCGGTAGAAGCTCGGTCACATTTGGATGGCACTAAATGCCTATCAGGCTGGCAAGGCTAATGCGGTAGCTCGGACTAAAGTGCATGGATGATGCTAAATGCCTTATCTTGCCGGCGTGGCACATGCCCAGTAGGCCAGATAGTGTCGGATATGCTACATGCCTATCCGGCCAGTGGCCACGACTGAATTAAAGTCGGATGGCGCTACATGCCATATAGGCCAGAACATAACTAATGCCCAGTAGGCTCAAACTAAAGTCGGATGGTAGCTAAATCTTTATCGGCCGGCATGGTAATGCCAGTAGGCTCAGACTAAAGTCTTGATGGCGCTACATGCCCTATCCGGCCCAACATGGCTAATGCCTAACAGGCCCAGATTAAAGTTCGGATGGCGCTACATGCCCTATCCGACCAGGCATGGCTAATGCCCATCCGACTTAGATTAAAGTCCGGATGGCGCTACATGCCATATCCGGCCCGGCATGACTAATGCCAGTGACTCGGACTAAAGAATGCGGATGGCAAATCTGCTATCCGGCCGGCATGGCTAATGTCCATCGGCTCAGGACTAAAGTCAGATGGGCGCTAAATGCCCTGTCCCAGGCCGAGCACCCGGCTAATGCCAGTACATTCCGGACTAAAGTCAGGTTGGCGCTAAGTGCCTATAGGCCTTTGACACATGGCTAATGCCGGCCTAGCTCAAATAAAAGTTCGGATGGCGCTACGCTGACTATCCAGGCCGACATGGCTAATGCCAATGACTCAGTTAAAGTTTGGATGAGCTAAATGCAATCAGACTGGCACTAGCTAGCAGTAGTCGGCCTCAAACTAAAGTCTGGATGATGCTATTGCCTTGTCGGCCCGACATGGTAGTTTCAGAGTTGGTTCATTACTTGAAATCAGGAAATGTCCCTGCTCCAGGCCCGATTATGGTTGATGCAAATGGTTCATTAATATGGGCTCAGCTCTATCATCTGGCAGCTTCATATGCAGTTACGGCTCTAAGCGTTGACACTTTCAAAGACCAGACTTCACAACCAGCCGTTTGACGCTTTCTTACTGTCAGACTTGTGGCTCTAAGCCGTTTGTCAATTTCTAAAGTAAATACGGCACTTTACGAATACTAGACTTGTGGCTCCTCCATTTAGCGATTTCTAAAAGCCGTCGACACTTCCCGGATACCATATTTCCGGCTCTAAAGCCCGTCGACAATTTCTAAAGGAGTCGGTATGACACTTTCTTAATGTCGAGACTTTCGGCTCTAGCGAGTGCGACACTTTCTTCTTGCCCGGACCTTGCATACAAATGATCAACAATTTCATGTCGACACTTTACGAGATATCGGACTTGTGGTTCCTAAGCCATCGGCAATTTCTAAAAATCCAGGTATGACACTTTAAAGTCTCATACTTCAACTCAAAGCGTCCCAGCAATTTAAAAGTCGTATGACACTTTCTTAATGTTAGACTTCCGGCTCTAAGCCGTCTAGCACTTTCTTAATGGCAGACTTCTCGCTCTAAGCCGTCTGGCACTTTCAAAAGACCAGACTGTGGCTCTAAGCCTGCTGACACTTTTAAAAGACCAAACTTTAGACTCCTAGCCCGTTGGCGCATGTTTAAACACAGCAATGGCTCTCAGCCTGTGCCTTCTTTCTCTTCACCACTTGGGGGCGGCATGGTCTTATTTCCTGGTGGGCGTTAGACGGGCGAAGCCCAGCAAGGCCCTTTCAACGATCTCGACTTGACTCTCTTGACCACTTGGGAGGAAGAGCTACGCAGTTGACTTCAAGATCGACAAAAGCGGAAATGTTCACTGATGACTCTCCCCAGCAGCAGACGGTATGTGTGAGGGGCTATGTAAAGGAAAGGGTTGGAGCTAACTCCTGAAGAGTTCTTCATTGACAGAGAGACTCTCTACGCTCCCTGGAGTGATCTCGAGCAATCGACTAATGTTGAGAAACATGGTTCCACACGTGCTTTATATCGAACACAGTTCGATATGCGTGTGAAATTCTCCCGATCCTTGACTTTCTCCACTCGGGTTTAAAGCACCATATTTTCTGTGAAGAAATTACCAACAGTGGGGAAAAAGGATGGCACATTAATGGAGTACCATGGCACAGGTCCAAGCAGGAAATTTGTTTAATAGGCTCGGCGCTTGCGCCGAGCTCTTGTCTGACACTTCTCATGGAAACTGACAATGGCCCACTATATTAAAACCACACGGGAACTCACCAGACGGTGCAGTCCTAGAACCCATTTGAGATCCCGAGTCTCCCCAGTCGGCCATCTCACCGCATATGGGAAATTTATTATGGGAAAATACGCAAAGTAGATATTTATCCATGAATTTCCTAATTTCTAAATCCTTTATTTGGAAGGATAATCGAAAAACAGATTTTATCCCTTATTTCTCAAAAGGATAATCTTTAATAAGGAAAAATAGATTTTATCCCTTAAAAGAATAATCCTTAATTAGGAAAAACATATCTTATTCCTAAAATAAGAACGGAGATTTGGGAACCAAGCCCTATAAATTGGGAAGATCCCCCACAGAAAAAGGTATGCAATTCCTACTATCTCAACCTCCTTCTTCCTTTCCATATTGTCGACTAATTATCTGAGAGGCTACCAACACACCGTCGCCGGATCGCCTTATATATTCATATCACAAGTAAATTGATGCCCCTAAATCAAATGAACAAAATTGGTTCTTACAATACGTGAGAAATTTCTATAACATCTGAATTTGATAAATTTCTAAGTATGGAGAAATTTCTGGCGACGCATCTACGGCTTCAACTCGATGAACGAAATATGGCCGAAATCTCTGCAGGTACATTGTTGAAATTTTTGGAGAATTTTCAGCGAAAGAAGTAGAGGGAAAAATGAAAAAGAAAAAATGGTGTGGCTTGATCTAGGATGCTGCAGTGGAAGAATGAGGGGAAAGAAAAATGCTGGCAAGTTAAATTTAAATAAAGAAATAAATAAAAGGGATCAATTTTGAAAATCCAATTCCCAAAATATGACCTTTCATCAATTTTTTACTTTATTTTAACAAAAATGCCTTTTTAATTATTATTTAAAAAAAAAACTTCATTTATGCATAAATATATGAAATGGAAAAAGATAGTTTTGTCCAAAATGGATTGATATGAAAATTAGATTTACAATTTTTTGATTATTTGAGGTTTTTAACATAATGTGTTAATGTGTTATGGAGAGGCTCGAATATGGTATAGCATAATCTAATGATTCTGTAGACCCCAAATTGGAGGCTTAGGATTTTTTTCCTTTGTGAGACAATCCCACATTAGAAATTTACAAGGGAGAGAGGCCTCCCTTTCCCTATAAAAGGGGTCCTCTCTCCCCTTGATCCCCCTTTGATTGAGAAAAAAGAAAAAAGGGAAACCATGAGCTTGCTCCACAAAAAAAGAAGAAGTGTGAGACCCTAATGACCCTTAATTAAATATTTTTTTAGAGAATAAATTAAGACATGGGCCTATATAATTTAGGCCCTATTAGTTCCTTAAATTTATTTTCTTAAGGAGACTATGGGTTTTCCCCCACATTGAGTGGGAAGTCCTGTTGGTCTCAAAGTTTATAAAGGTCATGATTGCCTCGTGTGAAATCTTGGTCAGGCAACTTTTAGACGATCCCGACTCCGGGAGGCAATTTCAACTCGGCAGGCACCACCGAGGAGCGCCTCGTCTACTAGGTAAGTATTCTCGACTTTATTTCCTTTATTCCCTTTACATAGTACTTTTTTAATTAATTGTCTTGTATATATTTAATTTATTGTTATATTTAATTAGTCATTTTAATTCTATAAATCTTATCATTTTATTTTCCTTGTAAGTATATTGTTACTTTTTTGTTTATTTAATTAAATTGGTTGTTAACGTTTTTTTAATAATTCAATTTATTTTTCCTTAACATATGAACTATCACCCACCCTTAATTTAATAAAATCCTCAAATTTAAAAAAAAAAATTAAATTCTAAATTTTCATTTCTCAATTTTTTAAGTATCCAAATTTCGAAATTCAAATTCCAAATTTCCAATTTTCTAAAATTCAAAATTTCAATTTTAAAATTCAAGTCCTCCAAATCTCAAAATTTAAATTTTCAATGTTTCAATTTCCAAATTGAAAATTCCTAGTTTCAAAAATCAAGTGTCATAATTTTAAAATTCAAGTTCCACAATTTCCAATTTCCAATTTCCAATTTTAAAGTTTATAACTTCAAATTTACAAAATTCATAATTTCAAAATTCAATCAATTTCAATCAAATCTCAATTTCAAAATTCAATTATTCTAGTCTTAAATTTTGAAAATTCCCAATTTCCAAAATTCAAGTCCCCAAAAATCTCAAATTTCAAATTTCAACTTCAAACTTCTAATTTTCAAAACTTCACTTCAAACCTAGTCTCTCGTACTTTAAACACGCCGACACTTACACCCTATAAAATGGAATCTTGGTTAATTGCGGTAACATATATAAATTGCGCTTATATCCCATATCCATAATATTTCACAAATATTTGAATAACATTTATAATCACTTTACAGAATTAATGAAGAGGGTCAGAGTTTTTTTACTGTATCACATTGCTTCCTGGTTCAGGTGTTTCCCAACACTATACACATATTTTTCCCATCTGACTTTGCTTGATTATTTATTTATATATGTCTTGCATGCTTTTGTACTGTTATTGTTTATCTTTGGTATTCATTAGTTGATTAGTCAAAAGTCATATTTTCCTTAGTTTGTTTAGTATAGACCCGACTTTAGGGGCTTAGAGGGGTGCTACGCTTTCATCGTACCTTCCCGATAAGTAACCTGACCCCCAGACCTAGACTTGGTTTTCCTAGACCTGCATTTTTTTATCGGAGTCAAGATGCAGGTTTTCTTCTTATTTTGTTTTCCTTTAAAATAAAACAAAAAATAAGTGGCGACTCCAAACCGTTTCTAAAAATGGTTTTTAAAAATAAAATGAGTCTCGCCTTTTTAAGTGGGAAACACATAATAGTAAAAATGCTGGGTCCACAAATGGCGACCTAATCGGGATTGTTGAGTACGGCTTGAATACAAGTCGGGAAAATGTGGAGTTTGATTGGTTATCGAGATACTTATTTTCAGGTTTTCGTGGTATAGCAGCCATCGAGAGTTTCGTGGACTAGCCGATTATATCTTTAACACGCCTCATCATGTATCATTAGTATTGGTTGGTTGTTCATCGGTTGATTCTTCTGTTCATCTTGTTATGTCACTTGTTTCTCATTGTTTGTTATATACTCACTGATGAGTCCAAAAACTCATTAGATTTTTAATCCATTTTTCTGAGTATATTACGAGATAAATGTTGATTTGTTTGCAAAAATGTGGATATTTTACTCAAATTTCATTTTGCAGGAAAATATAGCAAAAGCTAAAATCTCAAATAAAAATCATAATAAACCACCCATAAAGAATTGAAGTCAGAATTCAAAATCTGGGGTCGCGACAGAAGCTTACGAAACAATACCAAGTCACGACATCACCAAATTCAGCCTTTCTGAGAAGAAATGGAAGTCCAGCAGCGGTTGTTACCAAGAAAGAAGTTGCGACAAAAGAAATGTGGTCGGACTAAAGGTAATATCCAAAAGAAGAAATCCATGTCGCAACATCACTCGGATGTCGCGACACCAACTGAATACAACTGAGGTCGTGACATCACTCCGAGGTCGCGACAAGGATTCGTCTATGAAGCCACAAGAGAGGTCTTTGCAAGAGAACAAGGTTGCAACTAGTTTTTAAATGAACAACTCTATTTCATGTCGCGGCACCACTCTGATGTCGCGACATAAAAACAGGAAGATTTAAATTGCAACCAAAAATAGAGGTTGAGAGGAGGTCGCAACCTGATGCCAAATCGAAGCCCTTGCCAAGAACTGGAGTGCCGACCATTTACAAATCAAGGACCGGGAAACGATGTCGCGACCACTTGCTTAGGTCGCGACCTGAAGAAGAGATGAGCATAATAAATCAAGGTCGCAACTACTTTTGAGCAATTGGGACTACATGCAATCAGAAAAAGAGCAACATGAGGTCGCGACATCACCTTGAGGTCGCTACCTAGAATAAAGGTAGGAAGGAGGAAGTTTGGTTGTAACAAAGAATTGAGGTTGCGACCAGAAGAAAAGAAATGGGCAGCAAAAGAGGTCGCGACATCACCTTGAGGTCGCGACATAAAATTGAAACCTGTGAAAGCAGAAGACCACCAACAAAATTGCGACCAGGAAAATAAAGTCACAACATGAAGTCATCCTACAAATAGAAAAGTGGTCACAACCTAAAAATTGTTGTCGCAACTCAGAAGCCAGAAGAAGAGAAAAATAACGATGTCACGACATGAAACTGTGGTCGCGACATCAACTCTGGAGGAATAATTAGCAAATGATGTCACGACTACAAACGAGGTCGCGACTATTGATCCGCGCTTGCAAGAAAATCGGGTCGCAAATGTATAACAAGGTCGCGACCGAACCGAAGCATCAAGGGGAACATGTCGCGACATCAACTTGAAGTCGCGACATTGAACAATGAGTTGGGCTTTTTCTTTGGAAATTCACCTGGAGCTTTTTGGGGATTCGGCCCAATTTATTTTTACAGTATAAATAGACAACTTTAGAATAGTAAAGTAGTTTTTCCGTCTTCACTACCAAGAAAGAGGTGCTGAGAGGAACTCAAGTATAGTTTGTAGTAGATTTTTATTTCTTTTTCTTTATTTTTAGTTTACTTTTCTCGATTTGAATCGCGAATCGGTAAGTGTAGACGAGTAGAGCCGGATTTTATTTATGTTATTTTCTGTAATTATCACCAAAATTTATGAAATCTAGACAAATTTCCGAATTCATTTCTTCTTAGTTTTACTGCAATTACAAAGGGTCAGACGTGATCTAAGCGCTCCATTTCTTAATTCGCACACAAGAATCAGAGCGCAAATTTCCGCTGATTTGATTTACATTTAGTTACACTCTTCCCGCACAAATAATGTTGAGAACTACTTCAGGGTCTCTACTTAATCGTGTCGTTTTTGAATTGATAAGTTCTAATGTAGTACCTAATACCGCCGAGGGAACGTATCTTGCCCGATATCCGTGATGCCCTCGCGTGACACGTAGAGACGAAGATTTCGAGAGCCGAGAGCATTCTTTTCTCGGGGTAAGTTCGACTACCACGATGAACCGTTGAGCTCGAGTTCATTTTGATAAATCCCCTGCATTCAAGCCATAATTGAAGTTGAGGGGTGTATTTAACAATATAAATAATCAGAGAGTTCACCTTAATCTAAAGGTAAGTTCCTAACCCCGTGTTAGCTTATATCTAATCAAGGGAAAGGGACGAACCCATAGATCTGGAGGTTAAGCCACCAATTGGCGTGGTAGAATCTGCGAAAATCCTCGAGAAGGAAAAGCAAAGGTCTCACACAACAGAAATGGGTGTGAAGTATTGAGAGAGAAAATACCTGAGATCTTGTAAGAAAATTTGGAATGGCTGTGTAGCCGGTTTGATCTCTTTGCTCGAGAGAAGCAAGGGATATCTAACCGGGTGAATGTTTTAGAATCCATTCAACAATTAGGAAATCTTGGACAAAACCAGATCCATACATAGAACAGAGCAATGTACTTTAGTGTTGGAATTGACTGTTTCATTGTATTTCACTGATAGTTTTCGTTTCTCACAGGAAACTGATTCAATCCATTCTTATAGATACAATTTATTTTTATTCATTTACTTTTGTTTTAGCTTAGGCCCTGTTTGATAAAATGAAAAAATTAAGTGCTGAAAAATAAATGCTAAAAAATTAAGTACTGAATTTCATAAATATTAAATCTGTACTGTAAAAATTGTTTGATAAGTTACTGACAATTGAATGCTGAAGATAAATATATTGTTTGATAACTGTATTATGTATTTTACATATTTACCCTTATTATCATTAAATTACATATTATCCAAAATAAATAGAGTTTCTAATAATATTTTATTTTTCACTACAATTATTAATTATTGTAAAAAATAATTTCACTACAAACATATCCATAAATCAATCATAATATCAAAAAAAGAAGAAGACATATATATGTTTAAAAAATAACCAATAGAATCTAAACTTTTTAAAACTATCCAAACTAACTAAGAGATATTTGCAAAATATTATATTATTTATAATGGTTTTTTGGTCCAATTTATTTTCATTTAAAATTTTTGTTGACCGCATTCTTACATTCCACGCTAAGTAGGTCTTTACCTACTTATAATTTCTCGTCGCTTTTCATTTAAAATTTTCAATTAAGAGTTTAAAATTTCATATCAAACATATTGAAAAATTAAAACCATTGAAAAATTTCATTTTCAATGGTTTGAATATTTTCAATAGTTTATCAAACAGGACCTTAGTTTGACAATATTCAATAGTATAGGATCTTTAATTTTTGTTGTTTTGATAAAACTTTCACTATGAAGTTCTAAATTAAATAGTATGGAATTTTGGGTAATCGGGGTGCTTGATCTTAATTCGCTAATCTCTCCGTGGGAATGATACCTCGACTTACATTCGCATTTTACTACTCAGGGAGGACTGGTGGCACTTGTAGTGTCATAGATCAATTCTTATTTTTAAATCATGAACATTAAGAGAATATTATTTTATCAAGCAAACTTATCCAAAGCGACATGGATGCAAGAGAAGTGTAAGGCTCTTGTAACTATGTTAATTTGAGGGGTTTTTAGTCTATATAGAAAAAGGCAAACACTCACCATGTCATCTTATACTTTTACTTAGATTATGTGTAAATATGGATGATATACCTGCGCTTTGCATGACTGTCTGTTGCATGACTACCTTTCTCCTGCATGATTGTCACGCGATGTCTATGTGGCGATATGTATCCTCTTATCTCCAAACCCCATTTTTGGTCGACTTTGTGTCTCTTGGTTTCAGGTTTGCGCTTGGAGACTCGTTGTTCTTTCTTGCTTTTCACTCCAGCTAGTGATCAGGAGTAAGGTCTGGGGTGGATGGGCCATATCCATGTTTGTGAGCATTTTCGAGGTGACTGACATATTGACGCCGAGGAGTCCGACCTTGAAGACTTATAGCCCGTATTAGATTTTGATACTTTTTGTGACCTAGTCTTTTGGTTTAGATGTCGCTAGGTTTTTCGAATGCACCCACACACATACACCGTATTAATTTAGTTTATTCCCCGAAGGCCGAGAGTGGGAAGGAGAGCCTTTACCATAGGTCACTCGACGCCGAGGAAGTGCATGTGGAATTCGATGACCACCTTGCATGGGAAGCGCCCCTTGGCCTCTTCGAGATCTGTGGAGGCTGTGGTACCACCGGGAGGGTACAATCGCCTCGCTAGGAGCCCTTTAAAAGACTACTCCGCACCCTCGTCTTTTTAGAGCCACCATCGATCTTCAGCCGAGTTTAAATCCCACCGATTAACTCCCATCCCGCACTCCCGGGTGCATCTATGAGCCTCTCGTATCGCCTGCCATGATATGGATCCGCATTACTCTATTTTGGCTCTCTAGTAGTATGAGATTGACGCAGTATCAGCTTCAGTGGGGCAATTTTGTGCATAGTGATGGATTGCTTATTTTTGGGCCGTTATAGCAATAGTTTTGTTCGATATGGATCAATTTATTTGTTTTTACATTTCGTGGATTCACTGACATTGCACTCCACCATCTTCGTGGGTTAGAGCGAGGGTGACATTAGTACGTACATCATATCGATAGATATGGATCCACACGCAACCAAGTATCGAGCAGATTGACAAGCCATTGCCGGGCCGCACTCTAAGATAAGGAAGACACGGCCTCAATCGCAGGATCGATAAGACAGCCAGTGCCCCAATGCCGTAAAGCACAGAGGATACTCGCCAATACGGAGACCACCTCCACCTCCACCTACTGATGGCTCGATGGCACGCCTCCTATCCCCTCTCAAGGCACTCTGTCGGCCCGGTAGGCCCACAGAGGTGATCCAACACATATGACTATTCCGCCTGACATCTGCTTCCGATGATTGCATACGTAGAGTGTGAGTGATGCTTAGACGCTTGAGAGTCACAGAGGGTATGGATGTGGACGGATTTGATAAGGCACCCGTTGACCCACTACCGCCTAAATTTCAGATGCCCGACATGTAGAGCTGCATACGTGCAGAGGATGTCCAAAGGCATCATTCGAGGATATATAGTCGCTGATGAGGGGCATAGGTTTAGATGAGGCTCAGTTGATCATGTTGTTCCCTTTGTCACTCGAGCGTTGCGGGCACGTATCGGGTTTGCCACCTGACGCTTCTAAAGACTCTGGGAGGATCTTGCCTATGAGGCATCCGACGCTTCTTCTTTAGCAATCACATGGGGATGTCACTTCAAGGAGCTGAGGCTATGAGGTGAGCCTGCGAGACCGCTATACTGTCTATCTCCGGCTGAGGGAAAGTTATCCAGATGGGATTTGACGTCCATCGAGAGCATATAGCATGATTACGAGAGCTTGGCACCCCACTACGCTAGACATCTGATAAAGGACATTATAGATTGCGTAGCTTGACATGCATCAGACGGCATCGAGGATGGTATGGCGTGCGGTTTATGGTCTAGCTTCCTCTTCCGATAAGAAGTGTGAAGAAGCCATCTAGATCATATAGACTGTGGAGGTAGGAGCTATAAGTTCCCTTAGACACAGGCACCCAGCCCCGCATTCATCTATATGACCGCATAGGACTTCCTACGCCCAGAGTTCAGTTCATTATAAACCTTCCATACCACCCCGGGCCCGCTAGGTTACTTAACTCCATATACTCCACCACACCCGGGCCTTGAGGCCGCACAGCCGTGTCATGAGAGACCACCTATCGTCATCTTAGACCTCGGAAATTATAGTTCCTACTGACACGCTGAAATTTTAAACGCTCGTAGAGACTTTACGCCCACTAGGCATGCTCAAGTGAGGTCTTACGTAAGACATCGATGACTAATGTGGATTGCTTTAGTCCATTAAAGACTGAGGCCATTACCCCACTTGTCAATCTCATTTTCTGGATGTATTCACATCAGGTTTATCATCGTGGGCCAGCCCCGACATACTACGTATCGCTATGACTTACTGAGACACGCTGCTCAGACTTGATCGACCAGTGGTATCAGGCACGGATAGCCTGAAGATTAGTTCTAACCCCTTCCAACTTACTCTACACATACTCGCTCCTCTAACTGAGGGTATTCTGGTCTCACTCATTGAATAGCTGTGAGGATCGCATCCATATGTTGTCATGGGAGATCAGAGGCCTGGAGTCTATAGCATTTCATGATGGTTATGGCGATGATGGGGTTCATGAGGTGTTTTGAAAGTTAGTTAGATTCACTCACATGTCTTTTCTGGCTACGAGCATTACTCCACTTGGATCCCCACACCGGTGTCGCTGACTTCGCCTCATATGTTGTTCGACTTTTTATTTCACTCCACACCGAGGACGCTTGATACACCAAAGATCCAAAGATGTTATCGAGGAGGTAGAGGGTCGCACAGCCAGCCTCCCGCTTCATCTCTACCATGGGATCCCGAGTACTACTGTGAGACTCCAGACAAAGGAGAGAGGGTGGATGAGATCATCATGCCACAAGACAACATGCTCGTATCTATATTCGAGTTTGTTGGCTCACCACCCACAGAGAGATCTTGGGATTGTGGTTTGTTTCTGATTCGAGTCGACATGACCACATCTCCAGAGGGCCTGATACATATGCTCACAACTGGTTGAGCCTGTTGCATTGTTTTCCGATGGGATGACTTACCCTCCGAAGGGTTCACTCATACTGATCCCAGATATATCAATCGGGTTGTTTAGGGTCATCGTGTTCCATCTCGGCCCTCTGCACATTAATGATCCGCTAAATGTATGTCCACTTGCCACTACACATATTCCCAAAGGATATGGGCCCATGGATGCTGGAGCCATCTACAATGCATGCTGAGAGCTTATGACAAGATTTGCAGAGAGGTGACGGGGCACCTCGACTCGAGCCGAAGGATCGGGCGCCTGCTTTTTAGGTTATGTTTCAGATTTTGAGGATCCCTGTGTCCTTTAACTTACTCTTAGGCTGCCCATGGATTCATAGTGCTAGCGCTATCCCATCTTCCCTTCATTTGAAGGTGAAGTTTATTCATGATGGTCAAGTGATCACTATTTCATCTATGAGGGGCAAGATCACTTCCGGAGCCTTATTGGAGATTTAAATAGGTGATGATTTGCTTAAGGACCTGAGATTCACTTTGATGAGGTAATGCACTCTCGAGCCGAGGGATTTTGTCTCGAGATTCAAGCATCTACAAGCCATTTGATCGCATAGCAAGACGGCCATTTCGATGACGAGGAGCATGTCGCATATGCTTGGTTTAGTTTAGGCGCCGTCGCGATGGCCGTGAGCGAATTTATCACTTTTAGGACTATGACCCAATCTTCGCTTAGGATTTATACCGTAGAGGCGCGATTTTCGATGCATGGCACAAATTTGCGCCAAGAGAGGGTCGATCTCGACTTTATCACATTCCATTCCTTACGGTTTGGGGTTGATTGACTATTTGTGAGGGCTTGAGCCATTATTGCATCCCAGATGGATCGATTGAGCCTGCGATATCCCCAGCATGTCATGTTTTGCATTAGCTTTTCACGACCGGTGCGCGGTGGGGCTCCTGACACTTCCACCACCTTGATCGTTCCTCCTTCCCCTGGGCGGTCTAGTGTGCTCACTATGTGCTTTTCGGATGAGATAGCTGATTATGGGGGGTATTGATGGGGTTATGTCGTCTGACAATTATGATGAGGAGCTACTCCGGATGGTTATTAGTCAGCCCGAGCCAGATTCTGCACTTAGTTATTTTCGTGTGCTTGCTTTGAGAGATGATGAGGATGCTCCTCTTGCTCCAGATGATGATGCGATTACGGATGATGTTATTGTTGATATTGTATCTCCTGATATTCTAGGACATGTTGTGGGAGAGTCCGATGCTATGGACCCACCACTTTCTTTTGATGTTTTGTCAGGATTTGTCTCACGTTCTGATGATGTACTTGCCTTTTCATCTATGGATTTGAGCATTTTCAAGTATTCATCTGTCTCTTTTATTGATGATATTGATGCATGTGCACCTCATTCACCCACATCATAGATTCATGATATTGATGATGAGCCTTTGGCGATTTTGATGACGGCTCTGGGTTTGACTACGATCGCCAAGCTTCTTGATGAAGCGGTTTCACCTCCTTTTGATGACCTTAGAGACGATTGACCTTATGCAATGGACCAACTGAGTTGAGGATCGTCCACTTTGTCTCACAGGATAGAGAGGGATAGTTTGTTTAGGTTACTCATATCATACTTGGATGTTTTTGCATGGTCGTATGAGGACATGCCAGGCCTCGACCCTTCTATAGTTCAGCATCATCTACCGCTTGTGCCACATGCTAGACCGGTTAAGCAAAAATTGAGGCGATTACACCCTCGATGGAGTTTACAGGTGAAGGAGGAGATTCAAAAGCAACTTAGTGTTGGCTTCATATCAGTGGTCCAGTACCCCGAGTGGCTAGCTAATGTCGTCCCTATTCCCAAAAAGGACGGCAATGTTAGAGTTTGTGCGGACTTTAGAAATCTCAACAAGGCTAGCCTCAAGGATGATTTTCCTTTCCCACATATTGACATGCTTGTTGATAGTACTGTAGGGCATGCGATGTTGTCTTTTATGGATGGATTCTCTGGTTATAATCAGATTATGATGGCTCCCGAGGACAGGGAGAAGACATCTTTCATCACTGAGTGGGGAACCTATTGTTATAGAGTCATGCCGTTTGGTGAAGAGCGCGAGTGCTACCTATCGAGTGCGGCTCTTCTGATGTTTCATGACATGATGCACAGGGATGTTGAGGTCTATGTAGATGATATGATTGTGAAGTCCCGTGATAAGGCGGATCTTGGAGCTTCTAGGCGCTTTTTTCCGAAAAGGTCGGATGCTTTAGATTGAGGCTTTGAATCCCAAGAAGTACTTTTGGAGTGACTTCTCGGAAGCTCTTGGGCTACATGATTAGTGAGAGGGGTATTGAGAGGATCAGATAAGATCAGGAGCTATCCTTGACATGTCTCCACCACGGACCGGGGCGAGATGCGGAGGTTTTCTTGGGTGGGATTGCGATATATTACGCAGGTTTATTGTTAGACTAACAGATACTTGTGAGCCTATCTTCCAACTTATGAGGAAGAAACAGCCTAAGGTTTGGGATGATCAGTGCCAGCAGGCGTTTGAGCGGATTAGAGAGTATTTTCTTTCCCCTCCTATTTTGGTACCTCCCATGCCTGGACGTCCTCTCTTGTTATATTTGTCGATTTCAGATATCGCTTTAGGGTGCATGCTAGCCCAGCTTGATGATTCCGGCAGGGAGCGAACTATCTATTATCTGAGTAAGAGGATGCTGGAATATGAGACGAGGTACATTATGATTGAGCGCTTCTGCTTAGCTTTGGTTTGGGCCACTCAGAGATTGAGACATTACATGACAAAGTATTATGTGCAGCTTGTTTCTCGTTTAGATCCTTTGAGATATCTGTTTGACAGACTAGTTTTGACGAGTAGACTTATGAGATGGCTTGTACTTTTGACGGAGTTTGATATTCAGTATGTCACTTAAAAGTCTATAAAAGGGAGTGTGTTAGCAGATCACTTAGCCTCACTTCCGGTTACCAACAGTAGAGTGATTGATGATGATTTTCCGGATGAGGAGATCGCATGGGTGACTAGTTTGTCTAATTGGCGCATGTACTTTGATGGTGTAGCTAACCATTATGGATATGGGATAGGTGTTCTATTGATTTCTTCGCATGGTGATCATATCTCGAGATCAGTTCGTTTGGCCTTTGCGAATCGTTATCCGGCCACGAACAACATTGTTGAGTATGAGGCATGTATCCTTGGGTTAGAGACTGCACTTGAGCTCGGCATTAGAAGGATGGAGATATCCGGTGATTCTAATCTAGTGATTAGAAAGATCCAAGGTGATTGGAAGACCAGAGATGTGAAGCTTAGGCCATATCATGCTTATTTAGAGTTACTAGTAGGGAGATTTGACGACTTGAGCTACACTCACCTACCTAAGTGCATAATCAGTTCGTGATGCTCACGGCTGCTGGCTTCCATGATTGACATTCACGAAGGTGGTAGTCAGTCCTCTACTAGTTAGAGACTAGAAGTGTTCACACTTATTATTTGCTTAATTAATGAGTCGGGGTTTGATGATGATGCACGTGGTATCATGATATTTATACAGTTTCTTAGATATGGAACATACCTTGAAGTTTGTGACGAGACGAAGAGCTTTGAGACGAGTTGGCCACAGCTTTGTGATACATGGAGAGACCTTTGTATGAGCGTACAGCGATGGTGTGTTATTATTGTGCTTAGATCGAGATTCAGCTGACCGGGTAATGAGAGAGGTCCATGTCGGAGTTTGTGGGCCCCATATGGGAGGACATGTGTTGGCTCGTAAGATTATGAGGACTGGCTATTTTTAGTTGACCATGGAGACAGATTGTTGTCGGTTGTTGAGATGCAGTGTCGGATGCATGGAGATCTCATACATGTTCCGCCATCGAGTTACGTGCATTCACTTCATTGTATACGCCGTAGTTTGTATGTTTTACCGCTTTCTTTATCGACTTCTCGTTACAATACCATTCTTTACGCTTAGATTGTTGATACATTCATTTCTTGCATGGGGGTTAGTCATGTCATCCCTTCACTCATTCCATCGACATTTATTCAGAGACTTTTAGTTTGAGAGGCTTATGTCATTTTATTGGAGTTGTTTTATTGTACCTTCGCGCTTGGAGATATGTTTGTTTACTGCCATATTGGTTTGTCTCTCATTGTTTTATTTAGTCTATGCGCAAAAAAAAAAAATAAATAAATAAATAAATGCGCACGTATATGTATTTAGTATAAGTATTCCTTGAGTTTGTATGTGGATTTATGAGGATCATTGTCTTTAGTGTATGTATTACTTGTGGGAGTTCGTATGTGGGTTTCCCGAGATCCTAGTATCATGTGCTTACTTTGAGATTTTATTAGTGGTATATGAGATGATCGATCTTCTCCTAGGGGCTCCGAGTCAGTGTCATATTCATCATCCATTTTGTCAATGACATGTCTTCCCCATGTAGTGATTTGGGTAGATTCATCATATCATCATCAGTTTTTTTCCATACTGTTATTTATCTCCTTGACTTCATCATACTCATTTCACTACCTCCTCATGTTTATCAGTTTCGAGTTTGATGTTTCACTCTACATCCTTTTCCTCTTACCTATCTCACCACATGTTACACTTTTTGCATGACATCATTATTATTAGCACTTCCATTGGATGTTCTTGTGTACATGGCTCATGAGACTTCTTATGCATGTGGCAGTCCACACACGAGGGCATGGGGTTGATCATTGGGTGTTTGAGCCTAGTTTCCCTTCATTTCTTTTACCTTATCATCCTAAGCTACATTGCGGTCAGGTCCTTAAGACCACCACGAGACCATGGGATTTAATGTTTTCTTTGACAGCATTTACTTTGATAGGTATTTGAGACTTGGTTCGACATCTGGACATTATTATGTGGCTTTTTCTAGGAGATGCCTTACTAGCGTTGGGATCCATCTCTAGTTGCGGTTCTAGATGACCTGAGGTTGCCTTTTGTTATTGGGGGATGTAGAGGTTTAAACTAATTCCTCGACATGTCATACTGGGCCATACCCCCTATCTGTCGAGATCATTTGGATGTGTTTGTTTGTGTAGACAGATTCTCGCTGAGATGTTGAGCCATATTTTGATATTTTGGGGTTTCATGACATCTCTATTGGATGACATACATGTCATACTTGGGCACAACCCTTATCCGCCAGGATCATCATGAATTTGTTTGGTTGTGCATACAATTGTTATCGAGAGGATGAGTCTTGTTATGAAATTTTGGGATTTCATCATGTTTTGATAGATGCCCCATTAAGGGATATTCCTTATCTTTCGGGATCGTTTGGGAGGTGGTGCGATCACGTCGGGCGGTTCTTATCGAGATATGAGGCCATGTTATGACATTTTGGATTTCATCATGTTTGTTGGATGTCATCTTGGGCATACCCCTCTAACCGCCTTTACTATCGGCCAGTCGAGACATTTAGACCGCCTTTATATGGATCGGATGTTCATACGCCGTATATCACATTTTCTAGCCTGGCGGAGTTAGGCGTTCGGACCGTCTTACGCATATCAGACATTCAGACTTTGCCTTTATATGGATCAGATGTTCAGACTTCATCTGTATCACATTTGCTAGCACAGAAGATCAGACGTTCAGACTTCGTCTTCTGTATATCAAGCATTCAGACTTCGCCTTTATATGGATCAGATGTTCAGACTTCATATGTATCACATTTGCTAGCACAACATATCAGACGTTCAGACTTCGTCTTCTACATATCAGGCGTTCAGATTTCGCCTTTATATGGATCAGATGTTCAGACTTCATCTGTATCACATTTGCTAGCACAACAGATCAGACGTTCAGACTTCGTCTTCTGTATATCAGGCGTTCAGACTTTGCCTTCATATGGATCAGATGTTCAAACTTCATCTGTATCACATTTTCTAGCACCGTAGATCAGACGTTCAGACTTCGTCTTCTACATATCAAGAGTTCAGACTTCGCCTTTATATGGATAAGATGTTCAGACTTCATCTGTATCACATTTGCTAGCATAGCAGGTCAGACGTTCCGACTTCGTCTTTTGCATATCAGGCGTTCAGACTTCACCTTTATATGGATCAGATGTTCAGACTTCATCTGTATCACATTTGCTAGCATAGCAGATCAGAAGTTCAGACTTCGTCTTCTATATATCAGCGGCTCGACTCTCGCCTTCATATGGACTGTGATGTTCAGACTCATCCGTATCACATTTGCTGTGACAACAGTCGACGCCCGCATTCCCCCGTCTCTCTCGCATACTGCCGCCTCGCACTTCTCGCCTTTATATGGTTAAGATGTCTCGACTTCCATCCGCATCACATTTGCCAGCACAAGCAGATCGTAATTTTCTAGTGTGACGCCCCCAAAACCCGTGGGTCCGTTTGACAACCCATCAACTCCGTTGAAGGAAATGCAGGGATGCCTTGCACCCGACACCACTCATGAAAATCGGCAGTCTCCTTGTACGGAGCTCTACTCCAAATACAATTCGTCCCAACATCAACATCATAAGAATATATAGCATGAGGGTCATGCCACTTGGGGCCCATACAACAATACTCATCAATATACACCAACTATATACCACATGGTTCAAGAGTTTTTATATTACTTTACTTCAACATATATTAAAATTCTACCATTCTAATACATGTTATACAAAACAAGCCACAAGCCTTTCTCAAAACGGCCTCTAATGAGCGTCGCCTCCCGACGCTCCCCACCGAAATGGTGATCCCTCGACAGGTGAGCAGCCCAGCGAGAGATAATTTCCACGCGGTTACTCCCACCTATGCACATGCATGGCAAAACACTCATTCAAGAGGCTCACAACTCTACTCGAACGTCTACATGACCAACCCATGCCTCAAGTCCTCACCGACCCTCACATATGCCTAAGCCGAATGCGAGTAAAATAATCGCTTTCAAAACAAAAGCTTGCTCTCGAAACACACTACCAAGTTTCAGAAAAATATTGACTACCCTCCGAGGCGAATGTTGAGAACCTCTCGAACACCCATGGGCTCCTCCGACGTGTAATTGTTGGACCATCTCCCAACACAATTCTCCGAAAATCTTCCGTCGAAATTCCTTTCTACAAACATTTTCATTTAACTTTCAATTTCATGTCATGCACTCACTCCTAATATTCTAGGGTGCCCCAGTGCATATGGAATGCATGATGTCAATTCCAACACATTCATGCTAATATATTCACATACATATATATTAACATAATTAATCACACGAACATGTTATGCAATTTCACAATTAATTACATCAAAATTAGCTCACATGGGCTAATTAACAAACGCAAGCAATTAATTTTGAATAACTCAATATCATAAAAATTCACACAAAAATATTCACATCACTATTCATGTGAACAGTAAAACCCTCGGGTTACTGTTCACGACCACACAAAATAGGAATTTTCTCCACTCGGTTCAAAGCTTTTGAGACCGAAGCCACGGCTAAACAAGTCTCGTGAACGTTCATAACCATTTACATGGTTCTTAAACAAGGATTAACACAAGTAGGAAAAGATCCCTACCTCTTAGAATTGTCGGAACTCTACCAAATCGATGCTCTACCAGAGTTCGCCAGAGCAACTCGCTTCTGTCTGGTCAGAAAATCGACGCCCGATCGATCGGAATCCTGCAGAGAGAAGGCACACCTTCCCCTCTAAAATCACCATCTCACGCTCACCGCATCCCTCTTCCTTCCAACACGCCCATTTCGTGCTTTAATTTTTGAAGACAACTATTCAAGTTTTTGTCTTATTATCATTAACAATTTTATTAATTTCATTTATGTCCCTTCTTCTAGATTTTTGACACTTGGCACTATTTAGGCCGTCCATTTCCATCATCTCTCTACTCATGCAACATGTGTCACATGAGTACATGTAGTGGGTGACTTTTGTCACATCACATGTTGTAAGACCCGAGAAATTCCAATTTCTGGAAAAAGGGTAAAATTGTAATTTCGGTTAAAAATCCAAAATTTATTCTCTAGATCTCGGATGACAAAACGGATTTCACCGTTGGAATCGTCTCGCGAAATCTGAAGCTTACCACGAAAAATTTGTAGAATCTCGAGACAGTTGTGAGTTGGCCCGCTGAGGCATAGCGCTTCGGTGCCATGTGATTTCAGATGTGACAAAAGTCACCTATAACATGTACACATGTTATACATGTTACATGAGTAGAGAAATGATGAAAATGAACGGCCGAGATAGTGCCGAGTGTCAAAACTGGGAAAAGAAGGGACGAAATGGTCATTAATGAAAAGTTTAAATGAGGAAAAAGCCAAATTAGCAAATAGTGTCATCTCTTTGATTCAAAAACAAGCCAAAAACGTGAGAGAGGGAGAAAAGGGATGCAGTAGGTTCAGATTTGTTTTTCTAGTGAGAGAGAGAGAGACTTCTCTCTAGATTTACGGGCGATCCGACCGTCGGAATTTGTCGGGACAAGAAGCAAAGTTGCTCTACGCATCGAGACCTACGTGTGGGCACCGGTTTCAGGAGTTTTCAACAAACTCCGTGAGGTAGGGGATTTATCCTACTTGGGTTTTACACTTTATTTAAGTGTTTTATAATGTTTGTCAGGTTTGATAGTCTTGAACTAAGTCGTTGGATCGGTCCCAAAACTGGGACCGAACGGGAATTTTTAGAAATTTATTCTGACATCCGTGACACTCCGCACTGACCATTTTGGGTGTTTGAGTTGGAAATTGTTGAATAAATTATATTGTGATGTGCATGGGCCTCCTAAATGGCCGTGAAACCTGGGTTCACAAAGTGAACCAATGATTGGTGATCACGAACAAGAACTCGAGGGTTTCACTGTCTCTCGAGAACAGTGTTCACAAAATAATTCTGCAAATAATGTGGCCTGGGTCGAGTAATTCAAATCGAGTTGCTCTTGTTTGATCATTAGCCCACGTGAATTTTGGTGTAATTGATGGTGAAATTACATGACATGTTTGTGTGATTTAAATTATGTGAATATATGCATGAATATATATTTACATGTGTTATATAAGTTTATTGGAATTGGCATCATGCATTTCCATATGCACTGGGGCACCCTAGAACAATAGGAGTGAGTGCATGAGGTGATTCTCGAGATAGTGGTTTCGGAGGGTTGACTAACACTAATAATTATCGGAGGGTAGTCCATATAAAATATCAATCGTCGGAGTCGGCCCAATTGATATGCATCGGAGGGTTGTCCACTAAATAAATCATCGGAGTCGGTCCAACAATATATATATCGGAGGGTTGTCCAATAAATTAAAAACAAATACCTTTGTTTTGAATATAAAATGTTTCTCATACACGGCTTAGGTAAGTGTGAGGGAGTCGGGGAGGACTCGGGGTATGAGTTGATCATATAGACATTCAAGTAGGATCACGATTTTTCTTGAATGTGTGTTTTCTTTGGAGCATTGCATATGCACTTAGGTGGAGAGTAGCCCAATTAGGGTGATTCCACTACTGAGCATTAGCTCACCTTGTCGAGGGATATTATTTTCAGGTACAGGGAGCGCACGAGGAGACCTGCCCATCAAGTAGAGGCCGCTTTAGAAGGAAGTCTGGCTTGGGCTTTAGATGTATACATTTATTAGAATGTTTTTCATTTTAATATATGTGTCAGAGCAAGAGTAAATCATTACCCTGAACCATGTTTATATAGTCGATATATGCTTTGTGATGAGATGGTTTATGGGCCCAAGAGGCCGCTTTTACTCAAGGCATGATGTTGTGACAAGTTATGTATAGAAGATGTATCCCGGCAGAGCTCCCCTGCACAGCGAGATTCCATTCGATTATGAGAAATGGCCTGATCACCCGACATTCACGAGTGTTTCCTGCAATCGACAGTAGTCAACGAACCCCTGCTAGTATCACACATGTCGTTTGACGGCACCCGACACCGCAGATTCCCAAAACGTGCAAATTCGATTGTCTCGAATTCAACGAAATTCGACGCGGGTAGCTGATTTGCAGACGATTCCAACGGTGAAGTTCAAGCCACATCCGAGATCTAGAAAAATTTAGGATTTTTACCAAAATTACGATTTTGCTATTTTTCTGAAAATTGGAATTTTCTCTGGTCTTACATTCTCCCCTCCTTAAAAGCGAATGGGCCCTAAAATTTCACAGATAATCACAACCACTACATGCATATGCACGCACTGCCTCATTTACGTAAACTAATATTTGGGTGATTAAACGACTAAACCACATACCTTCATCCCTTTTTTTTTTTAACGTGTAAACAAGCATGATAGGCTGCTTCAGATCGTGTCCTCGCGCCCCACGCTGACTTCCTCCACCCACGCTGATGACCCGTACTCAATACAAGTTTTAAAACGTTTGACCAAGTTTGACCAAGTTTGACCAACAATTAGTATGTGGGCCTGCTGATTTTTTCAAGGATGGATAATTTTGGGTTGATTAAGACACTACTGCGTAGGGCCTCGGCCGATACGAGTTCATGTACCGTTGGAACGCCAAAATCCGACTCCCACGAATAAAAGTTATGGCCCCGGGAGTTCAACAAAGAAGATTTTATCGTTGTCCAAAGCCCTAGAGCAAAACTCCCCAAACTCAACACCGAATCGGGTCGTTCACCCATTTATTGACCAAACTGCATACGTGGAGGCGGTCACCGCCACCACCCTCGCACACGCGCCGGCCAGGAGGAGGAGCACCGCGAGGCAATCTCGCCGATGTGCTTCCACCACCGCTTGATGCGCCCGATCAAGCCGGGCGAAGGCGGCGGCGGCCGCCACCTTGGGTCGCCGGATTTTGGTGTTTTCCAGCCATTCTAGGCCGACCCATACCTCCCTCCAACCATTTTTGGACCCTCTGAACTCATTTCCGTGGTCGCTTTTCGCAGATTCCTCATCGTTTGAAAGATATGACGAAACAAAGTCAAGCCGACCGCCGATCGAGTTTTTCGCCACCACAAAGAACCTTTAGATCTCAAGGTAAGGGTACCGCTAGTGTTCCTGGGCCCTGGCTTTCCGATATAAAGTTTGTAAATTTTGACATCAAGCCGGCTAGCTTCATTTTTTGGTCATATCGGGTAATTAATAGTGCTGCCTGACCGAAATTGGATACCAATTGGTCAAATTAAAATCAAGTTGGATTAGTGAAATCGACATTTGTAAGGAGTTATCGAAGGTTCAATTTCGAAAATTAGCTCCAAAAAGCCCAATTTTGTAAGGTACGGCCTATAGTAAGACATCGTATAATTGGACCTGCCAGGGTCCAATTTAGATAGTTTCACAATTTTAAAGATTATTCAAAGACATTTGGGGTGTCCTAATGTCTTTGGTTTAGTTAATGGAGTCAAATGGTATTTTAATTATATTACTGCACTCACGAACCGGAGACGTTCGCAGGAGCAGGATCGAAGACCGTAGTCTATGAGTGGTTTACATGTTTTAACTTCTTTGGGGTATTATTATGATATATAATTTTGGTTAATTATTATATATATAACTTATTTGGTCGAACGGTTGATTATGCGTAAATAAAATTATCGGTTTTTAAATAAACAAGTTATCATTTCATGTGGATTTTGTCAACATTTTAAATATTTGGAAATTTTACTGAGTTCATGGATAAATTTGTGAAATGATTATAAATATGTATTGTTGAAAGGTTACGATTATAATCAAGCTACCTCGTAAGGTTTGTTATTGTCACATGATGTCGTCTACCCGGTTTATTAGTTGGCCACGTGATGCTCTGCTCAATTCAAGGTTATGAAGGTTACATGATGTCGCCCACCCGGTTAGTTTATTAGTTGCCACGTGATGTCGGGTTCACCCAAGGTTATTAGTTGCCACGTGATGTCGGGTTTACCCGAAGGTTTATTGGCTGCCACGGTGTCGCGGGGTCGGTTTACCGACGGTTTACTGCGGATATATGGCACTGCATATTATCGGGTTTTGAGTAAGGTAACCATCTCAATATTTATGGTTATTGTATTTTCATGATTATTTTTACGACATGATGGTTATATATTTTATGTTCACTTTTATGTTGTGAATAAATTCAAAGCAGGTTCTTGATAATGATGTTGGTTAAATCTTTGAGCATGAATTCTACATTGTCGACTGGGTATAAATTTGGGTTTTGTGAAACGATTCCAAACTGGGAACCTTATAAAGGAGTGAACGTGAGGTCTTGAGAGAAGAAATTTTCGAAAAATAAAAACATTATTTTCCATATAAATTATGTCACTCACTGAGATTTATTATTTCAATGCTTTATTGCTTTAAACTGCCTCTTCAGTCCAGTAGTCCATAGAGATCTACCTTACAACAAATTTCCTTCACATCACTCGGCTCTACTCGCAAATTAGCAAAGATTCTATCTTATCTTTCCGCTCTGTTTTATTGACCTATGTATTTTCAAGAAATTCCCTAAATTCACAAACACTCTTAGAATGCTCGATCTAGTATTGAACCTATATGAGTCCTTATGATGTGTGTTTCAGGGTCGCAATTTATGTTAAGATGGGTCGGTTGTGGATTTTTGATGTCGAACTTATATATATATATATATTGGAGGTTATATTAATGCAGGTGTTACTTTCTTTTCTAGTTGGGGTCCCATTGACACTCCCTAGGATTGTACAATGGAACTTCACTAGGCGGGACCACCCGGGGAATTCGAAGGGTTTCCTGGCTCAACTCGTCAACCGTCATAGCACCCTCACTAACCTCACGGCCCTGGGTGATCACAACCCGATCCCATTATCCACGCACACCGGTCCCTCCTCGAAGGTCCCATTACAACCTCAATCTCTCCCCAATCCACTACATGGTACTGGATCCGAGTGTACCTCCTGAAAGCATGGAGACGTGAAATACCTCATGACACCGACATGCCAAGGCAAACCAACTGTAATAATTATAGTGCCTACCCTTTCGAGTATCTCGAAGGGCCCCATAAACCTCGGTGATAACTTCCCTCGCTTGCCGAACCTGACCACTCCTCTCTTAAGCATCACCTTCAAGAAGACGTGATCTCCAACCTCAAACTCTAAGGGTCGACGTCGTACATCTGCATAACTCTTCTGCCGGCTCTGAGTCGTGAGAAGACGCTGTCGTATTAAGCTCACCTTCTCTGAGGTGTCTCTAATCAGATCAAGACTAGTGATGGAGCTCTCTCCCACCTCGGTCCAACATATCGGTGATTCGTGATGGCTCCCCATACAATGCCTCACATGGTGCCATCCGTACATCAGCTTAATAACTACTGGGCCAGGGGCGAATTCCACTGGGCGGTGCTCTAGCCCCAACTACCCTTATGATCCAGGACGCATGCTCGCAGCATGTCCTCTAACGCCTGTATATAATCCACACAACATGTAACCCTACACAACCCCTGCTTGGTGTGCAAACGCTGACCTTCCCAAGGTCACAATCACTGACAATCCAATAGACCATCAACCTAGTCTATGTCATGAATGACATCCATATACCGAGCCCTTGCCGGCTCAACAACACCCAATGCAATCTCCAAAGGGGCATCCAAATCTCGAGTCACTCCCGACTCCTATCACTCAACTCTAAGTCTACGTGATAACCATAACCGTGTGTTTTCATCTCGAGTCACTCCCGACTCCTATCACTCAACACTAAGTCTATGTGATAACATGACCGTGTGTTTTCATCTCTCGGGCAACATAACTTTTCGGCCTACACTGCGAGCCTCTTACATCCATTACGTAAATTTGAGCATTCCACGAGTTCTTACACCCACACGTAAATTTCTGGATTTCCACGGGTCTTTACACCCAATACAGATTTCGTATAACTCCACGAGTCTTTACACCCACGTAAATTCGTGATAGCTCCCTGGCCCGGCATATACACCCACATAAATTTTGGATTTCTCCACAGGTCTCTTACACCCACATAGAAATTCGGGATAGATCCCCGGGTCTCTTACACCCACATAGAAATTTCGGATGACTCCACGGGTCTCTTACACCCACACAGAAATGGATAGCCCTCAGGCTTCTTACACCCACACGTAAATTCGGGACTTCCCTGCCCTTACACCCACACGTAAATTCTGGGATACTCCTGGTCTCTTACACCCACACAAAATTTGGGATCTCTCCCCACAATGCAAATTCGGGATCTCTCCCTGCCCTTACACCCACACAAATTGGGATCTCTCCCGTGTCTCTTACACCCACACATGACCTTCCTGGGATACTACCGCGGCCTCCTTCACCCTAACTCCAGTTTCACCTTAGGGGATTAATGGCCCCTTCGCTTGCCCAACACACTTTAATTACTCTTCATTTCGATTCAAACCATGAGTCTTCACTGATCGAGTCAAAGACAAAGTCTCAACCACACTCACCAAGAGTGGTGAATGTCCCTCCCGTGCACCCACACCCGACTCGACGCGATGTTACCGTGCACATGAACGCAATGATGCCATACTGTGACACCCCAATCCCGGGGGTCCACCATGAGTAGAATCTCTGAGATCTCTAACTCACAATCCCGACCTATCATGTCAACTCTCACCCCACGTCCTAGGGAAGAACATCCACACCTGGCTTCTCTAAAGGCCTCAACCTCTAAGCCCAAACCTATCACAAGATGCATTAATGAACATGATGCCAGAAAACAAATGTATAAACGTACGCCGCACGTCCGGGCCGATCCGCATGCTCAAATTGCACCATGAGCCCTCTCGCCTAGACAATCTCGCCTCATATGCCCAGCCGGGCGGGCAATGGTAACACGCCATCTCGCCTGCCTTGACTCAACTTCGTCTGCAAATCCCGTGCTCGACCTCGACCTACGCTCCTGCCCCGTCTACGTGGACCCGCCTCGTGAAGTGCATACTAGCTGGTGTGGTACCTTGAACCGGAGCATCGGGTTCCCGACCATACTAGAGGGTGGAGGAACAAACTCTGTCCCCTTCTGTCCTACAGCTGACTAGGACTGCGCTGTCCCAAAACCTTGGGATCCCTGTCTTTGGGGGCAATCCCTCCTCATATGTCCGGGCTGTTGGCAATGGTAGCACATCATCTGCTCATCTTGACTGGCAACCCTAACTTGTCTCACTGATGATTGGGACTAAGGTGTCCTATAATTTTGGGATTTCTGCCTCCTTAGGCAATCCCGTCGAAAGTGTCCAAGTTGTCGGCGTAACAACACATCATCCGCCATTCGAATAAATAAAAACCATCCCGGCCTTGGTCCCGATGACTCCTGGGCCTTCCCGGATATCCCTCGCGAAATAGAAGTCTTCGCTTCTTTCCCAGTCGTTAAGATGAATCTTTCCTTTCCTTAGCAAGACTCCATATCCCGGGATGCCTCGCATAACATCTACCTCCTCCGTGGTCATAATAGTCCCCGACCCTAGAGTCCACTCCTCCCCAACCACTGAGACCATGTGCTTCTAAACGCCGGAGGTCGCTTGACCCGCCCCGTCTACTATTGCACATGGCGATAAATGCGATCGCAGACCCCACGGCCTCGCAGCGGCCTCGTTGGTCGTGCCGATGGTGCCTCGACCAATACCTCAGACCCCTAATGCTTCACCTCCTCGACTAGCCATCTACACATGTTAAATGGCAAGTTAAAATTCAATGCAGTATCTCTAAGGCATAAACACAGCCCCGAGACACTATTCATATACAACAAATATTTCATACACAATGTCCATGCATTCATAGGAAATGCAAGACGATAATTCAATATATCAAATCAAAATCAACAACAAAAAATTTATTTTAGAAAATTTCATTTTTAAAAGATTTTATTTCATTTGATTTTATTTATTTATTTTTATTTTTATTTTTTTTTGAAAAATTCTTGTGAACAGTGTTCATGAACAGTGGTCCCAAACAGTGACTGAAACAATGCATTGAGTCCAAAACTGGGTTGGGTGCATAGGTGCACTCCCAACGGACCCAGGCTGCGCGCATGGTGCGCCCAGGCTGCGCGCACTACGCCCCGGCCGCACAAGATCGTGTTAAGGTCGTGGCGTCGCAGCAGCCGTGTCGCAGCCCCCTCGCCCCATATCGCATTACTGCCAAGGCGCCCCTACAAGATTGTGTCGCCTCCCGTATCACAGCTCTTTCCTCCGCCGTGTCGCGCCGTATTGCGACACAACCAAAGGGCTGGGCCAAAGGCCTTTCACACGATACACCCATTTGTGGTATCGCGACCCAATCTCCCAACAGCTCAGCCCGCTGGGCCGCTAGGGGTCCTGCTCACGGCCGACCGCGTCGCAGCTATATAGTAGCTCACCGATCACGCGCCCCCGTCAGGCCCCAACACGCACCGCCGGCCTTGTCGCGGGCGCCCAGCCCCGCATGTCACGATACAAAACATTGTATCGTGACTCAACACCAAATGGGCAGTAGCCCATTTCCAGTTTCTGCTCCGTTTTTTTTTTTTTTCGACATATATTTTTTTTTCATTCCAACTACTGGAAAACCACCCAAAAATATACATATATATATTTTTCATTTTCCAATAACCCAAATAAATTTATTGAAATTTATTTTATCCTTTTTTTCTCAGTTTTACACACTTAAAACCAAAAAAAAAAAAAAAAAAAAAAAAATTCTCCACATCATTTTTTCATTCCAACTACTGGAAAACCACCCAAAAATATACATATATATATTTTTCATTTTCCAATAACCCAAATAAATTTTTTGAAATTTATTTTATCCTTTTTTTTTCTCGGTTTTACAGAAAAAATTCTCCACATCATTTTTTTTCTTTTTTTTTTTCATTTAATTATGGACTATTTGCCCAAAATTTTCGAACACCTAAGGTTATATTTCTCAGCCCTAGTGTTTAACATTTTTCCTATGCTATTCACCAAGCATACTATATCAATCATAATTCACACACATGATCACACTATCACATAACATACAACTCATGTTATACACACCATCACACATCAAACACCATGCATGCAACAAGCTCCTAATCTTGTCCTGACTTCCTGTAATCACATACCTAAACTCTAACATCAAGCCTAAGTGGTGATGTTCTATACCTCAATGACCATGGTACTTGCCTGTGTCCTCAAGCCCTTAGGTTTTCATTTGCCTAAGCTCTAAACCCACCGAGCTCCCAAGGTAATCGCTAATCTTAGCTCTGACACACCAAGCCGCGACACGCCCCAAACCCGGTGGGGTCCGTTGACAACCCGTCAACCTCGGGCGGACACCGTGGATGCTCCGTAACCCGACACCACTCATGAAAATCGGGCAGAGTTTCCTTTGTACGGGGAGCTCTACCTAAATACAACCTGTCCCAACATCAACATCATAAGACATATACATGAGTAAAAACGGCCACTTGGGCCCATACAACAATACTCATCAATATACACCAACTATATACCACATGGTTCAAGAGTTTTTACATTATTTTACTTCAACATATATTGTAAATTTACCATTCTAATACATGTTATACAAAATCAAAGCCACAAGTCGGCTTTCTCAAACGCCTCCCGATGAGTGCCGCCTTCCCGATCGTCCCGTAATTCGAAATGGTGATCCTCGACAAAAGTGAGCGCAGCCCAAGAGAGATAATTTCCTACGTGGGTTACTCCCCACCTAAGTGCACATACATGACAAACACTTACATTCAAGAAATTTCATGAACCTACTCGAATGTCTACATGACCAACCCATGTCTCGAGTCCTCACATATGCCTAAGCCGAATGCGAGTAAAATAATCAGTTTTAAAAAAAAAAGCTTTTTGTTTTTGAAAACACACTACCGAGTTTAGGTAAAAATATTGGACTATCCTCCGAGGTGAATGTGTTGAGAACCCCTCGAACACCATGGGCCTCGACGTGTAATTGTTGGACCATCTCCCAACACAATTCTCCTGAAAATCTTCCGTCGAAATTCCTTTCACAAACATTTTCATTTAACTTTCAATTTCATGTCATGCACTCACTCCTAATATTCTAGGGTGCCCCAGTGCATATGGAATGCATGATGCCAATTCCAACACATTCATGTTAATATATTCACATACATATATATTAACATAATTAATCACACAAACATGTTATGCAATTTCACAATTAATTACACTAAAATTAGCTCACATGGGCTAATTAACAAACGCAAGCAATTCATTTTGAATCACTCAATATCATAAAAATTCACACGTACATTCACATTTACATGAACAGTAATCTTAATATTTGTTTATGATCACATGAAAATGTGAATTTTCTCCACTTGGTTCAAAGCTAGACCGAGTTTACTCGCCAAACAAGCTCGAACGCTCCTAACCATTTACATGGCTCTAAACAAGGATTAACACAAGTATGAAAAGATCCCTACCTCTTTGAGTTGTCGGAATCCCACTAAATCGTGCCCACGCCAGAGTCTCTCGCCGTGTGTGAGCAACCTTGCTTTTCGCTCGTCGAAACCGACCGGTCCGGGATCGGCCGGAATCCTAGAGAGAAGGCACACTTCTCTCTCTAAAATCACCATCTCACGCTCACTGCATCCCTTCCTTCCAACACTGCCCATTTTGGTGTTTTAATTTTTGGAGAAGACAACTATTCAAGTTTGACTTATTATCATTAATAATTTTATTAATTCCATCTATGTCCCTTATTCTAGATTTTTGACACTTTGCACTATCTAGGCCGTCCATTTCCATCATCTCTCTACTCATGCAACATGTGTCACATGAGTGATTGTAGTGGGTGACTTTTGTCACATCACATGTCGTTTTACGGCACCCGATACCCGATGCCTCAAAAAAAGCGCAAATTCCGAATGTCTCGGAATTCGACGAAATTTGACATGGTAGCTAGATTTCGCGAGACGATTCCAACAGTGAAGTCCATTTCGCCATCCGAGATCTAAAAAAATTTCGGATTTTTACCGAAATTACGATTTTGCCATTTTTCCGAAAATTGGAATTCTGCCTTACATCTCGCACTTCGGCCTTCCTCGTATATCCGCGCGACTCGTGATTTATATGGATAAGATGTTCGGGACTTCATCTATATCACATTTACCAAAGACCTAGATCGTGACGCTTAGACTCGCCTTCGCATATGTGGCGCTCGCATTTCGCTTATATGGATCGATGTCTCGCACTTCATCCTGTATCACATTTTCTAGCAATCGCAGATCGATGTTCGTGACTTCATCTTCTCAGATATCTAGATTTCGCATCGCCTTTATATGGATTAGATGTCTCGACTTCATCCGTATCACATTTGCTGAAGACCGCAGACGTAATTTCGTAATTCTCGTCTTCTTCATATTAGGCATTCAGACTTCGCCTTTATATGGATAAGATGTTCAGACTTCATCTGTATCACATTTGCTAGCACCGCAGTTAGACTTTCAGACTTCATCTTCTACATATAAGATATTCAGACTTCGTATTTACCTTATACATCTTGAATAAAGGCGTCTAGGCTTCGCCTTTGTGTTTCCTCGTTTTAGGCCAGACATTTTGATGCCTTCACCATAATTCAGACTCTCAGATTTCATCTTTATCAGAGATATCGCTACCAATATTCATGGTCGTTATCATCGCACACTTTGATCACATGGTTTATTTCGGTTGTCATACTTTCCGCTTGCTAGCTCATGAGTTTCTCCTTGACGGGTGTTGATCGATATATAGTGCACATGACCATTCTATCACCCATGGGTTGATCGATTTTCGCTCGTTTCAGGTTTCGATATAGGTTTCACCTTTGGGAGGATCTTCTTAGAGAGAACTTGGATCTATGTCACGACTTTGCTGGTCTCCCTGTTGTTTTGTTCTTTTGTTGTTTGCTTTTGATGTTTTTATTTAGAACTCATTTAGTCAAGCTTGAGTTTGAGAGTTAGTGTTCTTTGGGTGACACTTTTGGGTCTCTTTTGATAGAGCTTGCCTCTATCTGTCACTCACTTTTCACACCTTCTGCTTTACTTTTATTGTTCGTAATTGCTACACTCATGAACTCTATCAAGAGGGGCATATTTCCAGAGACTCCAAATTTTGAGGCTTAGGATTTTTTTTTCTTTTGTGGGAGTAATCCACACAATTCCATAAGGAGAGAGGCCTCTCTTCCTATTAAAGGGTCCTCTCCCCAGATTGAGAAAGAGAAAAAGGAACTATGGCTGCTCACAAAAAAAAAGTGTGAGACCCTAATGGCCCTTAATCAAATATTTTTTTAGAGAATAAATTAAGGCATTGACCTATATAATTTAGGCCCTATTAGTTCTTTAGATTTATTTTCTTAAGGAGACTATGGGTCTTCCCCCACATTGAGTGGGAGGTCCTAAGTGGTCTCAAAGTTTAAAGGTTTGATTGCCTTGGGGGAAATCTTGGCTCGGGGGCAACTTTCGGAGACTATCTTGGCTCTGGAGGCAATTTCAACTTGAGAGGCGACTCGATCCGGGGAGTTGCCCGTCTACTAGGTAAGTTTTCTTGACTTTATTTTTATTCTTCTTTTACATAGTAATTTTTTTAATTAATTGTCTTGTATATATATTTAATTTATTGTTATATTTAATTAGTCATTTAATTTATGGTCTTATCATTTTATTTTCCTTGTAAGTATATTGTTACTTTTTGTTTATTTAATTAAATTGGTTGTTAACGTTTTTTTAATAATTCAATTTATTTTTCCTTAACATATGAAACTATCACCCACCCTTAATTTTAATAAATCCTCAAATTTTAAAAAAAATTTAAGTTCTAAATTTTCATTTCTCAATTTTTTAAGTGTCCAAATTTCAAAATTCAAATTCCAAATTTCTCATTTTCTAAAATTCAAATTTTCAATTTTAAAATTCAACTTCTCCAATTCTCAAATTTCAAATTTTCAATGTTTCAATTTCCAAATTGCAAATTCTTAGTTTCAAAAATCAGTGTCATAATTTCAAAATCTAAGTTCCACAATTTCCACTTCCAATTTTAGTTTATAACTTCAAATTTACAAAATTCAATTTCAAAATTCAAGTAATCTCTAATTTCAAATTTCAAAATCTCACTCTAAAATTAGTTGTCCTAGTCTTAAATTTTGAAAATTCCTGTTCTAAAATTCAAGTCCCAAAAATCTCAAATTTCAAATTCCCAACTACGAACTTCCAATTTTCAAACTCTTCAATTTCAAATCGGTCTTCAAATTTCGAACACACTGATTAATTCTACAATTCCTATAAATGAATCTTTGAGAGTTAATTTGTGTAACAGATGAATGGCTTAGGTGGGGCTCGACATTCCATGTATCATTTTAATAAATAATTTGATATATGATTTATAACCAATTTTTAATTGAATGTGAATAGTTTGTATTTTGTTATTGCACTAACATTGTTACTAACATTGTTTCCTAATTGGTAGTGCTTCTAACATGCCGTCTAGGTACATATTTTTCCCATCTGACTTTGCTTGATTATTTATTTATATATGTCTCTAGATGCCAGACTGCTATTATTTATCTTCTTGGGATTCATTACTGATTAGTCAAAGTTTCATATTTTCCTTAGTTTGTTTAGTAGAGATCCGACTTTAGGGGTTTAGAGGGGTGCTACGCTTTCATCGTACCTTCCCGATAAGTAACCTGACCCTCGGACCTAGACTTGGTTTTCCTAGACCTGCCTTTTTTATCAGGAGTCACATTTAAGGTTTTTCTTTCTTATTTTGTTTTCCCTTTTAAAATAAAACAAAAATAAGTGGCGATTCCAAACCGTTTTCTAAAAATGGTTTTTCAAAAATAAAAATGAGTCTCGCCTTTTTAAGTGGGAAACGCATAATAACCAAAAATGCAGGATCCACAGATTCTCTATAGCATAATATTTCATTAAGATTTTCTATATAAAAAAAAAAGTATAACAAGTTTAATCCTTTTTATCAAAACATAACTTTTTAAACTCAAAATTTAGGAACCCTTACTTTAATAAAGATGTTTGTTTTTGCCTTAACCAAAACCCAAGTCAAAATCATAATTTTCTAAACATAATATTGGTATTTTATAAATTTTATTAATTACGAGTAACTTCTAGTAAAAATTAAAAAAAAACATTAAAAAATAATGTTTTGTGTTTGATCTCATGATAAAAAACAATAAAAAAATAATTAAATATAATCAAAATTTATGTATTTTTTAAGATAATCTCCACATAAAAATAAAAAATAAATTAAATAAGTTTAAAATAATTTATACAAGTGATTGTTTTTCTATCTACTTTTCTTTCTTTCACATCTTCCATCAAAGTTTTCAAAAACCAAGCATCCACCTATATGAAAACCGGTAGTATCTTTATCATAAATTAATTTAATTATTAAAATTTTAGACAATGAAAAACCAAGAAATATTTGGATTAAAAAAACCCTCAAATAATTCAAAATTTATAAATCTAACCCTCATAATATTTGTTTTTCTTGAAGAATAGCTCATTATCAACAAAAAAAATTCTTTATCATTTTATGTATCTACAAGTGTCTTATAAAAAAAAAAGGTTATTGTCAAAAATTGATGGAGGATTATATTTTCGAAATTCACTTTTCAAAAGGCCTTTTAATCAAATTACACAAAAATCAATTTAAGCATGACTATGTGAATGATTGAAGTTGTGGAATTTTTGTGTGAAAAAAATATTAGGGAATGGAAAATTCTTTTAAACAATATAAGTATGATTATCTGGATGACAGAAAATCTTAGTAGGCCTGTTTCTCAAGAAGAAATTTATTACCGCCCAAAATTTTACCCCTTTTTTTGATAGGTAAATAAATACACAAATACAACTGCTTGTTGAAAGATAAAGAAGAGAGAAAAAAGATAATAGAGATAATTCAAGAAGAAAACTATATTTTTATTCTTCCAGAAACCCATATATATATATATATATATATATATATATATATATATATATATATATATATATATATATATAGCATATATATATATATATATATATATATATATATATATAGTGTTACAATGATAATTTATTAATACCGTAATAATTATTCACCGGTAAATGTGTGGTCATTCATAGTTATCAGTGAATCATTTATAACATTCCCCCTTGAATGACCATCACTAGTTAATACTGCCTCATTAAAAACCTTGCCACCCAGTGGGACAAAACCTGGACGAAGGGAAAAAGAGTACAATATCTAACATCTTTATTCATACTCCCGGGTAAAGGATATGACTATATTGTCTTCAACTTTTCAATTTTGAAGATCTTAAGTCGGGCGCATGCCAACTTAGCTGCATACAAGTTTCTCACGCTGCGTAAGGTAGGCTTTGTAAGAAATAAATCTCCTAGATTATCATTGACCTTATTTGTTGCACATCAATTCTACCTATCTTTTGGGTTCAGAATGTAGAACTTTGCGAAATGTGCTTAGTTCAATCCCCTTTAATATATCATCCTTTGATTTGCGCAATACATGCAGCATTGTCTTCATATAATACTGTTGGATTATTCTTAATAGAAGATAATCCACATGATTCTCTGATGTGTTGTATCATGGATCTTAACCAAACACATTCTCTACTAGCTTCATGCATCGCAAGTATTTCTAAATGATTAGAGGAGGTGGCCACCATCGTGTGTTTAATTGATCTCTAGGATATTGCAGTATTTCCATAAGTAAATATATATCCTGTTTGTGATCGAGCTTTGTGAGGGTCCGAAAGATATCCTGCATCTGCATGTTTGGCAATTGTGGTTCCATTGCTTCTTGGAATAAAATAATCCCATGTCACTTGTCCCACTGAGATATTTCCCAATATATGTTTGATTCCATTTGTCTTTTAGTTGAGTCGAAATAAGATCTTGTTAATAAATTAACTCGAGAAAGCAATGTCCGTCGAGCATAATTTGTAAATACATTAGTGCAAACTAATTGCACTAAGATATGGCACTTCAGACCAAGTATCCTTCATTTTCTTCCTTAGCCTAATGATCTTTAGTTACTTCAAGTGACCTAACAACCATGGGAGAACTAAGGGGGTGTGATTTATCTATATAAAAGCGCTTCAAGACTTTTTCTGTATATGATCATTGATGAATCAATACACCACTCAAACAATACTCGATCTACAGGTCGAGACAATATCTTATTTTCCCAAGATCTTTCATCTCAAATTCCTTCCTTAAATAGTTGGTTGTTTTGATGAGCTCTTCAGGAGTCCCAATCAAATTTAAATCATCTACATATACTGCTATTATTGCAATCCATTTTCTGCTTTCTTGATGAAAACACATGGACAAATTGAATTATTCACATATCCTTCTTTGAATAAATACTGGCTTAAACGACATACCACTCTCGACCGTGACCGTTTTTAATTCATATAAAGATCTTTGCAACTTTTGATTGAATACATGTCTGTGGTTTTGAATCTTATCAAGCCTGTGCAATGTGAATCCTTTAAGGATTTTCTATATACATTAGCATCTAGAGATTCATATAAATATGTTGTAATTACATCCATTGGTGTGGACACATATCCAGTCCTTTTCCGACCAAGCAAACTTTATCAACATCGGAATGTGATTAAGGCCCATTACGGGAGAATATGTCTCCTCATACCACCTTAAGTCTTTTTGTGAGAAACCCACACAAGGCTTGCTTTATATCGCACTATTCTTCATTTTCTCATTTCACTGCACAAAGACCCATCGATATCCAATAACAGGTTGTATATTTGTAGGTGTTTGAACCATCGGTCCAACACCCCTCGCTTAGCCAATGATCTTAATTTGTTTTTGTGATTGCTTCTTCCATTTTAACCAATCGTTTCGATGTCGACATTCATTCACATTTTGCGGCTCTTGATCTTCATCATTTCTTATGATGTCCATAGCAACTTGGAAAGAAAAAGCATCATTTATATGGGCTGATGAGGGATCCCATATTCTTCCCTCATGTATATGATTGATAGAGATCTCTTCATTGTTATGTACCGATACATCATTAAGAGATAACTCTTTTGACTGGGTAGCTCAGGCTTGTTCATCGACCGGGGCTTGGGCCAGCTATATGCTCTTCTGTGAGTCATAGATATAGCACTTTTCCTTTTCTTAGGAATTGTGTCTTGAGCCACTAGGTCTTCCAATGCTTTAATCGTGGCTTAGGTTCATTTGTCATGTCGCTTGTAATTTTTGTTTGGGATTTCAACTTCTCGCAGATATTGCAGCCTCCTGGATATGTGATTTGTAACTTTTGTTGAATTAATAAAAGCATCAGGCAATTGATTCAAGTAAGACCTGTAATGACTGTTTTCTCGAACTTCTAGTTCAGATTGCTTTGTATGGGGATCAAGGTGAGATAAAGATGACTCATTCCATGTAATTTCTCGCCATTCTTCTGGAATTGGCTTATCTCCCCCTAATGGCGAGAAAAGATTTTCATCAAAATGACAATCTGCAAATCGAGTAGTAAAAACTTCCCCCGTAAGAGGCTCGATATAATTTATAATGGATGCATATTGAAAGCCAACATAAATACCAAGATGGCGTTGAGGACCTAACTTAGGTCGATGGTCATTCAAGGGGGAGTGTTATAAATTGAGGGTTACTTTTATGTGATGAATGACCATAATGAAGATCATTCAATTGATGAGTGAATGAAGGTGCATGAACCTTCATTACTCTAATTTAATATGAGTAAATAGGGCTTGTCAATAAAGTCTATAAAAAGGCTCCCTCACCCTGTATAGAATCATCCCAAAGAAATACAATTCTCTCACTTACCTTTCTTTCTCCATCTATCTCCCTTTCTTCTTTTCCATTGTCCCTTTCTGATTTATTATCTCTTTTATATATATAAGGAGAAGAGAGGAAATTATACTTCTTTTTAGTTTTGTATATTATAATACTTTTACAACACGTTATCAGCACGAGTTTGCTCTTAAGGTATTATCTAATCCTAAACTTAAAGTTATTTTAAGTTTGCATAAATATCAATATTTGATTTTGATTATAAACAAAAAGTTATATTATTGTTAGCAATTTATAATAGATTCGATTCTTATTATTTTGTCATACATCAAAAGTTTGTCAATAATGTCAAAAACTCAAGTTTATGACATTTAATATTTTAGAAATGAATTATTATCTTGGAGAAACAATAAAAGAAGGAAATGAAGAGTCCTAGCAGGACTTTGCAAAGGCACTAATTTTCCTTAGGCATCATTTCCACGAGGATATGAAAAAATGGGTATCTCACTATAAAAGATCCCTTCACTCTATGGAATAACTTGAAGGATAGATTTGACCACCAAAAAATGGTGATTTTACCAAAAGCTCGTTATGAATGGATGCACCTGAGGTTGCAAGATTTTAAAACTGTCAATGAGTATAACTCCGCTCTATTTAAAATAAGCTCTAGATTGAAGCTATGCGGAGAAAAAATCACGGATGAAGACATGCTAGAAAAACATTCACAACGTTTCACGTCTCTAATGTGCCCCCAAGTAGCAGCTGGGGCCATAGAGAGCGATTTACTAAATATTTAGAGTTAATATCATGTCTTCTAGTAGCTGAACAAAATAATGAGCTTTTGATGAACAATCATCAATCCCGTCCAACTGGATCCGAACCATTCCCTGAAGTGAATGTGATATCGTCCTAAACCCATGGGCGTGGACGTGGTCGTGGTCGTGGTCGTGGGCAGAATTCCCAACACTATAATAATCATTCTTCTAACTCCTTCAAAAGAAAAGACCCATTTCCCCGCCATAAGCGAAATAATGGTGAGACAAAACAAGAAAATGGAGAAAATGTACATAAAAAGCTTTTCAAGGCTTCTGAAGAGACTTTCTATAGATGTGGAATGGAAGGACATTGTCTCGCACTGGCCGTGATGACCAAACATCCGTAGATTCAGACACTAATTTCATTAAAGGATGCAAATGAAAAAAGGTAGAAACTAATTTGCCGACAATGTTTCAACCTTACCTTATTTTGATATGGATTTTTTTGAAGGTCCTAGTGATAATTTCAATTGTTTAATAGATGGTGAAAATGTAAAAATTAAATAATTCTATGTATGTTATTGTGAGTTAATAAGAATATCATTTTGTTATTTATATCTTTATCTCTATCTAAATTCATGTAAAATATTTTTTTAATTTAATGGTAACAAATGCTAGTGTGGCACTCATCTCAAGCATCGATTTAATTGAAGGCGATTTTAAGAGCAAATATAATGCTACCAAATGGAAACTAGATTCCATAATAATGATGCATTATATTCTAGCAAATCAACAAGAAATTTGCTTAGTTTTAAAGATATTCGCAAAAATGGATATCATATTGAAACTGTGAATGAAGGTAATAAAGAAAGTTTATATATTACCTCTATAATTTATGGGAAAAAGATTGTTGCAAAAAAGCTCCCGGCATTCTCCTCTAGGTTATATCATACGACCATAAAGCCAATTGAGTCATATGCTGTAATGAACCAAAAGTTCAATGACCCAAAATTTTTTACTCTTTGGCATAACAGGCTAGGTCACCCTGAATCTTCAATGATGCGGCGAATCATATAACAATCACATGGACATCCATTAAAGAACCGCAAGATCTCTTTTCGCCTAATGAATTTTCTCACACCCTTGCTCACAAGCAGTTAATAGTCGACCATCATTTAATAAAATCATGTCCTAATCACCTCGCTTTTTTAGAAAGAATATATGGGGACATATGCTGAATCTATTCATCCACCATGCTAATCTTTTCGTTATTTTAATACCCCACGATTGCTCCACTAGATAAATACACGTATGTCTTCTCTTTCCATAAGAAATGTTGCCTTTGCTAGGCTCCTTCACTACAAGAAAAAAGGTTATTATTGACTTATATTATCTTAACTTAAAGGTAATATATGTCAATATTGTCTATTTAAATGAACAATAATGACATATACATCTTATTTACACCAACAATGACATATATAAAATTTGTTAGATTTATTCTATGACTTATGTGATAAAACCTTAACATATAATTTATAAGTCAGTCTAATTTATTTACTAATTCATATAACTTTAAGCACCATCCCGACCTATTTAATATTTTGAACATCAAATGTTTATTTAATAGTTTTGAATTAACATATATATATAGAGTATAGTATATATATATATATATATATATATATATATATATATATATATATATATATGAATTTTTAATTAAACTAGTAGTCATTTTTTTTAATCATGGTCACTTAATAAACTATCTTTCTCAGTTCACAAACAATATCAATGATTAAAAATAGTTTATTTGGATTGATTTATTTATATGCAATTAATAAAAGTATTTAATAGAAATTTTATAAACTATCTATGTTGCTTTTTGAAATAATCTTATATGTTTTTTAAAATTTATTTAATTAATATTAGTGAATAATATAGTTTTTAAATATTTATATTAACAAACTATTTTTGTATTAATAATTTATTTCATCAATGTTGATATTAATAAAATCTATCCGTAAACTATTTTTTATTTACTTATAATAATGAAATTAATTTTATTTTTGAGTTTTTATTAATATAATTTTATTTTCTATATTTTATTATTATTAATTTAAAAATTAATTCATACTTTATTTGTGTCATCTTGAATTAAAGGATAAGCAAAATTTAATTTATAAAGTTTAATATTGCTTCAAAATTTTACATTTTTTCTTTTTAAGTTAATTTATACAAATTAGTTTAGAAAATTAAGATTTTAATCTATAAATTATTTATGGTGGTGACTAAATTTATAAACTTATAAATATATTAGATAAATCAATACTTTTTATATGTTGACTGATAGAAAATAACAACTTAAAATTTTTTATGTGATAAGATTAAATGGTAAAATCAAGACCATTCATTCTCTAATTTCAATCTTGTGACGCCCCAATTCCTCGGGTCCACCACCACAGTCCGCTGAATACTTTAGTGGAGGCCTGCCACCCGACACACTCATGCAACCCAGCAGAGTCTCATTTGTACGAGAGCTCCACCCAAATACAACACCCGTATATAACCCGTCCTAATATACACAACGACCACACAGGTCCCATATACAACTATACCGAGTAAAAACATCTCTCGGGCCCCTGCATTATACTCACAACATATATCCCAACTATCCAATATAATCCATCACATGAGTAAAACGGCCACTTGGGCTCATAACCAATACTCATAAAACATCCCAACTATAAATCATAGTTACAAGAGTTAATGATCTACTCTTATACAACACATATATTAAAATGGTTGATTCTAACAGGCTGCAAACCACTAAAGCTACATTCCGGCTTTCTTCTAAAATGTTCTATGATGAACCGTCTCCCTCTCACGCTCCCGCACCTATATAAAATAGTATCCTCAACAGGTGAGCTAATGCTCAATAGTAGAATCACCCCAAGGGCTACTTCCACCTAAGTGCATTTGGTAATGTCTAAATAAACACGCATCTGCTAAATGCATGATCCTAATTTGAATGTCTAATTCCATCATCTCATATCCCGAGTCCTCCTCGAATTTCACACTCTGCCTGCCACGCATGACAACCTTAGTTTTTATTTGTTTGTGGAACCCTCCATGTATATATCAATCACCGTCTCACGATTGATATTATGTATGGACTACCCTCGATGTATATCAATCACCGTCTCCGCGATTGATATGTTTAGACTACCCTCCGCTATTTATTATTTTTAGACAACCCTAACTATTCTCTCAAGAATTATCATGCACTCACTCTATCGTCCTAGGGTGCCCTGCTGCATGTGGAATGCATGATGCCAATTCCATTTACAATTCAATAACACATGCAAATATATAATCATGCATATATTCATATAATTTAAATCACACAAATATGTCATGTAATTTCACCATCAATTACATCAAAATTAGCTCACGTGGGCCAATGATCAAACACGAGCAACTCGATTTGAATTACTCAACCAAACACATTATTTCACACAAATTATTTTGTGAACACTATTCTCGAGAATAGTGAAACCCTCGGTTACTATTCCCGACAAATCACCAATCATCGGTTCACTTAGTGAACCCGAATTTCACGGCAATTCCCGGCCTTTTTCACATCAAAGCACACATTAACACATGATTGCACAACTAGCAACCCATCCAGCCCGGTGGGATATCACCTGACCACCCAGCATGGGTTTCAAAAATCCAACACCTCGGTTCCAAGATTTGGAATCGATCAAACGGCCCCTCACGGCTTCATTCAACTCAAACATTAACAAAGTACTTAAATAAAGAATAAACCCAAAGGAGAAACCCTACCTACTTAGTTCTTTCAAACTCCTCAAAACCGAGCTCCATACAAGCGTAGGCCCTGTCAGAGCAAACTTTGCTTCTGTCCCACGACTCGACTACCGGATCGCCCAAACCCAGAGAAGTCTCTCTCTCACCAAAATCACACCATTTTAGCCACCGTAAGAAATTCCCCCCGTCACGCTCCTTTCAATCTGAGAAGACGAAATGATGCAAACTTTTGTCTTATTATCATTTAAGACAAATTCTAAATGACCATTTTGTCCTTTTTTTTCCCAATTTTGACATTCGGCACTATCTCGGCCATCCATTTTCATCATTTTTCTACTCATGCCACTTATGGAACATGAGTACGTGTTATATGTGACTTTTTCACATCGGTAGAATCGCTTTACTAAGACCCAAACGCGACATGCCTCGGGAACGTGTAAATCTGACCGTCTCGAATTCAACGAATTCAACAACATGCTTAGCTGTATTTACGATTCCACACAAATCCGTCATTCATCCGAGATCCAGAGAATAAATTTTGGATTTTTAACCGAAATTACAATTTTGTAACCGAAAATACGATTTTGCCATTTTTCCAGAAATTGGAATTTCTCGGGTCTTACAAATCTCATCCTTTATTGAAACCCTAAGAGAATATCTTTCTACTCTCTTGCGTCGCTCGCCACTTTCTCTTGCTTCCTCCTCTCAATACCTACACCACCTCGCTAGAAACTTACGCCTGTGCATTTTGGGGATTGCGCTGCACTTAAAATGCAGATGGTATTTTTGTTAGAATGTCCGAACATTTTGATTCCTAGTACGATGATGGACTTTATGTTGTTGGTATGCTCTGCGGGGCGATGGTGTTTGAGCACACATTTTGAAGAAAAATTCTTCGGGGTTTGCTTTGTATCTTCTATGATCCTACGTTGTTGATGATTTACGTTTCGTGAGATGCGCTTTGATGAGTAAGAGGCCAGCATCATTCGTTGGCTTATGTTGATCTTGAATGAGGCCCAAATTCCTCTTCTTTTTTGAATGGTTGCCCTCCATTAGTTATTGAGTTTCATTGGATTGGTACTGGATAATGGCGGGTAGAAGAAACATTTAATGGTTTCATTAGATTAATGTTGGATGTTGCCATCAAATAAAAAATAACCCAAGCGAGCTTCCATTCTTATGTTTAACTTACTACTCACTTAGGTAAGACATTTTCTTTGTATTTTCATCTTTATGAAAATATACTTTTTTGTTTTTTTGTTTTTTTGTTGCTAATTTGTTTTTATTGCTACTTGTTTGAACTTGCATTTGATGCTAGAGAGCTCATAAATTTATTATAGCCTATCATGGAGAATGGAAGAATAACTTAGACAAGACAATCATTAAAATGCTATGAGGTTTTCTACTCTTCTTTAGTTTCGCATACATCTATTCATTTGTATTTATCTATTTATTGTTATTGAGAGAATGACTTGTGCTAATGACAAATGCAATGTCAATTTTCCATATTTTTTTCCTTTTTACATATGTCAATGTATTTGATATTTGGCTCACATTTTAGAAACTGCCTACTACCATGTTTTTTATTCAGTTTTTTCCCCACCATCTGACTCCTATCTCCCCCATTTGTAACCCCCACCCACTAATGTAATAAATTACAAAACACATGCCTACCAAAATACCCATATGTTCCATGGTGACTCTTTAAGTAGTAGGTCCTATATGCTTCCATGCCTCTAGAGCGGAAACAAAGCAGCTCACCATTTGAGCTAAGCCCATTCGGCCCTGCCAGGAAATGGTCAGCCACTTCTTCGCCCATTTTTATTCGGCCAGCAATTAGCAAGCCCAAATTCGCCTTAATGGGTTAGGCCAAAACGGCTGGGTGTTTCCAAAATAGCCGAAAACTAACACGGCCATATTTTTACGTAAAATTCATTCTCATCAACATGACAAGGCTAAAGTGCTTTCAAAACTCGCATACTCTCTCACTCACTCCTTATATTTCATATTTACTATATATATATATATATATATATATATATATATATATATAGTATATATATATATATATATATATATATATATATATATATATATATAGCAACCAAATTGCATGCAGTCATATTCAACAACCTAACTAATAAATAGTAGAACAACTAAATATTATCTTTAAAAATACAAATCCAAATTTTCAAATAATCCATATTCCCTAATCTTCATCGCCGCCATCTCCAACAAACATTTGACTCCACATTAGAAAGATGCACACATCATCAATGTCGGTTGAGTCATCATCATCATCTAAAAATAAATAAACATAAGTTAATAAATAATAAGTAATTGTATAAATGAAATACTTACATGAATCCTCAATAAAAAATTTAAACCCTACTAACAAACTACAAACCAATTACGGGTGCATATGAGAGCTTGGACTGTTTCATCAAGCATAGAACTCCTATACTTGTTCAAAACACGGGAGCCAATACTAAAAGCGGATTCTGATGCTACAGTAGTTATAGGAATGCTCAAAACATCACATGCCATCCTTGCAAGATCATTAAATCTATTGCTTTTGTCTTCCTAATAACCAAGCACATCAAAATTTCCAGAGAAGGAAATTCTTGGCTCTTCTAAAAAGAGATCAAGTTGAGACCTTTCATAATTGTTAGTTTCTTGGCAATCAAATTCTTCAAAATCCTATCAAATTACAATTAAATATTTCATTAAACAAATAAACATTTCATTTAAAAAAAGAAAATGGATTTCGTTAAAGGAAACTTACATCATATGTAGGCAACTTCTCCTTTCCTTTCCTCTAATAATAATTGATGTAAGTGACTTACATTGAAGAAAATGAGTCGGGGTTAGTCGATGCACATTTATTTTTGTACTCCTCAAAAAGTGCATTCAAATCCTTCTTAACCCTTTCTAATCTTTCTTCATAGTCATGTGGGTCTAGTTTTGAATATGTATACTTTAAGAAATTAAGCTTCTTGGTTGGATCAAGAATAGCCCCAAATGCAAGAACCATGCTATATTCACTCCAATACTTATCAAATTTTCTTTCATTCTACTACACATACTTTGAATCAACAAATCCCCATTTGCCAAGTTGGATGTCAAGAGAAGTTATATCCTCCAAATTTCCCCAAAATACAAATTAGAAGTAGGATAGGATGATTCGGAAATCAAGTTACTGGCTGTATAAAATGGCTCAAGAATTCACATTGAAATTTATCTAAACCATTCATCATTAGATGGACACCACTTATAATTTTACTTCAATCAAACTCAAACTTTGAAAAGCCCCACGATAATTGATCGCACTCTTGCTATTGTATAAGTAGAGTTCCATCTAGTAACACAATCTGATCTTAAGCCAATTGATGTATCAATCCCACCAACTTGTTCAACACATTGAAAAAATTGTTTCTTCCTACTCTCTGAAGCCCTTACATAGTGCACACTTTGCCTAATTTTAAGCAATGCATCACTAGCAACCTTCAAACCATCTTGAACAATAAGGTTCAAGATATGTGCAGAACATCTAATATGAAAGAACTCTCCATTAAGTAACAAGCTATTTGACAAGCATAGATGTTCTTTCAACATGTTTTGCATGTTATCTGACACACCCCCACCCCCTACTAGCGGCAGGTGTGCCGGCCATTCCACAAAAATCCCCAGTCGTTACTTCTAACGACTAGAAAATCCTATGAAGCTGTCAGACAAGCCGCTTAGAACTCGTGATAAAATGTTTTCCTTTTCTTAATCCTGATTTGGTGAAAATCTCTATGAAGATAACCGCTTGCATATAGGACATATTCTCAACTCAAACACAATTTACACTTTTCCAAATATGACAACCAGCAACATTCTTTCAAAAGAGCCTCAGGCTCGACACATTTCTACAAAACTACACTATGTACATACATATACTCCACTATACAAATTCAAAGTATTTTCTTACAAAAGATTGTGAATACAACACTGATACAAAAGTCAGGAGAATCCTAATATGCTCCAAATATCCGGCGTGCCGTACTCGAAAATAGTTTTGAAACAGAAAATAATGAGCTAAATGAGCACAGTGAGTGTATGCTTTATAAAATGTTTTACTTTTTCAGAAAATATCTCAAAACTGTAAAACTCTCTTTTTACAGGACATTTTCCAGAAACCTTGCTTGCTTACTTTGCTTTGCTTTAAAAGTTTCTAAAACTTTTCTCAAATCTCTTGCTTTCTTGCTTTACCTTGTTTTGCTTTGTTTTAAAAGCTTCTAAAACTTTTCATACTTGCTTGCTTTAAAAGTTTAGGAAACTTTTCATAAACCTCTTGCTTTAAAAGTTTATAAAACTTTTCTCAAATCTCTTGCTTTAAAAGTTTATAAAACTTTTCTCAAATCTCTTGCTTTATAAGTTTATAAAACTTTTCACAAACACGGGAGCCTGGGCTCAACCGCTTGCTTTAAAATAAACACGGGAGCCTGGGCTCAACCGCTTGCTTTAAAATAAAAACGGGAGCCTGGGCTCAACTGCTTGTTTTAAAATAAACACAGGAGCCTGGGCTCAACCGCTTGTTTTAAAATAAAAACGGGAGCCTAGGCTCAACTGCTTGTTTTAAAATAAAAACGGGGCACTGGTGGTTGATTTCAAAACTGTATAAAACATGCTTATAAATCATCAACCACTGGAGGCCATTCCTGCTTGCTATACCCTAGTGAACAAGGGAGCCTGGGCATCGATCGTGCCGGTGGAAGGACCTGGGTCCACATCACCTAGGTGGAAGAGCCTTTGCTCAATTCCCCTTTTTCCGGTAAATATGGTGGAATTGACCTCGTCTCGGGGCCACTATAATCTACCTAGCGATAACCCTATATACCCCGTGACGCGTTACCTGTCTCCTTTAAATGCCATGATGCATGAACTAAGTTTGCCAACCAGGCAAATCTAAAATGCATGAATGATATCCTAACACCACCGTGCATGTACAGAATACCTCTGACCGGTATGCTTGCTTAAAACTAGGGATTTTCGTTAAGCCTGTTTTATAAAATATACTTTGTTTGCTTGCTTGCTCTTTGAAATATGGCTTACAACTCAAAACCATTGCTCGCTTGTTTTTTAAAAGTATGGTTGAATACATCAAAACCATTACTTGTTAAGCTTTTCACATATGGTTTAAATCAAACCATTGCTTTGCTAAATCTCTACTGGTTGCTTTTAAAATATGGTTTACAATCAAACCATTAAATAAAGTTGTAAACCAATTTATAATAATACACTAGTATTTGAAAAATAGGTTTAGAACACTCACTTTTTTGTTTACCAAAACTTGAGCACGACTCCACAACTTTCCCGCCTTTGCTTTTAGCCTACACACTCAAACGAATACGGCGAAAATATTAATTGTCTGTGTAATCGTATAAACTTAACGTACTTCATAGGCAAGTCACTTTGAGTAACTAGCACTTAGTCATACTCACGAAGCCGCCACGGCAGGTACGGTGTTTTTTCATTGAGTTCCAATTTTCTTTGAACCTCTTAATCATTTAGTAAGGTTCCTATACTATCGGTGTATAATTTTGGGCTTAATTATATGAAATTATGAAAATCTGGGCTTTTGAACACTGTGGTACCGATACCACTATGTTTGGTACTGGTACCAAACACATTCTGTAAGACCCAAGAAATTCCAATTTCTGGAAAAATGGCAAAATCGTAATTTTGGTTACAAAATTGTAATTTCGGTTAAAAATCTGGAATTTATTCTCTAGGTCTTGGATGATGAAACAGATTTCACCGTTGGAATCGTCTCGCGAAATCTAGCTAGCACGTCGAATTTCGTTGAATTCCAAGACAGTTGGGATTCACACGTTTTTCGAGGCATCGCGCCGCGTCAGAAACGCATTTCCGACGCGACGAAAGTCACATATAACACGCACAGACAAAGGCATAAGTGTCATGAGAGAAAGGATGAAAACGGATCGCCGAGATAGCCGAGTGTCAAAACTGGGAAAAGAAGGACATAAATGACATTTTGGAAAATGATTAAATGATAATATGCCAAAATAGGGAATAGTGTCGTCTCCCTCCTTATGAAATACAAGCCAAAACGTGAGAGGAAACCAGAAATGTGATGCAGTAGCCATTTTTGAACATCTTAGTGAGAGAACATCCCACTTCTCTCTAGAATCATGGGAGATCCGACCGTCGGCAATCGTCGGAGCAAGAAGGAAAGTTGCACTACGCGGAGACTCACGCGTATGCCGATTTGAGGAGTTTCGACAACTCCACGAGGTAAGGGTTCTCCCATTTGGGTTTTACAATTTTATTTAAGTGTTTACAATGTTTCAAGCATTTGAGGCCTTGAACGGTCGTTTGATCGGTTCCAAATTGGAACCGAAGTGTTGGGATTTTGAGACTACTGACAAATCAGACGCTTTACGTGGCTGTTTGGGTTGTTAATTGTGTAAATTCTGAAATAAATCATGTATTGGTTTGTTTGAGGCCGGAAATGGCCGTGAAATTCAGGTTCACTAAGTGAACCTATGATTGGTGATTTGTCGGGAATAGTAACCGAGGGTTTCACTATTCCTGGAATAAGGTTCACAACAATTTTGTGAAATAATGTGTTTGGTTAAGTAATTCAAATCGAATTGCTCGTGTTTGGATCATTAGCCCACGTGGAGCTAATTTGATGTAATTAATGGTGATTACATGACATGTTTGCATTTAAATTATGTGAATATATGCATGATTACAGCTAGACGGTTATGTGAATGATAATGGAATTGCATCATACATTCCATATGTACTGACACCCTAAGACGATAGGGAGTGAGTGCATGAGGTAATTTCGAGAGAATGGTCTGAGTATTGCCCAAAAATAATAAATATCAATGCAGAGTCCAAACATAATATCAATCGCTCTGAGAAGCGCCCACCATTATACACTTGAGGGTAGTCTATACATAATATCAATCGTCGGAGACAGTCCAATTGATATATACATCGGAGGCTTGTCCACAAACAAATAAAAATTAAGGTTCTCATACGTGGCTTAGGCAGGTGTGAGGGAGTCGGGGAGGACTCGGGATATGAGATGATCAGTTAGACATTCAAGTAGGATCATGCATTTGCTTGAATGTGTATTTATTTCTTTGGGAGCATCAGATATGCACTTGGGTGGGAGAGTAGCCCACTTAGGGTGATTCCACTATCGAGCATTAGCTACCCGTCGAGGGATATTATTTTACAGCACAGTGGGAGCGTAGAGGAGACTCCACTCATCCCAGAGATTGAGTTTTAGAAGAAAGCTGAACGTGGCTTTAATGGTTTTACATGTATTAGAATTCTGTATTTTAATATGTCAGATAAGAGTAACTCAACTTGAAACTATTGGATATAGTTGGTTTATATTGATGAGCCAATAAGAGTATAGGTATGGGCCCAAGAGCTGCTTACTAGATATAGATATCATGTGATTGATGTTGATTGGGACAGGTTAAATTATAGGTGATGTATTTGGGTAGAGCTCTCCGTACAAAGGAGACTCGTCCCATTTTCGCGGAATGCTCCGCAGTTACCCGACATCCACGAGTATTCCGAGGGTTGACGGGTAGTCAACGGACCCCCGGGATTTGGGGCGTCACACATTCTACATGGTGGTACCGGTACCACTTATCTTGGTACTGCACCAATGAATTACAGGCAAATCAAGACCAATCTCGTTGCATTAGTACCACCTCTAAGTTTTGCCTGCAAATGCTACTTTGTGCCCTCTTTTGGTACCATCTTTCTTCATACAACTTCTCTACTCCATAATACCTCAAAAATCAACATGGAATCTAATTCAAAACAACTCCACAACACTTGAATTGGTGATTTGGAACTTCTTATAACCAACCCTAGGTAAAAATTCCAAGAATTCAACCCAAGGTCCACCAATTCCTACAAAACCATAGGATTATGATGGATTCCATGTTTATTCTATACCAATTAGGGTTTTACCCACATAACCTCAACAAATCTAGGGTTTGGGTGATCTCTTCCACAAAACCCTAGAAAAGGAGCAACTAATCTCCATACCAAAACCCTAGAAATCCAATACAAAAACATACCTTATTTTCTTCCCCTTCTTCTCCTTCATCTTCTTCCTCTTCTTCCTCTCTTCTTGTCACCAAAACGTGAAGCCCTAGCCAAAATGAGACCAAAAATGAGTTTTGGTTTGTCTCACCTCTATTTATAGCCTCAGGTTTCCTAATTATACTAGGTCCCCTCTCATCTCTCAAAATCGCGACTTCAACTTTTGTTATTTCTACTTTGGCATCTCATCTTCTCAAATTATGGTTTTCATATCTTTTTTTTTTGGCAAATTACAACTTTACCCTTCTTCTAGTACAACATTCCAGGTTCAATAAATTTATCATTTCACAATTTCATCCTTAATAACAACTCCCAAAATATTACAATGGCACATGGTGCTCGTATGTGCCCCTATAGTTACTCGTACCGTACACCTTCTCGAGACGGGGCGTTACATAATCATTTGAAGATGCATTATCCAAAGTAATGGAAAATATTTTTTTCTCTATTCCCTAATCTTTTAAAAATTCAAGTACCTTCAATGCCAAATCATGACCAGTGTGTGGAGGTTGCATGTGAGTAAATGATAAAATTTTACTCTTAAGCTTCCAATCTTTACAACATAATGCAAATAAAGAGATATACCCAAAAGATTGGTGCATGCAAATTCATAACAATCGTAAGTCAAGCACACTCTACCTGGAGTTTGGCCTAATTGTTGCTTCAATTTTTCTTTTTCAATCTCATATTTCTTCATCACATCACATTTAGCTGTTCTTTTAGAAATACTTCTATATTCTTCATTCAAAAATTTCTGGTACTTTCTAAACACCCTCCACTCAACAATACTAAAAGGTAGATCATGTGCAATAATCAATTCAGACAATATCTCTCGATTTATCTTAGAGTCAAATTTTCTCTTCCTCAACTTCCCTTCATAATCAATTAGCATCCCTCCTATATCATGAAATTTAGGTACCATGTGACATTTAGGAATGTGACGTGCAAGGTGAGAAGTTACTGGGATTTACTTGCACAAGTGTATTCCTTCCCACAAGCCTTGCATTTGCATTTTTCCTTGCCTTCTTTACCAACCCCAATTTTCACAAAACAATTCCACACATCAGAGGTCAAAGTCTTAGCCCTTTTTGTGACACCCCAAAACCCGGGGGTCCGTTGACTACCCGTCAACCCGCGGAATACCTGTTTGTCTTGTATCGCGAGACTCATACCTGAGTAAAAATGCCTCTTGGGCTCATAAACCAATACTCATAAAAACAAATAGCACAACTATATTCCAATTATCTCCCAATAATTCAATAGTTGATTATACTTTTATACAAACATATATTAAAATCTAAAATTCTAATACATGTTATATCCAAAAGCATCAAAGCCACAACTCGGCTTTCTTCAAAATAGGCCTCTAAGATGAGCCGTCTCCTCGAATGCTCCCTATACCTGAAAAGTATATTCCCTCGACAGGGTGAGCTATCGCTCAGTAGTGGAATCACCCTAAATGGGTTACTCTCCACCTAAGTGCATATGCAATGCTCCAAAATAAACACACACTCAAGTAAATACGTGATCCTACTTGAATGTCTACATGATCACCCCATGTCACGAGTCCTCACCGACTCACTCACACTTGCTTAAGCCATGTATGAGAAAATAATCATTTTCAAAACAAATCTTGTTGTTCTTGAAAATATACTACCAAATTGTCTCGTAAAATACGGGACTCACTCCAGTCGACCATATGAGCTTCCGAAATGGGCTTCATGGTCCTCATCCGAAATGACCGTTATCCATCTCCTAACCCACCTCTGAATATCATCCCCGTGAAATTCCTGCAACCATGTCCGCTTCATTAAAAACCATGTCATGCACTCACACCTAACTTCAGTTACCTAAAGGCATATGAAAATGCATTATACCATTTTCAAACCATTTATACAATATGTCAATATGCATATTTTCAATCAACTACAATTACACACATGTAATTCAACACATCAACCATCACCCAATTTAGCTCACTTGAGCAAATCACAATCTCATCTCCAATGGCCTACACACACAATTATATTCTGATAGGGTTTGAAAATGGCCTCGTGAAGCCCACGCACCAGCCCAAAAAGAGGCCACCAAATAAGCACGTAAGGCCCACTAGTTGAATCTAAAGGAGGTTTGCCCACTTAGGCACTCGTGCCTTCTAAAGCCAACATTCCAAATTTTTAGGCAGCCCAAGTGAGAGATCCAACTCCATTGGCCCAAGGGCCAATTATGGTAAGTCTCCTGTAGAGATAGGAAACAATAATCTCCACAATATATTATTCGAAATCCCACCAAATCTCACCAATAAGGAAGGAAGACTATCCCAGGTAAGCTACTATTTCTATAATTCTGCACTAAACTGATATGGACTATAATAAGAAATATCCCATCCAATGGGAAGGACTCCTAACACCATCCAACTGGTTGAACATCTACTATAAATACAAGGCCACCCCATCGGTGAAAGGTACGCAAAAACATACGCCCTAAGGTCACAAGCGGTCTTCCCTCGGAAAGCGGCTTAGGCATCGGGCGACCACGAGGCCCGAGCCTCGTCGACCCCCTTTTTCCTTGTTTTGTGAGAGTCTCGACGGTTTGCATATCGAGGTGCGGTGGTCTTCAGCCCGGGCGATCAGCCGGCATCCAGCCCTCCCGGTGTCCGAGGTCGGCCCAGTGACTACTGCCTTTCGGCCCGATTCGGTTGAAAAAGGCATTATCGGTTGGCGCGTCTTTGGGAGCGGTGGTTCTTAATATCGCGTTTCTCGATTCTTGATGGTATCAGCGGAACCTGGCGGGCGACACTAATCCTCAAGGATGCAAGATCCACTTGGGCGTGCGAACGGTAGACCTCCGGCGTGTTAGAAACAATGCAGGCAAACGCGGATGAGGTAGAAGCACTCGCCTCACGATCAGCGTCGCGAAGAGTTAGAACAACTCACGGGCCAGATCCAGCGACCTCGGGAGCGCGGCAAACCGGGAAGTGCGGCATTCCCCCAGCGAAGAGACGGCTTCAATATCGTTTTCCCCCGGGTTGGCGAAATCTGAGCCGGGGCCTGGACCACACCTAGCCCTTGGAGGGAAAGCGACGAAGCAACACTTGGAGCGAGTCGGGAGCAAGAGCTGCCCTCGGCTGGGCGGAGAAGCAATCATGGGAACGAGAGGTTCGGGAGCCTCAGCGAAGCTCGGCGGAGTGTAGGGAGGTAGTAAGGAGGACGCGCTCGACATGATGGATACTTTGGCCTATGGCCCGGGTCGCCTACACAATGGGGTACTCCACTTCCCCGCTCGGCGAGTTCGAATGCGGGTGGAAGCGTTCGATGGCACCGAGGATTAGTGATCATCAACACTTACAAAACGAAATGGAGGCGCATGGGTATCAGGAATAGATCGATGCGGGGCTGCCATTATCACCACGAAGGCCCGGCCTTGGCATGGTTCGATGAGCTTCTCACCCAGTCATGACCTGCTTCATTAGGGAGTTATCCATTGCATTAAGTCTCTCATTCATTGGGGCGGGGCCGTGAAAGCCCGATTATCATTTCTTGACTATGGCGGGGCTTGGCTTGAGGTCTTATGTCCGGCGATTCAATCGCAGGAGTCCTAAGTGGAGCATACTAGATGAAAAGTTGCGATCACTTTGCATTCATTCTTTGGCAAGATGCGTCGAAAGATACGATGTTTTCCATCTCGAAATCCCAACAAGCATGGCAGGGTGCTTTCGCAAAGCGAGAGAAGTATATTGCGTGAAAGCCCTCGTATCCCGAAGAGCTCCTCGCCCCATAAAAAGCGGGACGGACGAAGCGGGGGCGAAGCCCCGAAAGCGAAGCGGCAATGAAGCGTCTCAGAAGAATGAAAGAGCGGTCCCTAAAAGCGTGGCAACCTCGGAAGATCGTGCAGGTCACCCTGTCCAAAGCGGCAGCGTTATTCGCCTCGGCGCTTCACCCCCTGACGGCCTCGATATCACGAGGTCACATGCGAATCACAAGCAACGATTCTGAGATGGCAGCGCGAATGAAGTGGACCGCCCAGCGAAGCGGCTCAAATATTGCGAGTTCCGTAAGTTTCAGACCGCATACGGACGGCGCATACGACCGAGAAATAGAGTGCTTGATCGGCGCGGATACCTCCCGATGGCATATCCCAGTAGATCGAGTCAAGCTCGGAACCAGGCTCGCCTGTGACCACCTCGACAAGCGGCGACTGAACCAATAGCCCCTTGGTGAAATCCAGGTCATCTGAGGATTTGCGGGAGGGGAGTCTGGCTCGACACGGAAGGCCCTGCAGCGTGAGGCGGCGGAGGTAGCAGGCGCTCTGGCGTGTACAGCCCACCCGCATTCGACCGCGTCGATCACGTTCGACTCGGATCACGGAGGGTGCGACACCCTCGCTGACAATCCAGCGGTAGTTCGCGCGGTAGTGGCTAACAATGGTGTCGGGTCTGGTGACGAGTTCGGTGACATCATCTTCCGTCTGACTTGATAAAATGGGCGTCGGAATGGAGAAATTTGGAGCCATGGCGATTCGTCTGCGGGAGTTCTGCGGGAAAAGGTGTTCTGTTTCGATACAGCTGGTACTCACCTTAGGAGATCCTCCATGTCGATGACGACCACGGCCAGATTCCTGCGTCGTGAAGCGCCAGGTCTGCTTACAACACAATATTCTTCCAGGCAAACCCTCTCTGTCTGATAAAGACATCCTAAGCGTACCACGTGATGATCAGGTTCCTCTTTATCGCGGTGAGATGGTTCGAGGAGACCAGGTGGCCGAGGGAATGCTACTCGGCGTCCGTGAAACAAAAGCGGTTAACATATGCTGGATAGGCTCGACATGCGTGGCGGTGTTCACGACGAGCCATCGGAAAAACTGGAACCGTATTATTGGACGATGACACGGGCGTCTCGCTTATATCGGATCGAGTTATCGAAAGACCTCAAAAACCCTTATCCATTTTAAACAAAAACAAAGAGCGTCTTCGCGTGAAGCGGCGAGATATAGGAGAATTGATCCTACATTAATCACTCCGCAGGCCCGAGCGTGGCTTGGCGTCATGGCTTGATCAAACAAAGAGGAGGAACCGCTCGAAACAGGCCATCGGCGAAGAAGTGACAAACTCCTCGGCGGGAGCAATCGAGGAGGTAGAATACCACAGTGGTTAGCGATGTAATTACTCGTGAAAAAGCCCGGCTAGCCAGTGGCGACTTCACGTAAACTTCGACATCAACGAGGCGCATGCCCCGAAAAGCCGGTTTCCTGCGCCCGCGGTCGACCTCGCCGTAGATGCCCTTTGCTGATCGCAGACTTCGACTTTATGGATGCCTTCTCATTCACGGCGGTCAGTGTACGACGAGAAAAGACCTCGTTTGTTAAGTGCGGGAACCTATTGTTGTAAGTGATCTGTTCGGGCATTTCGAAGCGGGAGCCACGTATCGAGAGGTTGGTGAATCGGATGTTCCGAAGCGAGATAGGCCTGGCCCGCAGGTGCCATAGATGATATCTTTGGTAAAATCCACCACGGTGAGCTCCGCGCCAAGCTCATCTGTCAGAACATTCGGATTTTGAGGCTTCTGACACATGGCTGAATCACTTGAGTGCACCTTGAGTGTCCGTTGGGGAAGTTCCTGGTTTCTGATCGACCATAGGAATTGAAGCAAATCAAGACAAGATAAAGGCTGTGCTCGACATGCCTTCGCCATCAAGTATAAAGGAAGTTCAGCGCTGTGGAAGGATTCTTTGCCTTAAAGCGGGATCGTGTCAGGCGAGCGATAAATGCCTGACCTTTCTTCCCAGTCTGAAAACTTTGATGGGATCTGAAGCGTGAGGAAGCATTTCGACACAGCGTATTTGAGCTCCCCACCCATCCTAGTAAGTCCTGTTGAAGGAGAGCTCCTTACTATATACTTAGCCATGTCAGACTTCTCCAGCCGGCCTTGAGTCCTCGTCGGAGACAGATAAAAGGCGAGTGCAACACTGGGTTACTATTGCAGAGCTTTGAGGAGGCGGAGGGTGCCCGAGGATGGAGAGCTAATTCGCGCCAGTAGCTGGAAGCTCAGCCCTTACTTCGGGGCTCACCATGAGTCGTGGGGATGGAGTGGAATGAGTGTTACATAAAATTTAGAAGTCTCAGGAGTTGATGAAGTGGGCCATAGAGGTGGTGAGTTCGACATGGGATACAAACCAAAGCGTGATAAAAGGGTGGGGTCTTGAGCTTCATCATGGAGTTCACCACAGGCGGAACATACTCCGAGCGGCTCAAGCAACGAATGACCTCCGGAGTGCGAAACTCTACGTAGATGGAGCATGACGCGCGAGGAAGCGGGGCTGGTCTAATCTTGACCTCTCTCTGAAGGAATATGAGCGCCGTGCCTTTTCAGTTCGGATTCGAGCTCTTGACGAGCGAATATGAGGCGAGTCATAGCGGTCTCAAACCTGCTCATTCCTTTGGAAATTGACCGAGTTAAGTGCGGCGACTCAGAAATTGGTAGTAAGACAAATAGAAGACACTCTGAGTAAAGTGGAAGGATGATCTATGTCTCAAGATGCGAGATTTATTAAAAAATTACCGATACGGGTTGGTCAGTTATGTTCCAGGCGAGAGAACTCCGTGACGCCTTGGCAAAACTAAGCGCTGACCCTTCTGGGAAAGACCTTAGTCGGTCGACACATGTCGAATACTTGTGAGCCTATCGATCTTTGCGTGTGGGGTTGCCGGTAGGATCTGAAGTGAAAGGTTGGATGGACCCCATTTGGGACCTATATAATAGACGGACGTCTGCGGCTGACCGAAAGCGGCTAAAATGGGACGAGTGCGCGGGTTCACTAATCATAAGGGCTTGTCTGGCGAGGTTTCTTGCCTGATCCTCAGAGTGTATCGCGGGAAAAACATTGAATACGTGCTAAGGGAAGTTCACGGGTATATGCGAATCACGCCGGGCTCGAGCCTTGGCAGGAAAGGTCTTGAGGCAAGGATACCTCTTGGCCTACAATGCCAGTGCAGCCGTCCCCAGTCGAAATGCAGATTTGCGGGGAAGCGGCGCGAGATCTCACGCGCCATCGGATCCCTTGGCGTATGATGCACCGACCCTGGCCCTTCAGCGTGGGGTCTTGACATGCGGGACCTCTGCCCCTTGGGAAGGGCTAATGTAAGTTTATCATCGTCGCAGTAGATTACTTCACCAAATGAAATGGAGGCGAGCCTTTGGCTCTGATCGCGACGAAAATACGCGATTTTATTGTGGCGAGCCATCATATCTGGGTTCCATTTTTTGGTATCCCAGAGCCACAGTATCGGACAATGGAAAACAATTTGACAACGCCCGAGTTTAGAGACCTGTCTTTGAGCTCGGAATTAAGAATTATTACTGGAGTCCCAGCACATCCACGGTCCCAATGGACCAGTAGAAACCATCGAACCCTTAAAGTAGCATGAATTAAGCGGAAGATCTTAAAGGAAAGTGGGTGGAATACCTCCGTGCTATATAGACTACAGACAAACCACAGTCAACTGGCAGCCACAAATTCGCTCACAGCCTTGCCTTCGAAGCGTAGCCCTTGTCGAATCGGTTAAAGTCCCCCGAGGATCGAGTTAGGCGGTGGAGCACAATGTGAGGCTCTGTCTAATTGGATCTTAGATGAAGCGTGAGCGAAATGCCCAGGCGTACAAAAGACTACCAAGGAAGAGCGGTGGTCTTACAACGAAGTCAAACCGGGAGCTACTTGTCGGGTGATTTGGTCTTAAAAAAGCTATTGCCAGCAAGGAAGAATCCATCCCATGGAAAATTGGGCCTCAACTGGGAAGGACCCTACATATCTCGAGTCGTCAGACCAAGCGATTCTGAGCTCAACGGAGGAAGGAAAATTTTCTGGCATGCAGAGTCACGGAGCATCTTAAGCGTTTTATCGGTAGACCTTGGTTTGTAATCTTAAATGGAGATTTACGATTTTAGGTCTTGATTAGACCATTTGCAGTTGTGTTAAGGCGTCATAAAACCTTCAGACATATAATGTTAGGAAAAATTACATGCAATAGAATGAGGCTCATAGACAGGAAAAGTCTCTTTATTCCAGTCATATTACATTTAGCTCTGATCGTAGTGTTATCAATTACATCTTGGAAGCACTCGGTACAAACGGTTCCTCGAAAAAAAAAAAAAAAAAAAAAAAACGGATGTGGAAAGAGGGGGAGAAAGAAAGAAGAAAGGGATGGAAGGAGTTTGTACGAAAGTGGGAACTTGGATGTGGAAGAAAGAGGGAAAGCAGAAAAAGGGATGGAAAGAGTTTATGCAGAAGAAACAAAAAATGGGAGAATGAGATGTGGAAAAAAAGATGAAAAAGAAGGAGAAGGAGAAGGAGAAAGGAAGAAGAAGAGCGAGAAAATGGAGCGGCGCCAAAAATGCATCGCCTGCTCTGGCGCGTTCCACAGCACGGGCTAAGAAGTAACATGACTCCATAAAGGGAGACTGGGAAAAACACAACTCCACGGGCGAAGAAACGGCGAACTAAACCAAAATCTTGAAGGATCCCGGCGAAGATGACCAAACTTGGCCTTCATCTATGAGATTTCGATTGCACGGAAAAAAGCGAGAATATCTAAGTATAAACTCCATAGCAGTAAACCCTACCATTTATAAGAGGCCCAAGCACTGAAGTCACACGACGTTCCAAATTCTCCATAAATAAGCATTAAAGACGTTCGTACCTTTCCAAGAAAATCAGAAGTCGAGCGACCCACGGCGCCGGCGACTCACTTTGGCGGGTTAAATACACTGCAGATAGTGCGCTACAGTGATCGACTGGGCTATCGCCACTCGACCCACAGTGCCGGAACTGATAGCTCACCCCAGCGAGTTCGGTACTCTACGAATGAGTCACGCTACGAGAGTCGGATTAGCTCGAGCTATATCGCCGCTCGGCCGGCGCGGAGCTGATGGCTCACTTTGGCGAGTTAAATACACTGCAGACCAGTCAGCTACGAGAGTCGGTCGGCTCGAGGCTATATCGCCCTTTTCGGCCACGGCGCCCGAGCCGACTCACTTTGTGAGGATTCGTCTACTCTGCACAGTCCGCATTTACCCGAGTCATATCATTTCGGTTCACATGCGCGGCTTCGGCCACACATCGCGGGGCCACGACTCACTTTGGCGAGTTCGTCTACTGCGGATGGGTCCGCATTGCACGAGTCGAGGATCGACAGGCTATATCGCCACTCGGCCCACGGCGCCGGAGCCAGCGGCTCATTGACTAGTTGATCTACTGCACGAGGTCACACTACGAGGAGTCGGATCAGCTCATTTGCTCATATGGCTTCGGCCCGCGGCGCCGGGTGACGGCTCACTTTGAGTTATTCTACTCACGGACATGTCCGCGGCCCGAGGCGAGGTCCCGATTCGGGCTATATCGCCGCACCGGCCCACGGCGCGGGCTCGGCGGCTCGCTGGCGGGATTCGTGCACTGCAGGCGGAGTCGCAGCTACACGAGGAGTGATCATTTCGAGGCTATATCGTGCCGACCCGGCGCGGAGCCCGGCTCACTTTGGCCAGAGTTCGTCTACTCTGGATAGGTCACGCTACCTGAGGAGTCAGATCAGCTCAGGTTAAATCGCCATTCAGCCCGCAGTGGCTGTTCGTTGGACGAAAAAGACATATAAATTGCCAAACCTTATTACGAAAGGACTGTGTCAATCCCGTGTGTGCCATGAAACTGTGAATTATATTTCCTTGCAGAGTATCTTGATATAAATGGTTTCACGAAGAATAGATACATTTCCTTTTTTTTTTTGATCCATGATTACTGTGAGTGCACGGTCGAACGAGTAATAAAGTGGATTTTAGTCGAATGCTCGATCCACGGAGAGATCTCGAGAATTTTCAATCAACTACTGGCTTCTCGAAGCTACATACTATTTGAATTTATGATGAGCCGATTTGAATCGGCTTTGAAAGCACTTAAAATAATGAAAACTAAAAGAATTGAATTAATAACAAATGAATTGAATACTGAAATAATAAAAATAGCATTTTAGATTGAAAGAGTTATACGCAAAGGGCATGCGAAATAAAGCTATTGTGAAACATCAATTCCTTGGTGCATTGTAATTTTGCTTCATGAACCGGAATTAAAACTAGTCCAAAGGGTATGAAAGTGCTGGATCTCTCCACACTCCTTTGTTCATCATCTTGTATTTGTTTCTTTCGAAGGCGGTGGGTTAGATAACTACCTTTAATACGGGTTTGCCTTATTAAGATTTTCTTTTTAATACTTCATACCCTGACACAGATTGTAAACTGAGCTCCTAAATTATAGTCATTGCGATTTACCTATCTGCAGTTTCCTCTTCCTCAAAATTAGAAACGACTCATTCTTTCCTTAATTAGATCCTTGCTAACACGGGTTAGATTCACCATTCGGTCCGGCGGGAACTCTGCATGTTTAAATTGATGTCATCGTTCAACTCATTCTCATCTCGAGTGAAAAGAGGATTTATCAATTTAATCACCTGAGCACATTAAATCACCCAGTAAGCGAGGTTCGCATCTGAGTCCACGAATTTCTCATCACTCTACGGAATGCCTTCCTGTGTCACTCAGGCCTCCCTGAAATCGGAGCGAGATAATCAGTTTATGGGTAGAGCGACGATGTGGGATCAATTCCATAAATAAATAAACCGACAAGTAGATTTACAAGGCGAAGTTCGACGCCGATGAATAAAATTATCTGGGAAAGATAATTCGGCGATAGAAGTCATTTCGATGCATTTGGGTTTCCAAACCATGATTACCATACATTGGCTTCTTGATCAAGAAACCCACTTTGTAATTAGAGGCTGAGTAGTTCGAAATCAAAATTTATCAAATTCAAACAACGGACAATAATTTGAAGAAATATAAATCTGCATTAATTTAAAACTTTAGCAGTACGTTCGGATCAAATTTAAAACAAAAATACGAACTAATCTAAAATAAAAACAAGAAAGAAAGAAAATTAAAATCGGGCCTTGACATTGCCGGATCTCTCTTTCAAGTCGCGAGAGTTTGCGTTCGCCGATGTGACTATATATTTATAGGGTTATGAAGTTGGGCCTTAATTTCGATGCACCTCTTTTTGGACTTCAGTTAACTGGCCCAGTTGGTTGTTGATGTCGCGACATCAATTCTTTGTCGCGACCTCTGTTGTCTCAGTCTTTGTCGCAGAAGCCTTTGTTTAGTGCGCGACACATGTCTTTGGTGGAAGCGATGTCGCAGCGGCAAATCTGTCGCGACCTCTTTTCTTTAGGTGATGTCATTATAAGCTTCTTGTGTCGCGACCTTATCTCTTTGTATTTGATGTCGTGTATTCAATGTTAATCGCGACCTTTTTGGTCTTTACGTGTGTCGACCTCTTTATGATGTCGCGACCTACATTCCTTAGCCACATTTGTCGCGACTTCAGCTACGTGTAGTTGATGTCGCGGCAGCTTGGTCTGTCAGCGACCTTTCAATGCAAGCTGATGTCAGCGACCATTTTGAATGATGTCGCGGCCGTCTCTTTAGGCGATGATCTTCGCCCACCTTAGTTTCCTTGCAAGGCGATGTCGCGTATACGGTCGATGTTGATGTCGCGGCGCATCCAGATGTCAGCGACATAAATCGATCAATTGTTTATCATACATGTGACTTCTTTTTGGTGTCGCGACCTCATTTATTAACTGTCTTTGGGTTTAGTGCATCGCGACCTCTGAATGATGGCGACATCATCTTCTTCTTCATCGATTCTGGTTGTTTTTGACTTTGAGTTTCTTTCGCCATTTCGTTTGTCTTCAGTGCAGCTTCATTTGCTCTTTGGAGCTTTGTAGTTGCAACCTTGTGTGTATTTAGATTCTTTGTAAGGCTTCTGAAATCAAATCCTTTATCCTTTTGTGCCTCTCTGTGCATTCAGCGACCGAGTTGCATCGGTCTTTCAGCCACATTGCTCTTTTCTTTTGCAATTTACCTTTCTTTTGAATTCCACTCTTTGCCCACGTGATTTGGTGAAATATTCCATATTCACCACTTTTATCATCGGCTACAGAATAAAATAAATCGAAAAATGGACTGAAAATAGATGACTTTTAAGCTCATGAAACTCCCCCAAACTTAAAATTTTGCTTGTCCTCGAGCAAAGAAAAGATTAGTTTGTCCTCAAACAAAGGACATTTTCTGTATGTTTTTTGCGATTCTGACCAATTTAATTAAACTAAAAATTGCATTCGTTTCTTGTATCATTGGCTTGAGTCCGGATAAGGTTAGTTTCTCAATCAGGTGTACATAACTAAATTGTTGAATTTGTTTATAAATAGTATAAGTCAATTGATCCTGGCGAAGAGTAGGTTGGTCTTCTTCCTCAATTCTTGTGGAGTCGGCTAACCTCGAGGCTCTTCCACGGTTTGATCCTTTGGAATAGTTTCCAAATTCCATACGCTTGTTGTTCATATTGATCTCCACTAATGTAGGTAAATTCCAACCTTCAAGATCAGTCAGGTCTTTCAGGCTTGTAATGTTAGGCTTGGGTAATGGGTAGGATAGATGGAATTTTTAGGTTAAGATTACCCAGACTCTTTCATTTTTCTTACTTAGCTAACTGCCTTCCTTTTCTTTGTAACTTCTTTAGTTGATTTCCCCAAACTTCATCTTTGGGGTATCTTCTTCAATTCTTGTGTTTAAAATTGTTTGTTCGATTTCTCATTTTGTATTTCTCATTGTTGGAACTCTTTCTGCCACTTTTAGGAAAAGTCTAATGTTACTGTCTTTTAGGCTTTCCTAACACTGTAGCGAGCTTTGGGTTAGTAACTCCCATACAGTTGGCATTAGAAGTCTTAGGCGTTGAAACACCCCCCAGAGCAATTGTTGAGAGAGTTAGGCCCTGAGAATGAAAACTTCTTCCTTTAAGCTTTCTTTACATTGTTTCCTCTGCTTTAGATCATCGTTTGCCTTCTTCACCCTTTTACGTATTTCTTTGGTTCTCCAAATATACTCCCGAGCTTTATTTCTTCCTCATCATGAGTTTTGGGTGTCCAGGTTCTTTCTTGGAGGATTAGTTATAAAGGATGGCAGGATTTCGATTTCTTGTTTTGAAGATAGGGATGTTTGGCTCCAAATTTAGGAGCTCAGGTGTATCTGTATATAAATGTGGTGGCTAGAAGGCTCAAGCGCGAGGATAGCTGCATCATTTCTCTTGGTAGTTGTATTACCTAGGATTTGTAGCCGATTGATAATCTAACGAGTTCTCAGACTCTTTTGGTTAATTGTAGATAACCTAAGGATGTCCTTGACTCACTTGAGTTGATGGATTTATTTGATCCCGGAGTTCACAAGTTCTTTGGCTAAGCGTTTATAGTCAAACCAAAATATGTTTTGCTCCTTCATTGTATAGCTTTCCTTTAATGCGGACTTATCAGCTAAATTCAAATCAATTATGCAATTTGTTTCAATTCAATTATATTTTGATGCCCTTATTTTCAATTAGTTATGTTGATCTGTATTACAATCAATTAGCTAATATTATGATATGTCATCATTTTTCGTGCCCAGGCTAATTCTCTTGTTATTCTTCCTAACAATTAAAGCAAAAGTAAACACACAATTTGACTTCAAACAACCTGACATCAAACAAATTCTTATTTTATTCATGAGATTGGCATGTAAAGTTGAGAATCAGTTTGGGAATGAGGAAAGAGAGATGGATGAGTTAATTGGAGAGTTTTTCTTTTGAGGAAGTAGCAAAAGATGTTTGGAGGATCAGAATCAAGGGTTTACGGAGTTTAGGTTGAACTTGGGAATTTCGTTTATGTCCTCTTCTTCGACAGCACTTGCTTTCTCGGTGTCTTGAGCTCGGTTCATTGGTGAGATCAGCGTTTTGTTCAAATCATATGCCTTTGACCGAGTTTGTTCATTGTATTCTCCATTTAGGTCATTACCTCACAAATTTGGATAAATTATTGTTAATCAAATCCAAGTTTTCCATTCAATTTTTTCTTCTATAGGCATCATTGTCATCAAGCACTTTATCTCTATCTATCATCTTCTTCTCAAAGTCCTTTAACAATGACATATAAAGGAATTTGAACCCCTTGATATGCTCCTTTGTCTTGGCTTCTTGTTCTGCATCCCTTTCTTTGATAAGTTTTAGGAGTTGAGAGTCTCGATCATACTGATTATTGTAGAATGATTCATGGCTAAGCTGCGGCTTTTGATTAGATCTTGGTCTCTTCACTTAATTTCCTTTTTGAAATTTTCTTCTTGATGCTCTAGGATCTCCTTTACGCTCAGCTCCTCTTCCCATTACGCTCTTTCTCTTTTAACTGCCCTTCCGTACATTTCCTCTTAAGTTCAATTCCTCTTCCCTTTGTTGATCTCTTCTTGCTAATTCGACACCAGCACATCTTCTCTGAATTTACATTGAATGCTCCATTTCTCTTCTCTTTCTTCCATACTTTTACGCAAAGTAGGCATCTCCATTATTTATTTATCTTCTTGGGCTCCTGCAAGAGCTTTCTCACAGTTCTACAGATTCTGTTTCTGTTGGGGAGAGGCGGCCGGTGGGGTGAGTGAAATTTATAGGACTTCTTTCATGCCTTCCATGTCCTCTTGCAAAAATAGAGGTGTTCCTTAAAACATTTGGATTTTGTTAACAGTGCTGACTAGAAAAGTTTCCTCTTCTTTCTTGTGTTCCTCTTACGTTTCCGGTGCTGCACTTCCACTGTGCCACTAACTGAAATTTTCTTGGCCCTTGCTTATCAGTCAGGTTAATGGTGAAGCATTAGGGCACTCTTCAATATTACCTTATTTGTTGACAAAATCAAGCCGTGTACAGTTGCTGACCGCTATCACCCAGTTTATTAATTAATCCTCGATAACCTTGCCATAAACTTATGGAAATTATAACATGGAAGCGAAATCTCTTAAAATAAGTCATTTTGAAGAACTGTTTTGGTTTTCAGTCTGAAGTGCGAATTGACAAGTAGTAAAATGGATTTAAGTGAGATATCGATCCCACAGAGATCTGAATTTTAAATCAAGCTACCTGACTACTGAAAGCTCCATACTATTTGGGCGATAAAATGATAGTGAGTCCAGCGTTCGAATCTTTGGAAAATTGAAAGAACAAAGGAAATAACGGAAATAACCACTTGGCTTGGGAGATAAGAATAAAGAATAATGAATTTCTAATAAAGAAATGAATCTTGAATAGATTATCTGAACACATCCAAATAAATGATTATAGTGAACTATCGGTCTGTAGTTAAATCGATAGAATTTCTTGATTAACTCAAGTTTCAAAATCTGTCCGAGAAACGGTGTAGTGCGGTTGGATCTCCACACTCCACATTTCATTATCTGACGTTATGTGGATTCTCTCGAATCTGAAATTAGATAACTATTTAAGGACTTCATAATCACAGGTATTTTTCTTTTCTGATACTTCATACCCACATTTTATGGACTATAAGCCTTAACTCCCGAGTTATTGGTGACAGAGGATATCTGACTTCAGTTGCTCCTCCTCGAAATTAGGATGAATCAACCTTTCTTGATTAGATCTCGGCTAACACGGGATTGGACTCCATATCCAGAGATTAAATTGAACTCTTTGCTTGTTTAAGTGGATAACTCATTCCAACTCATTCTTGACTTAGTGAGAAGAGGATTTATCAGAGAGTGAACTTCACAAGCGCGGGGATCCCACTAATAGCGGTTAGTATGCCTTCAAAGAACTGGGCGTTACCCCGAGTTGTCTTCACGTATCCTTGCGAGGAGAACACCTTGAAATCCCGGGGTAATGGCCTTGATTCTTAAACGGGTATAAGAAAGCGGTATTCGGATCCCAATCAATAAAACCACAATCGAAGTAAATTACCGTGGCGAAATTAACAAAGCGCTCGACTACGGGAAAGATGATTCGCGATAACGTTCAATTAATGGAAAATTTGGATTCCTGATTACTAAATTACGTCAGCATTCCTCGATCATAAGAAAAGCTGAATTGGCTTTAAAATGTCGAATTCGAAATTTATGCGAACTTCAAACATTCGGTGTAATTTGAAAGAAATAGAAATCGCATTCGGCCCATTCTTGATAACATCGATTCGGAAAATGGCGAAAATGAAAATGCACGAAAACATAATCTGCTCTAAGCGATGGAAACAACAAAATAAAATAAAAAATTAAAAGAAAGAAAAAGAAAGAAAAGCAGGCTTTCGGCAATCGGACCTCGTGCGCGCTGGCTTCTTTCTTGGTGGATAAATGTGTATTTATAGGGTTCCTAAATTGGGCTAATCGATGTAACTGCGTGGGCATGAAGTATCCGGGCCAGTGCTGTTCCGCGTCGCGACTTGGTTTCCTTGTCGTGACATCATCGAGTCGCGACCTCGATCCGCGTCAGCGACCGGCGTACACTATATAGCCTTGATTTAGTCATTCTTGATGTCGCGACATCATCGTCGCATCGCGACATCTTCTCCGCGTCTTAAGCGGGTTTGATTGTTCTCTCACGTGTCAGCGGCGATATCTTATCGCGACCTCGAAACCCAAGGCGCTGCGGTCTTTAAGCCCGATGTCGCCGGATGCTCCAGCGACTTCCGATCTCGCGCGCGACATCATCTTATCGAGCAATAGAACGCTAATGATGCAATCGCTATCGGCGATCATCTCGTATGGCGACATCACGCAATGCGCTCTTTGATGACGATTCCTGATATCAGCGACTTTGATCTCGTAGCCAGCGACATCGACTTATAACTGCAGTCTTCACTTGATGGTTTTTGATATCGTGACTTGACCTCCGGTCGTGGCCGGCGGTTCATTTATACACTTTCATACGCTGGTTCTTGATGCTCCGGCGACCTCGTTCTCTTGTGTTGACATCAACGCGAATCCTTTGAGACTCACTCTCGTTGTTTTAGGTGTCGCGACTGGTCTTACGTCAGCGACATCGGCGAAGTCATTCACGGAGTTTTCAACGTGCTTCGGTTGTATCGCGACTTATTTGTTGTCGTGACCTTACTTCATGAAAGCTTTACCTTCAGCCCGGCGGAGTCACGGTGTCAGCGACGTAATTTAGTTCTCACGGGGCTTTATTTGGTTGCTCTTGATGTCGCGACATCAGATTGATCGCGACCCCCTTTTCTCGACTCTGCGAGCTTTGATCTATTCGTTCTGATATCCGCGACATCGATATCTTGTCAGCGACATCACATCATGCCTTATGAGTCTCCGCGGTCTGTTCTTGATGTCCGCGACTTGATCTCACGTCGCGACATCAGCTCATTTCTTTTCAGTCTTTCTCATGTGCAGTTTCATATCGACTTCTATAGCTTGTTATCCTGATGCGACCTCAATTTGAAATTTACAATGTAACCCCAGCGCATCAATGACTTAGTCATTTCTTTTCCTTCTGCTGCGCGATTGGCTACCTTTATCCACTTATTTACGCATTTTCTCTTTGCTTTTCTTTCTTGCTTCCTCCCACCTTTGACAAATTGTTGAGTTTCTTCATAATTACGTATATTAAATATTTCATTTTAACTGAAAAATAAACAGAAAAATGGACTAAAAAGAGATGACTTTTAAGCTCATCAAACTCCCCCAGGCTTAAAATTTTGCTTGTCCTCAGTGTGAAAAGAAAATTTGTTTGTCCTCGAAACGAGAGGACATTTGTTTGTTTTATTCTATGAGTGGCATTGATTTAATTTGCGATTCAAGGTATGCAAAATTTTATAATTCCCAACTTCAGTTGATTCAGGTTGGTCTCTACTTTATGTTATCTGAGCTATCATGTTGAGATTGTTTTACAAAGCAGTACTCGTTGGATCTGTTGAATAATGAATCACATTCCTTTCTCAATTTATGGCTGAGTCATTTAACTCCTAAAGTTCTTCACACCTTAGATTGTTCCATTCTTCCAGTTATAAGCTTGTTTTTCATATTGGTCTCGCTAATGTAGGTGATTTCGACCTTGAGATCAATCAGTCTTTTGGGCTTGTAATGTTAAGCTTAGGTAAAAGGGTAGGATGAATGGAATGTTTAGGAATTTGAGATAACCCCAAACTCTTTTTCTTTTCTCCCTCGCTTATTTCCTCCTTGTATTCCCCCGAACTTCCCAAAACTTCATGTTTGGGATACTACCTTAATTTCTTCTTTTCAAAAATTTGTATGCTCCCGATTCTCTTCACATAATTCCTAACTTGGGGAAATTTTCTCTCTAATCACCCTTCCCGGGAATTGTGCTTTGTTTTTGTCTTTTTAGGCTTTCCCAGCACTCTTAGCGAACTTTGGGTTAGTAGCTCCCATACGAGATGATATTAGGGTATAGGTGTTGGCCACCCCTAAGAACTTAATTGTTCGAGAGTTAGGCCACAAGACAAAAACTATTCTTTTTAGCTTCCTTTCCTTTTGTATTTTCTTGTCTTAGATCTTTCTTCTTTCACCTCCTCTTTACATCTCTTTAGCTTTTCCTAAATTAAACTCCCCCAAACTTTATCTCTTTCCTCTCCTTTTGTAGTTCTTGAGTTATCATAGGTTCTTTCTTGAGATTAGTGATAAAGGATGGCTTGGGCTTACCTTTGGATTGATCGGCTTATGGAATATCTTGGCTCAAGTCGGGGACCAGGTGTATCTGAAAGCATATACATAATGGTGGCGGAAAAGCTATTTGTTCAAGAATGGCACGCATCATTTCGTCGATTTGTATCACCTAGGATTTCGCCTCGATGATAATCTAACAAATTCTAGAACTGGATGGAAGCGAGTGTGACTAACTATAAGAGAATTATCTTGACTCATTTTTATTGATGAGTAATTAAGTTAATTGATATTCAACGGGATCCCTTGATTTTTTTGTTCGTATCCTGAGAGCTAAAATCATGTTTTGTTCATACGTTGTATCGCCTCTTCTATTACGGACTTATCGGTTAAATATAAGTAGAATTCCCTGCACCTTGTATTTCAATTTAAACTCTATCGCTTTATGTATTACGCAATTTTCCTTCATTTGACCTATACCTCTATTGCTTCATACGTCGAGCTAAACGACCTCTGACCAGTTTATTTGAAACTAATTTCTACCTTGATTTCCTAATCCTTACAGCACAAGCAACATAATATTATGACAATCAACTTGAGATATATGATCATTCAATTTAAATTTCACATTTTATTCACGATTTATTTGGCTGTTGGATATCTGATAGTTGATAAGGGTGATAGGGATGGTTAAGCGAGAATGTCTATTTTTTCTTTTTTATGGACGAGGTGGCAAAAATGTTAGGATCAGGTCTACAAGTATTTCCAAATGAGAGTGGGAATGGAGGGAATTTCATTTCTCTTCTTTCTTTTCTCTTCTTGGTTTCCCTCTCAAGCCCTTGTTGTGTCTCAAAACAATAAACAAACTAGCTCACAACAATATCACAGTTGTTCCATGTCACCAAGCTTGACCACGTTCGATTTATTTTTATCATGCGAGAAATTGACAATTTCTATTATTATTTCTCGATTCAATAGTTAAGCATTTCATGCAAGATAAAAATAAATTCCCCAAACTTTTAATCATGCTATTTCAAGTACTAAAATCTAACAATTGTTTCAACTCAAATACGATAAAAAAGATAGGTAAGGAGTGAGAGACTCCTTTTATTTGGTTATATTTATCTCAGTATCACGAATGTGATTTTAGAGATTCTTCTTTACGTGCAATCTTCATTCTTTCCACAACTCTGCTCCGTTTTTAGCTTTTAGTTGGACTTCCTTTCATTCAACCACTGTATCAATGCATCCAGCTTGGCCTCGATGTTTGACAATTTGTTCATTACATTCCTTTTGCTCTCGTCAGCTCTGCCATTTCTCCCTGAAAATTCAAATGAGTTTTTGTTGTATTCAGCAAGATCTTTCATATTAGCATACATGCTCTCACTTTCCCCATGTTTGGAATTAATAATTTCCCTTCTTTGTTCAGAAGGAAGGGATGGGAGTAAGAATTTCTTTGAAATAAGCTCTCATCGACTCCTCCCGGTATGTTACTTGATTCATGTGGTAGTGAGTTAAACCATGTTGCGACAATATCTAAGTGAGAGAATGGGAACAAGCTGGTGTGAATAGCTTACGGCTACGCACCATCCAATTTAATTGAATTTGTTATTCTCGGAAATGCACTGTGAATGTTCATTGGGATTTTAATAGAATGACCCGGTAGTCAGTTCACAATTGGACCATGGATTTGTCGATCTTTAGAGTTCATTTCGAAATCATTAGTGATTGCTTTCTGTTCTATTGCTAAATATTTGTTGTTGTGGATGAATGAATTCCATATAAGTCTCATAGTGTCTTGCTCCTTAAAATCCTTAGATGCATCTGGTTGGTACCTTGTCTAATCCTCTTATCATGTGATGTATGAAATTTGTCTTCCTGAAATCAAGGTAGACTCATATCAATAGGATTAACTGTCAGCAAATCTTTTCAATATGGGTTGTTAAAGGTCGGTGACTAAAGAGTCCTTGCTTGAATTGCTATTTTGTTCTTTTCTTTTAAAATGTCGAAATTAGTATTTCCTTCTTTATGCGAATATTGATTTGTGGAGTCGATTCGTTCCCAAACATGGCGCCATAAAACTTGTTAATGAAATCAAAACACATATACAAATTTATGACCACCCCATCACCCGAGGACTATTAAATTCATCTCCAGTGCCTTGCCATAAACTTGAAATTATAACATGTAGAAACGAGAAATCTCTTAAAATAAGTCATTTTCAAAGCTTTGTTTGATTTCTTTGTGCAAGTGCACGAGGAATCAACAAGTAGTAAAATGGATTTAAGTCGAATATCAGTCACAGAGATCTCGAGAATTTTTTAAATCAACTACCACACGACTACTCGAAGCTCCATACTATTTGGGCGATAAAATGATAGTGGAGTCCGGCGTTAAGAATCTTGAAAATTGAAAAGAACAAAAGGAAATAAATAACCCGATGGCGGGAGATAAAGGAATAAAAGAATAATAGATTTCTAATAAAGAGCTTGAATGCGAATAATTATCTCGAAGACACATCAACCACTTGATTTATAGTGAACTATCGATTCTGTAGATTCATCACAGTAGAATTTCTTGATTAACTTTCGAGTTTCAAAAATCTGTCGAGGCAATTGTAGTGCAAATTGGATCTCTCCACACTCCACATTTCATTATCTAATTTATATTTGATTCTCGAATACAAATTAGATAACTCGTTTAAAGGACTTCCTTAATGCGGGTATTTTTCTTTTCTGATACTTCTTTGTTTTATGGGTACATGAAACCTTAACTCCAGTTATTGGTGCGACAAGGATATACAACTGATTGCTCCTCTCGAAATTAGGATAGATCCGGCCTTTATGATTAGATCTCGGTAACACGAGTTGGATAACTATAAATTGAGTGAACTCTTTGCTTGTTTAGTGGATAGCTCATTAAGCTCATTCTTGACTTCAAGTGAGGAAGAGGATTTATCGAGTGAACTTGCAAAGCGCGAGGATCCCTAATAGCGAGGTTAGTATACCTTCAAAGAACTAGACGTTACCCCGGGATTGTGCTGCAATGTCGCGCGAGAGGACTTCCTTGAAATCGGTGTGGCCTTGATTCTTAGCAATTGCCAAGAAAACATTAAGATCCCAATCGATAAAACCCTGTCTGAGTAAATTCGTAAGCTGAAATTATGGCTACTTCGACGACTACGGAAAGATAAATTCGCGATAACGTTGATTAATGGAAGCTGGATTCCCTCGGTGCTAAATTACACGTCTGACGTTCCTCGATCATAAGAAAAAACAGTTGAAGCGAAACAATCGAATTCGAGAAATTTGTCTGAACTTCAAACATTCAGTAGTAATTTAGAAAATACAAATGCATTCGGCTTATTTAAAGCGATAACATCAGTTCGGAAAATACGAAAATGAAAATACGAAAACATAATCACGCTCTAAAAGCGATGGAAACAACAAAATAAAATAAAAAATTAAAAGAAAGAAAGAAAAATAGGCTTTGTGATCCGGACCTCGTGCAGTGGCATGTACTTTCTTGAAATTTGGATAAATCATTGTATTTATAGGGTTCCTAAATTGGGCCCTAATCCCAATGTAGCCTGCTGTGGACTGTAGAGTATCCAGGCCCAAGTTACTGTTCACGTCGCGACTTCAGTTTCCTTGTCGTGACATCATCGAGGTCGCGACCTCGATCCCACGTCGCGACTTCAGCGTACACTATATAGCCTTGATTTAGTCATTCTTGATGTCGCGACATCATCATCTTGTCGCGACATCTTCTCACGTCTTAGCCGGAGTTTCCAATTGTTCTCTCCTGATGTCGCGCATTAAAATTATCTTATGTGACCTCGACTTAAAACCTTTGCGGTCTTCAAGCGATGTCTTGGATGTCAGCGACTTCGATCTCATGTCGCGGCGTCATCTTATGGAGGCAAGTAGGCTTATTTGGTAAACTCTGTTGTCGACATCAATGTCTTGTCGCGACATCCCTTATGGCTCACCGCATCTTTGTCATTCGTTCCACGATGTAGCGACTTGATCTCATGTCGGCAATGACTTATGGCTTGCAGTCTTCACTTGATGGCTTTTGATGTCATTGACTTGACCTCCGTCGTGGCAATGATTCATTTCGCCCTACTTTCATCTGCTGGATTCTTGATGTCGCGACCTCAGTTCTCTTGTCGTGACATCAGCTTAAGATCCCAGAGACTCCTCTGCGTTGTTTTTTTCGGTGTCGCGACTGATCTTAAATCGCGACCTTCGGCTTGAGTCATTCGGGTTTCAACTTGTCTTGTTTATCGCGACGGTATTATCCATTTGACCTTACTTACGTAGGCTTTACCTTTCAGCGGCAGTGCGGTGTCGCGACATCAATTTAGTTCTCTGGGGCTTTCAAAGTTTGCTCTTGATATGACGCTGGTTAATCTGCTCGCGACCTTTGCCTTCTGCGGCTTTGATCTATTCGTTCACGATGTCCGCGACGCCGATATCTTGTCGCTGACGTCACATCATGCGCCGCGAGTCTCCGCGGTGCATTTCTTGATGTCACGACTTGATCTCACGTCGCGACCTTCGGCTCATTTCTTCGGTCTTTCTCGCTATGCGGAGTTTCGTAGCCAGCGACTTCTATAGCTTGTTATCCACACATCGCTGACCTGTTGAGGCACATGTAACCCCAGCGCATCGTGACTTAGTCATTTCTTTTCGCTACGCTGCCTTGATTGGAACGCACCTTTATCCCTTATTTACGCATTTTACTGCTTCTTTTCTTCTTTCTTGCTTCCTCCACACTAATGACAAATTGGTGAGTTTCTTCGCAATCTGTATATTAAATATTTCATTTAAGCGAAAAATAAACGAGAAAAATGGACTAAAAGAGATGACTTTTAAGCTCGTCGCTGACTTCCTTACGCGATACTTATACATAACACGGTGATGGTTCTTTGGGTGTGGAAGTCGAGCCTCTTTGTTTCCTTAAGCGTATTTCATTATGGAGTTTTCAATAATAGCTCCGACATTCGACATAGCCCTTCGAGGATGGCATAGAGTATGGCTGCTTCTTGTTATATGCATTAGGACATCTTTGTAGGCATCGGAATAGAAGCCGAAGCCGGGCCATACCTTTGCTTCTTACATCGAGATCCCCACCAGTGATAGTCTTTTCTCTCCTTGACCTTTCCCCCATTTCACCTTGCCATTTGACAGCCTCCTGGCTATCTTTTCACGGTTAGGGCTTTCTGCTATCTTCTTGTACTTTGATCCACGCTTTTGACCCTCCATTCTGTACATTGCATTTATAGTCTCATTTCCGTATGGAACCATGACCCCTACGACCTTGAGTTCTCATTTCTACGACAAGGTTTGAGTAAATTCTCTCCTATTTGTTGCATAACTAGTTTTGATGTTTCTGAATTTCTCCTACTCTCTTTGCTCTACATCCCAGCTCTTTGAACGGGGAGATGGATGACCAAATCCTTTCTCTATAAATCCCTTTCTGCGTAGTGTTTCTTCCGTACGGTCAACCTTCGAGTGAAGTCATCCTCTCTTGCTCTTATTGCTCCTCCTTTTCCACTCTCCTCTGCCTTCTGGCCCCGGTTGAACTTCGGGTTATTCGGATGGCACGATTCTCACGCCAGGTTCAGGTGAACCTCCATTACAGTTTGACATATCTCCATGATTTCACTGATTTGGGATGAGGATTGTGGTTGGTATTAAAGTGAAGAATTGGTGAAGGATTGGATCTAGTTTCAGATTTAAAAAATCGGGGAATAAGCAAAAGGTGAAAAGTTGAATTTGCCGAAAGGAAAAAAATGATATTGGAAGGAGCTTCTCATGGGTTCATTAAATTCTTGATTGTGGGCTATTTGTGTTCATTTATTTGTGTATTTGGGCTTTAATTTTCTTTGTTATTGTGTCTTTGTCATTAAATTTAGGCCAAAATTAAAAGTTGCCCGGTATGACTTTTCTTTGATGTACGACCTGATTATGTGGAAGATAAGTCGTCTGGCTGGTGCTCAGGCATATATGACATTCATTAGTTGTGTCAGCGACCTCACCTCTTTTGAAGGACTTGCTTTCTTTGTTGCGTGAAATGTTACGTCGCGACCTCGCTGTCGCGACATGCCTTTTGGTCGCGACCTCATTCTTGCTCTTCTCAATTTTCTTGAGTCCATGACATCAACCATTCGACTTGGTTTGTCGCGACATAAGTTTTTGTAAGCGACCTAACGTCTAGTGCCGCAAGTTGTGACGAGCTGACTTTTGCTATTTATCGATTCGCAGAAATTCTCAACATTGATTAAATCGACCATCACAATTGAGCATGTATTACAGTAAATTTTCATGAACTAACGGGAGAAAAGTACCCTTTTTCTATGTTTTTCTTAAGGATTCAGCTGGAGATGTGTTTAGGTTGTCCTTTCTCTCCCTTGCTTGCATTTGCATAAGCACTTTCTGCAACATTTCCATAAAGGATTCAATTAAACAAAATTAACTTCTCAAAGTGCCTTCATCATTATAGGCCGAAGAAAACAAAATCAATATAAATTATAAAAAAATAATAAAAGTCTAGCGAAACTAAAATTCTTCTTAGTTTATATATTAATTTTGCTCAGTTTGGTGTAATTTGGACTTGCTGTTTAGATTCTCTCTCTCTCATTAACCAGTGGGCTCTTACTGTTTCCCTCCCCTGCTTTGATAATGCTTGGTCTTTGTCCATTGACTTTAAATTCTTCCCGGCATCAGTCTTTAGTATTCTTGTTCCAGTATAAGTGCTTGACCTCTTGTGTAATCCCTCATTTGAGTTTTAACTACAAATAACTGTCTGAGTTAAAGAAGAACCTGTTCTCCTGCTCTGAACTCTTTTCTCAGAATCCTCTGATCATGCCATTTCTTTGTTTTGTCCTTATATATTCTAGCATTGTCGTAGGCTTCATTTCTCAGTTCTTCCAGTTCATTCAGTTGGAGCAATCTCTCTTCCTTTCAGTTTCAAAATCGAGATTCGGCTTCTTGATGGCCCACATAGATTTGTATTCGGTTAAGTAGATGACATGAACGCGAGGCAGCTGTATGGGGACATTCGATGGGAGTTTTTGAATGTCTGCAGTCACATGGCTTGAAATTGCATCATCGAGTTTGGAAGATAATCAACTAAGCGAACTTCACCAGTCTTTCGAGATTCTTTTAATCTCCCTGTTGGAAATCTCTGCCTGTCCATTAGTCTAGGGATGATAAGCTAGACTCCTTATATGCTTGATCCCATACCTGCTCATGAGTTTTGCAAATATTTTGTTTGCAAATGGCTTCCAATCACTAATAATAGTTAAGATAACTGAATGCAGCAAAACATTCTTTGTAAGAAACTCACAAGCGTATTAGTATCGTTCCTTGGACAAGCCACGCACATTTGGAAACATAATCCACCGGCGGTATATCGAGGTTTCCAAATGATGGTGAATGATTATCAAAATCTATTCATACATTGGTGCACCACATTCTACTTTTAGGGGCATTTTCCAGACTATGTTGTTGATATTTCCAATCTTTTGGCATATCACACAATTTGACCCATTCGGCTAATCTCTGAGAGATAGTGGGCGATAAAATCGGTTGTGAGTATCTTGTGGTGTTCTTTCTCCCGGAAAATGCCCCTAATGTAGTGCATGGCCCATTCATTCAAGATTTTACATTGTTCACTCTACGGCACACATCTTCGATAATCATCCGACACCTCTTTTAAATAGCGGTGGGTCATCCCGGATGTAGTACTGTTTGTCAGTCTGAGCTTTTCTTTTACGGTGGTAGCTGAATTCATGAGGTACCCAGGCAGATGGTGCAATATCGGCATACCGTGGAAGTTGGAATAACTGTAACGGTATTCATAAGGTTCTACCTTATTTGCCTCCTCAGTACATTTCATTCTTTTCTACTACGGACAAGAGTGATCGGTATCACATTGTCCACACCCCTTTATCTTTACAATTTCGGTCGAACTCTTGCGGTAGCGGCACAGCATATCGGTGGTGGCTTAGCTTCCTTTTTGACATCAGATGACATTGTGCATGATGCAATAATGACCTTATAACATGGGATCCCAAAATGTATAGCTAATTCTCACAAGCAAACACTATGGCTAGCATCTCCTTTTCGGTTGTGGAATGGTTTCTTGTGCTTCATTGAAAGGATTACGCTGGCATAGTATGGCTGCAGATATTTTCTCTTTTCTTTTGCCCCGATATGGCCCCGTTGCGAAATCACTTTGGCATCACACATTATTTAGATCCACGATCCATGCGGTGCAGCCATGATAGGTGCCCGAACCAATGCGGTCTTGATTTCATGGCGACTGCGGGAATCATCAAAATTAAACTTTGTCACTACTCGATGTCGCAGTGGTCTGGCTATCTTTGAAAATTCTTTAATGAATCTCCTATAAAATCGGCATGCCCCGAAACTCCTTATCCTTTGTGTGGGAGGTGCAGGGTTTGATAATGGAAATTTGGATTGGTCCGCGCTGCTGTGTGAAATTTTATGACGAAACAATACCTTATTACCATGAAATAGCATTTTTCCCGATTTAGTCTTTAGTTGTTTGTCCGCATCTTTGGAAATCTTGTTTCGGGTTGTTCGGACATTGTTCAAAACTAGACCCATACCGCTGTGAAGTCATCCATAAAGTCCATGACTTCTCGGTAAATCTGAGAACATTGACATCATATCGTGGAAGTAGCGGGAGCATTGCACGGCCGAATGGCATCCTTACGACAAGGTACCATGGGGCATGTGAATGTGGTCTTTCTTAGAATCCCTCGGGTGCAATTACTGTCGGTTGTAGCGCAATCTTGATCGAAACAAAAATAGGGTGTCACCTTTATCTGTCCAACATCGATCAATGAAGAATTAAAAGGGAAATGATCTTTCACTGGTTTTTGTGTTCGGCTTCACGTAATCAATGCATACTCTCCATCTTAATCACTTTGTTCTTGTTGGAATTAATTCATTTCTTTCATTACTTGGATCTGATGAAATCCACCTTTCTTTGGAACCACATGGTAGGCTAACCCGAGGCTATGCGAAATTACATAGATAAAACCGACCATTAACCATTTTGAGCACTTCCTTCACGACTACTTCTTTCATTCACGAGATCTGAGTCTCCTTTGATGTTAATGATTTGGCACATTTCTTCCAATGATATTTTGTGCATGCATATTGATGGTGATACCTTTTAACTCTTCAATAGACCAAGCTATAGACCTTATGATTCCTTAAATTTCCAGCAACCTCTGTTTCCTCGACATCAAGTCTAGCGAGAAATTGTGCGGTTTACTCTTTGGCGACTCGGTAAGCATACTTTAAATGACTTGGCAACTCCTTTAAAAACTAGCCCTTCCTTCTTGGTTTCTTGGTAAATTCCTTTTCTTCATTTTGTCTCCTTTTTTGACCATTTTATTTGAAGACTCATCACTTTTCGATAGAATGTAAGGCGTGTGCAAAATGCAAAATCAAAACCTTCAAGATACTAGAAATTCATCTCTTCTTCATTGATTGAAGTTAGAATTACAATCTATAGTAAATCAAATTGTTGACGCCATCTTCTATTGACTTGATATCTTCCGCTACATGTCTAAATTCCTCGAGCTTACGATTAAATTGAAGTCGGTGCCTCTTCTCCAACTCACGAGAGTGAGAATTCCCTTCACGCATGTCGATTAAATTTTGCTCGAGTTACGGAATAGCCTTCAGAGGACTTGTGAATCTTCTTCCATATCGGTATGATGAAGTCAAGCTGGAAAAATAAACTTTCCACCTTTTGACACATCTTCTATGATTCCTTCGAGGTTTTGCGGGGGTTACATCTACGCCATTTGGAGAGATGCTTGATGGTGGGGTAATCTCCCCAGGCTTAACTTCTTGGCGGCGAGGCCAGGGCGCTAAGTTGATCTGGCTTTGAGTCGCGAAACTACGAAACTCAAACTCTCGATGGTGCGAGGGAATGGTGAAGCTCCTGGATCCTTCATCTTTACGGTAGAAGTCTCTCTTGATCACGATGCGCAAGTTGCGGTTAAGTTCACAATTCCTTCTTCGTGATCTTTCTTTAGCAATTATGTATTTAAAGAATTTTGCATAAAAGTGGCATGCGAGTCACCTTACGTGAAAGGCATCTTGATCTCCGGCCGAAGGTTTCAAGAACCTTGCAAACTGTTACGTCACATCTTTGATTTCGACCTCTGTGGAAATGGGACTATGACGGTGTTAAGTTTTCTGCGCTTCCTTCTTCTCTGACGAGTGTTTCCTTCTTTCTTTCCTTCTCCAGTGTTTCGGCGTATGCAGGTAGCCGTCTCCACCCAGTTGCTTTCATCTTTTACGTCTTTTCCTCGAGTTTTGCCGAAATTTGCCCGACCATACAGGTCTTCCAGTTCTTCTTCGTGTCAGCCCGGAAAAGCATCTTTCATGCAGTTTTTGCGGGGTTAGGACGAGTTAACACTATTTGTGTCTCAGGTTCTTGAGGGAAGCATTAGTGGTCCCGAAAAATTTGAGGTGGTATTTGAGGCTTCGATTACGAACTTTTGTTCATGGAGGTTCGCGACTGTGCTCCGGCGATTATGACATTTGGTCTGAATGGTTGAGCCCTCCTGGAGCTGGTACTTTCGTTTATTTTCCTCGCTAGCTGGCTGGCTGCTTGAGAACCTTAATTGATTCTTGATATCCTGTTGAGGATTACTGTCCATGCCTTGAACTGTGAGGCCCCTCCGTATATGAAAAATTTTCATGGTTCCTCAGTCTTTGGATGATAGTGTCTTTGACGGGTTAGGATTTGGTTTGGAGTGATGGCTTCTTGAAGCCCAGTGCCAACCTCATCGGCATCGTAAACGGTTTTCTTGATGGGTACATCAGCACTTCTCGATAGTTCCCTTTGATTGCTCTATTTCATGAAGCGGTGTGCATCTTCCTCTCTTACTTGTGCATTCTATGATGGCATCTAACTTTGCCTCCATGTTGTCATCTTGCTGATCCACGACTCATTTTCACTCGCGATTACTCTTGAAAACTCGATGGGCTTTTATATTACGTGCCAGGTCTCGTGAGATCTCGCCCTCGCTGGCACTCTTACGTTTGAATGCTCCACGGCCTTAAACATCGATAATGCCCTTAGATGTATCATTCGACGATATATCATCATCCCCGAGTCTTTGGATACATTACCATGCATTGGGCACCTCTTGACAACCTTTGAATCTCTCCCGTACTACATGAGAGCTTATGCTACCTAAGTTTCTGATTATCTCCCTCATACCTGCAGGGTGAGTGATGGGGAAAGAGAGATCTACCAGTAGAGGCTTCTAAAAGCTCCTCCCAGTATCAGCGAAACGGGAACATATGGTGAGTTCATAACATGTAATTTCTGTATCTGCAGAAAATGAGATCAGTGTAAAATTTTATGACTCTGGTCTCACCCATTCAACTTCTTTGTGTTGCCATCACGAGAAACCTTCCCGGAGTGCTTCATTTAGGTCTTATGTGGGATGACAGTGGCGGTATTCAGAACCATTGTAATGATGTGACGAGTTAAGTTATTTGCATCAGCGTAGGCTGTCACGATTGCAGAGGTATTCATCTTTGAATAATAGGTCTCCAAAACCTCCATTGTATGTTGATTGGGGCCTTAAACCTCTTTGATCTTTGTCCTTGATGCAGTCTTGCCTTTCATACGCCTGGCGAGTTTTACGCCACTACGGTTTCTCAGCTTAAGTGTTCTCATTCGATGTCATTTGGAATGGAATCAGTGTTCTATTTCCTATGCATTAATTACTCTGAAATAAAACATATACATTAATGGATTGATGACTGGAAACAAATATTTTCAATATGGCTTGTTAAAGGTTAGTGGCTAAAAATAACCCTTTGCTTGAAAAACTATTTTTGTTCTTTTCTTTTAAATGTCCAATTATTTCCTTCTTTCGTGAATATTGAGTCACTAAATTCTTTCGATCCGTAGTATGAAAACTTGTTCGTTGGACGAAAGACATATCTGGAAATTTATGACCTTGTGCAAAAGGACTATTATCTAATCCTAAGCGATAATTGCCGTGAACTTATTTGATTATATTTCACTTACCAAGTATCTTGATACTCTAAAATGGTTTTCTGAAGAATAGATACATTTCCTTTTTTTTTTTGATCCATGATTACTGCCATTTGGTGAAACAGTAATAAAGTGGATTTTAATGGATCATAGTCAGAGATCTCGAAATTTTCAATCAACTACCACGACTACTCGAAGCTCTATCTTATTTGGACTATGATAGACAATTTGAATCAACTTTGAAAGCCTTAAAATAATGAAAACTAAAAATATAATTAGTTAATAACAAATGAATTGAATACTAAAATAATAAAATAACAAATTTAGATTGAGCAGGTTATCTGCGAGAGAGACATCTTGAAATAAAGCTATTGTGAAACATGATTATGGTGCATTGTAATTTTGCTTCATGAACCACGAATTTAAAAACTAGTCCAAGGAGTATGAAGATGCAGTGGATCTCTCCACTCACTTTGTTCATCATCCCCAACCTTATTTGTTCTTCCCGAAAACGATGGGTTAGATAACTACCTTCATCTGGGCCCACTTGCCTTACAGGTATTTTTCTTTTTAAATGCTTGCCACCCCCACAACTGAATGTAAGCACAGGCTCCTAAATTATAGTGGCTGCAGTTTTACTATATTGGTTTCTCGTTCCTCCAAAAAATTAGAACCGCTCATTCTTTCCTTGATTAGATCCTTGCTAACCACGGGATTGAATTCACCATTCGAATCGAGGCGAACTCTCTTGCATGTTTAAATTGATAAATCGTTGACTCATTCGTCTCCAAGTGAAGAGGATTTATCAGACAATGCAGGCACATTAAATCACCAATGGCGGAGTTCGCATCGCATCCCACAATTTCTCATCACTCTCGGGAATGCCTTCCACAGTGTCATAGAGGGCCTCCACGAAAATCGAGCTTGAGACCAATCCCGGAACATGGGTAAGGCGACAGCGATATTGGGATCAATTCCACAAAATAAACAAAACCCGGCCAAGTAGATTTACAAGCCCAGTTCGGCATGATGAATAAAATTCTGCGGGAAAGATAATTTACGACGATGATCATTTGATAGGTAGGTTTCAAATCGCGTTACCATATTGGCTTGCTGATCAAGAAACCAACGTAATTAGGAAGCTGATAGTTAAATCAAAATTTATGCGGAATTCAAACAACAGGCAGTGGTGAAGAAATATAAATGCATTTGGCTAAAACTTGCATTAACGTTCGGATCAATTTAAAACAAAAATCTGGTAATCTAAATAAAAACAAAGAAAGAAAGAAAATTAAAATCACGAGACCCGGCGAACCGGATCTCTTTTGAAGTCGCGAGAGCTCACACGTTCCTTGATACTTGGCTACATATTTATAGAGTTACGAGTTGGGCCTAATTTGATGCCTCTTTTTGACCCGATTAAGCGGCGATTGGTTGTTGATGTGGCGACATGATTCTTTATCGCGACCATATTTGTCACCGGTCTTTGTCGCGAGAAGCCTTTGTTTAATTGCGACATGCTTTGGTGGGCGATGCCATGACGGCTGATCTTGTCGCGACCTCTTTTCTTTGGAACTGATGTCGCGACAGCTTACTGACGTCGCGACCTTATCTCTTGGTATTTGATGGCAAACGACTGATATTATTCGCGACGCCGAGATCTTTGCGCGGATGTCGCTGCATAACATGATGTAGGCCTTCTCTCTTCAGGCGATGATGTCGCGACCTTAGTTTCCTTGCAAGTGATGTCCGCAGCTGCCACGACCGATGTTGATGTCGCGCATCGGATGTCGCGACATAATCTTGATCAATTGTTTATCTACAGCCGCCTTCTTTTTGGTGTGACTCATTTATCCTTTATCTTTGCGGTTTAATTATGTCGCGACCTCACGAATGATGTCGCTTCATCATCTTCTTCTTCATCAATTCTGGTTGCTGACTTGGGTTTATTTCACGCCATTTCGTTTTGTCTTGATTACTCTTCATTTGTGGAGCTTTGTAGTTGCAACCTTAATATGTATTTCGATTCTTTGTAAAGGCTTATGAAATCAAAATCCTTTAATCGCACTAGCCTCTCTAACGCGATTTCCTTGACGATTACGCCAGTCTTGCTTTCGGCCACGATGCTCCTTTTCTTTTGCAATTTACGCTGCTTTTGAATTCCTGCTTGCTCAGTTTGTGGTAAAGTATTCCATATTCACGCCATCGGCCTTTTTTAAAATAAAATCATCAAAATGGTGAAAATAGGTGGCTTTTAAAAGCTCATCGCCTTTCGGAGTCCAGCGGCTACGTAAGCGAAACTCGCCAGCGGTTCACATGGGCCAAGCTCCGCCAGCGATTCCTACTTGGCGAGCTCTTCCAGTTATGATGTGATTCCACATGGGCGAAACTCCCGCTACTGATTATGCGAGCTCTTCGGCGATTCGCGATCGCAGATCACATGGGCGAAACTCGCCCGACAATTCACAGCGAGCTCTTCGGCGGTTAGCGATTGGCAGTTCACATGACGGCTCTTCCCGGCGACTCACGTAGGCGTGCTGCGGCGTTTAATAGACGAGCTCTTCCCAGCGGTTCACATGGACGAGCTCAGCGGCGAGTTCCTGCTTGGCGAGCTCTTCCCGGCCGGTTCGTGGTTGGCGAGTTTGCATAGGCGACTCTCCCTAGCGATTCAACTCAGCGAAGTCATCGGCGGATCCCGATGGCTCACTTTGACTGGATTCGTCCCGCCGGCCTGAGCCCGCGCGGCTGGGAGTCGATTCATTTCAGCGAGTCATCTGATGGAGCCTGGTAGCTCCGTTGTGACTCGGCCATTCTACCTGAGCGAGCATCCTAGGAGCGGTTCGGCTCGGTTAACTTGGCGAAAGCGGGCGGTAGCTCACATTGGCGAGTTCATCCACACGGCCTGAGCCGTACGGCCTAAGAATTCGAATCGGCTCGAATGATTCAGGCCGTGGAGCGTGCGCTCACTTAGCGAGGTTCATCCACTCGGCTACGAGGCCATGCGACTGGGATTCAATTCGGCTCGGGCTATTCAACCCATAAGGCTTGAGCCCGGGAGCCTCGGCGGACGATTTAAGGGCTGACATCCTGACTCGGTGACTTAATCGGACCATGCGGTGAAGTAAAGTTCATCAGCGAGCAGTGTGAAGGAAACGCAACGAGCGAAAAGTAAGATGAAATAATGAATATTCATTGAAGAAAGGTTACATATGTCTTGGGTCCCGGGCCCAACAAAAAAAAAAAAAGTGTAAAGTCGGCGTCGCGGGCGAAGGCGAGCCGCGAGAGATCGAGTCGAAGCGAGGCCCGGTGAAGGGGAGTGGACCTCAGCGGGGTGCCGGGTTCTCACGGGATGTCGGCGAAGAAGAGCCTTCTCCTCCTCATCATTTGGGAAGGTCGAGTTGAAATCGGCGGGATAGGCGTGTGACCTTCCTCACGGCGGCTTCTGAGATCCATTGATTAGACGCCTCGGCTCGGTCTTCCGAGCGCTTCGTCCCGTGAGCCACGAAGTAATTTGTTGATGAAGATCCCCACGCCAAATCACTTGCACTCCTCGATCGGGCGTTTCCATAGAAACGGCGCCTTGTTAGCCTCGCGGCAGGCCTGTCCGATAAGTCGTCTTATCACGCGAATCATTCTTTGATGGCGCGATTCTTCGAGACTCACGAAGCTCGCCTCGGGATGTTAGAAGCTCATCCACCAACCATGCGAAGTTCATACTAGATGGGGCTGCGATCAGTCCCTCGCCTCCGTCCAGTAGTTTTGCACAGCCCTCGAGTCATCGAGCCTCCACGAAGCTTGCCTTGGCCGCCCTCGAGTTATTCAGGGCCTCGTCTTCCCCTACCCTCGGCAGAGCACGGGCCGATGTAGTATGTTTCATCAGTTTAAAGCTTCACTTCCTCGGTCATCGTGCACGACCTCCTTGACTCGGCCGGCTCGGATGAGAGGGAAGCCACCCTGCCTTATATGCTTTCGGGTGGCGCCTTTTGACCTTGGCCCGCGTTTGGTTTAGGCTTCTGGCGAGCCCTTCCAAATGAGTAGCCACACGCAGCGCCAAGTCTCCAACATCGTCTGGGATCGAGCCCGAGCTAAAATGGAACCAAATATGACCAGTGCGGAAACTTACGGGCGACCCACGAAGAGATAGAGGCGAGCACCAGTAATGACGGCCTTGGCCAGGCTTCTTAAGGTCGAGTCCTTGAGGAGATGGGCCGAAGCGCTCTGCGCAAGTTCGACATTGTGAAGTAAAGAGTCCTCGTCACCACCAATTGTGGATTACGGCTCTGTTCGCCTCGCCTTTTCCACCCTTTGAGAGGTGACTGTCTCTTTGTCGGTGGGTTCGGAGACGGTGATGGCGCGACCATCAGCGGTTGCTCAACGAGCCACAGAAGGACCTTAGCCCTGCGGCGGACCCGAGAATGGGACCGCGAACTCAAAACTATAGGAGTTTGAACCAAGGGCAACTGCACCTGCTCAAGTTTCTAAACACGAGTGGACGGAGAGGATGAAGATCTGCACGACTGGAACTTTGACCAAAGTCGTTAGGTCCCTTCTCAACGAGTCAGAGATTTTTTCTCTTCACGCTCGGGGGCCAGGAACACCATCTCAGTTGGGCAGCGGTTCCCCTAGTGGGTTTGGCAGTAGGGCCCGATGGGAGAGCTTTCATGGTAGAATGATTGAAGATCTCGGGCGTGAGCGAGTGGACCTCGAACTTCGAGGGCCAGGAACCTCAGGCTTGATCATTTCAACCTGGGGCGAGGAGAATGACTCGTGCGGCCAGCCGTGACTACGGCGTATTTGTCTTGGCGCTGTTGAGATCGTCACGAGCACACGAAGCATGTGAGCGTGCGAGTCGGGGAATGCCCGATAAGCGAGACCGCAGTTATGACCCAGCGGAATAAACACTCACGAAGATTCTCGGGGTGGTCGATACCGGGCAGCCAGTGTCATCCTTGTCGAGAGGGTCATGCCTCCGATGTCCACTAGCGAAAAATAGCGTCCTTCCGGCTTGTGGGAGGAGGGAGAATCGGAGATCACGGAGAACGCAGGAGCGCTGAAAAATAAAGAAAGCCCTCGGATGTCTCCTTCGGGCCTAAAGGTAAAGAAGCCAATTATCTTTGGGGACACGAGCCCCGCTGTCCACTAAGAAAACTAGCGGACTAACCAAAATACCCAGTAATTGGGCGCGACTTGAGCGGGACACACGTGTAATGCTCTGAAGCCCACTTTTTATGAAGGGGTGCGCGGAGACGAAGCCTTATGAAGGCCACTTCGAAGAAACACCATCCACAGGCACCGAGACACATGGGAATTGGCAGTCGAGGACCACCGACAGCCAAAGGGAGGCGATAACGTCTGGCAAAAGATGGCCCAGCTATGAAGGGCGGAGCCTTGCTAGGTCCACCGGTTAAAGCTTATCTTTGAGCAGCGGATCTCGGATATTCCAGGCCCCGAGGTGTTAATCAGGTTCACTTTCCCCTTGCCATTGTCTAAGGGAAGAGGAGGCACCTCGGGAGCATCTCGAACACTGACCAAACGGTTGGAGACACCACCAATTCGTCTAGAACCATCAATAGCCGAAGAATCATCATCGATACGCAGAGAGAGCGACTGGACCCATGATATTGGATAATGAAAACAACAAATTCAGCCAACCCAAACAACTCGTCATCAGACAAAAAGAAACAAAGAAACCAAGACTGTCAGACCCAGAAGACAACAGAGAAAGACTTCATGACAAAAAGGCCTGCATTAAGACTAAGAGAAAGGAAGTCCGAACCCTCGCTAAAGGCAAATAAAGGTCCCGCAGCAAATGGGCACACAAGACAGAGAATGTCCGCGAAAGAAACAAAAGGAAACTGAAAGGAATGGAAGAAATAAGCGCAAAAACCGAAGAGTCATCATTATCACAAGACAAATGACGGCGACCAAGCCCTAACTAATCCAGCCCCAAGCAGACAAGTGGAAATTGCACCTGATGCGAGAAACGTTACAGCCCTTGCCCACGTATACCGTACACAAGGGTTGGGGGCAACTGATAGGGTTTGAAAAATAAGGTTCGTAGTTTCCACGACCTCACCCAAAAGAGCTACCAAGTACGGCTCACTAGTTGAATCAGTGAGAGGTTTCGCCCACCCAGGGCACTCAGCCTTTCTAGCCAACATTCCACTTTCAAAGGTACCAGAGAGAGATCCAACTCGCCGGGCCCAAGGGCCACTATAGTGCCCCAGAGATAAAGAAACAGACAATTCCAATAATATATTATTCTGAAAATACCACCAAATCTCACCAATAAGGAAGGAAGACTATCCCAGGTAAGCTACTATTTCTATACCCTGTACCAAATCCGATATGGACTATAATAAGAAATATCCCATCCAATGGGAAGGACTCCTAATTACCATCCAACTGGTTGAACATCTACTATAAATACAAGGCCACCCCATCGGTGAAAGGTACGCAAAAACATACGCCAATACTAAACAATCTAAGCAATCTCTTTCCCCCGTAGCAAATCCGACTTAAAAAGACTGAGCGCCACTCCGGCGGCCTCTCACCGACCCCTTTTCCTTGTTTTACAGAGGAGTTCTACGACTGCTCATGTGGACTAATCATAGCCAGCCATACTTTCCAAATTTCAGACGATCCAAAAGCTCAGATCTCAATTTCACAAGAATCCGGTCCACTCAAATGACCCCTTCACGCCTAAACGGCTCCATTGAAAAGTGCAAGAGCCCATATAATTGTGACATCATGTTAACACATCAAGCATTGACCTATTATTTTTCGATCAATCAACTCAATACCACTTCAGCACTTTACAATATCATCTCCAATGGCTTACAACACATTTTATTCCATATAATCGTGTTGTAGGTGCCATAATAAAATCATGTCTTAACCTATATATTTCCACACATACTAAGCTGCCATTCATTTCAACAATCTAAGCACACAAACATATAATAATTTTGGTCCAATTCACACAAACCCGGACTGATTTTAATGAATTCCAAAACAGCACTTCGTGGCTGGGTCCGTGCACCCACACGTCCAACTCCTGGCTCCACTCAAAACCACTTCCTTGGCCATTTCCGACCTCCTACTCACCAAAACACAATTTATTTAATAAATCATCACACAACACCCAAAACAGTCCCTAAAACTGCTACGGACTGCACAAATGGGTCTCAAAAATTCTAACATTTTGGTCCCAAGATTTGGGACAGATCAAACGGCCCCTCACGACCTCATTCAACTCAAGCATCAACAAAGTACTTAAACAAAGAGTAAAACCCAAGTAGGAAGAAACCCATACCTCACCTGAAATATTAAAACCCCGAAACCAAGTGGGCCTACGCAGGTCCTCGATGTAGAACCACTTTGCTCTCTTAGCCCGGTCGATCCGACTAGTCCAAACACCCGAATCCTAGGAGAGAAGTTGCACCTTCTCCTCTAAAATAAACCCATTTTTGAATCTCTAAGCCTCCCAACCTCTACTCCCGTTTCAGCTCCAAAGTGAGAAGAAGCCTCATTTTGTCCCCTCTTGCCACTTATCCATCTTGTAATCGGGGTCAGAGAGGATTTCTTATCCACTCAATCAACCACTTTGACTTTTCCACTTCAATGGCATCATGCTGTGTCATCTGGGCCCCACCTTGAGCTCAAGTTGACCTAACTTGAGTTTGACATCGCAAGGCAATCACAGGTGCCACTCAAATTCTCTCAACAAGTGTCCCATACTACTGCTTCTCGAAAACGTGCAAATTCAACGTCTTTAATTCACAGGTAGCTAGATTTCATTTGGTGACAATTCCAATGGTGAAATTTGTTTCGTCATCCGAGATCTAGAAAAATTTTGGATTTTTACCGAAATTACGATTTTGCCCTTTTTCAAAAAATTGGAATTTTCTCGGGTATTACACTTTTGGTCCAGGTTCTATAGTTTCATGACTCTCATCAACATTAGAGTTATTTACAAAACTAGCATTTGGCAACATTTCACAATCTTCATCATCACAACTAATGCTAGTTGGTTCCTTTCCTACACTAGAGGATGTCATAACGTAAGTCTGTTATTGATTCAAAAAAACCATAAGAAATTTTGATAAAAAAATTAATATAAGAAATTACATCTATTTGAATATATGCATGCAAGTAGACTAATCAAATTACATGATAACCATGTTCTATTTAGCTTGATCTACTATAGATTCTTTTTCTTTCATCAATAATTTTTAGGAACCAATCGACGAGAATGATTCTAAAAGATAACTACTCGATTGTTAAATAATTTTAGCCCCAAAAAACACCAAAAATATAATCCGGGACCAAAAATGCTTTTAAGGAAAACTCACATGTTGACATTGCAACATGTTGTATGAAGTTGAAAAAAGTCGAGTAACTCTAGCTTTTTGCATTCACTTCTGTGAATAGTCAGACTAGTTTTTCTTAACTTTCTCTCGCTTGACTTCGTGGTAATTCAATTTGATTGATGCTTTGTCTTCATGATATTAATATGCTCATATGTTTCCTCGACTTCCGCCAAAACCATAGATCCTTTATCCGAAACCCGCTACATTTAGAAACAAGTACCATGCCTCACCTGGCTGGTTCTCGTACTGTACGTTTTTATTCAATTATATTCTTTGTCTTCTTCGTCTTAAGTCTTAACAAGGAACTTCCTTGTGAAACAAGAAGACCCATAACAGTATGTTGCGTAACAGCGATTTAGATAAAGGAGAGACATATTGATTCCCGTTTATCATGATACTAAAAGATATGCTACTCATCTTAACAGGGAACTTCCTTGTGAAACAAGGAGACCTATAAAATGTATTAATTAGTCAGAGAACATGATTTAGATAAAGGACTAACAGGGGATCTTCATTGCCTTCATACCAAAAGGCATGTCGACTGATGTCCAAAAGACTTTATAATTTCCTGTAGTTATGGGTTGTGGTTAAAGGGTTAAGAAGGTTAAAGAAGAAAGGAAAAAACCAGAGGCAATCAGATGTAGGAAGAAAACAGTTGTAAGTTCAATAGTTGAATGAACTTACAGTTGTTTCAGGAATTAATGAACTTACATTTTTTTATCGATATACGTATCTTTACCGATCAAAAAAAAAAATTGTAAGTTCATTAGTTGCTGAAACCTCTTAGCAAAATATTTTAATTTTTAATTCTGAAGACCAAAAAAGTCTATTTAGACGTAGTGTTTTCTCGGGGTTACATAGCAATGAAAGTTCTTCTTCTAATAGAGCGAACATTAACTTGAAACTTTAAAGAAACGGAATATGATAAATAGTTAAATTGCCTGGCTGCTTATTAGAAACACAGACATGGACAAGCTTTTAGCCATTTCTCTGTTTCTAGTTATCTTCATCTAAATACGCAGTACAAAATCAACATTTACATGTCACGTATAGCATCTCGTAGTTATTTTTAGTCTTGATATGTCTCAAGATAAGGGTGGGATTTGAAATCTTCTTCTTCTGCTTAAATAAACAAAGTGCTGCACTTCTACTCCCAGCCTATCGGGTTCCTGGTCCGTCAACCTGTTCTTAATCTCAAGCTTAGAAAGCATTTATTATAAATCTGGGATGAAATGAATGGCAAAAACAACAAGATACACTCCACAAATATATACTTAATTGTTAACTAGGTTAAATGTAAGTGTTCTAATTTTCATATTTTCATGCGGTCAAATTTGATAACATGTATACTCATGGTGCCTAATATCATTGTTTTGACTCAACTCAGAACATGCTAAGATGCCATGCTCATCTTTAAACAGTCATCATGTGCTATTTATCGCAGCGTTGACCGGCTAAAATCTTTACCCCGTATTAGTCAAACTCAAACAGAAAGTTGTAACGCTGAAATGGAATGAATGGATACACAGAGTTTAGAACCCAGCACACAGAGAAAGATAGCGGAAACAACTGATGATCACTGTTTAAAACAAAACACTATTGATTTACTTAGACGGATTCTTGACATCAAGAGCGTGAGCCCAACACTAGATTTGACGGGTCGGCGAGACTTTTACGATCTACGGGCTACGCAGAGGATCGATGAGAAAATGGAGCAGATGAGAGCAGTCGCGCACGCAGGTTTGCGCTTACGAGACTAAAAAGGGAAGAAAAGATTTACTGATTTAGGGTTTGAATTAGAGCAGGGAATATGGCCTTGATCTCGATGCCGAGTGGGTCGGTTTGAAATTTCGAGGGTCAGCTCAAAATCAAGGCCAGCATCCTAGTCAAGCCAGCCCTGGTTTAAATAGGTTTACAGTTGATTGTCTGGTCATAGCCTAATATGGCCCGTTTTTTTTTATATTATTATTTTTTCTACCATATAAATAGAATATTTTGATAATATGATTCAAACCCTAAATTAGTAAATCTTTTCTTCCCCTTTTCGTCTTTCATCTACGCCCTCAGCCCTACGGATCTCTCATCTCTGCAGTCTGCTCTCATCTCTCTCCATTTTTCTCATTGATCTCTCTCGCCAACCGTCGATCATCAAAGAATCTCGCCGTCGTCAAGAATCTCGGTGTTGAATTCATGGTTTATCGTCAAGAATCTCCAATCGAATAAATCACAGGAGAAAACTCAAGAAAGTTTTTCAAACTGCTACCATTTTGGGAAATCATAAAGGTTGGTTTTTCCTTTCTCTTTTCTCTGCATTTACCAGCTTATTTCATTTTATAACTGCTCCATTTCAACGTTTACAAAAACTTGGTTTCGAGGTTTACTTGTTTCGTGCAAGGTTTTATCTCAAAGAATGCTCGTCATTATACGCATATTAAAAAATGTTGATACTTTCAGCTTTAAAGATGGAACTTGAACATGGCATCACTTTTTTATGTTCTACATGTTGGAAATTCGCTATGAAGAACAAGAGATGTTCAAGACCACCATACACATCAATGTTATCAAAACATTCACATGAGAAACAACAAAAGGGTAGAACACACACATTTAACCTGCAGTTAATAATTAGTATATATTTATGGAATGTATTATGCCTGATTGTTTTTTGCCATTTAGACTTCATCACCCTATAATAAATCTTTTCTAAGCTTGGTTAAAAATTAGGTTATTTGGTTAGGGAACTAATGAAGTAAGACAGGAAATTTCAAAGCAATTTCAATACGGCATAAAGCAGAGGAAAGAAAGGTTCCAAGGTCTCAACCTTATCTTGAGACATATAAGGATTTAAGTTCTTCCTGGGATCTTATGCATTCAATTTATGTCATGTTTAGTTTTTGTACACGTATTTTAGATGGAGGTAACTAAATTGGAATGGGTTGAAAACCCAGCCCATGGTCCTATTTACAAAGGTTTCTAATATAAACTGTGGCCTAAGCATTTAATATTTATCATATTCCGTTTCTTTAAAGTTCTAAGTTAGAGTTTCAGCTCCCATCAAGGAAAAAAGACTTATTACTATTAGCAACCAGAGTACTGTGATGCCCCAAAACCCGGGGGTCCGTTGACTACCCGTCAACCTGCGGAAAATCTATACATCTCGTATCACGGCATCGATACTGAAGCAAATATCCTTCAGCTCCACAAACCAATACTCAAAATAAATATACCAACCGTGAAGCAGCTGGCTTTAAAGTGAATGTGTGAGATGTGAGAGTTGAAGCAAGGAGATTTTTTTTTAGGTAGCGATTGCATCGCGCACTGCCCCTGATGTCATGTACTGAAAGGGGTCCACTGACGGGTGAGCAAAGCCCAGAGAGTTTTCTACAGCACACCCCACCTAAAATGCATATGCAAGGCATATAAACAAGCAATCACATTCCACAATTATTCACTATTATATGAAATGTTCATATCATGCATGAGATGCTAATTCCTCATGTCACCACCGAGTCCCACTGACTCCCTCACACTTGACCACAAGTGTGACTAAAACAAGTCATCCGTGGTACCATACCATGACTAATTTATTGACAACCCTCCAATATTTATCAAATCTTTTCCTTTATTTTGTCATTACGATTTCCGGTTTATACCAGAGGACGCCAGACGCCTTTTCAACATTTTACTAACTTAGCATCAAGCCTGGATTCATGTTCAACTCGTGAATAACATTTGGACTTCACCTCGGGGGATCTACCAATCCTTGCTCCGCCAAAACATGTAATTTATCATTTTGATTATTTTACACACTGTGAATCTCTCTACTCCTCTCGGACTCTCATTCCATTTTTCCTAGTTCACGACCATTCACTAACACCTGAATAAACCTTACCCTACACCCACACCGACTGACGCGATGTGACTGTGTATATTAAATGCATGATGCTAATGCATTTTCCTCATATTACATGCATGAATGGAGTAATTACATGAAATATTTCTATGCTTTCATGGACAATTATAATTTATATATATAATCCACTCATGCAAATCATGTTAATACATTAAATAACATGCATCAACATCACATTTCCACACACCGCATGTTATTCAAGCAAGCTACACAAACAACAAGGTCCTCAAAATTCACGACTATCGAAATGTGGTAATCACGTACTCTTCGCAAACATGAACCATTTCCTGTTCCAACCCTTGTCATCACATCAACAACCATGACACCTAGAAACTTTCGCTTCTAAATACCAAACCCCAATCCCATACAAGGGAAATCAGTCATGAACCATACCTCTTTAACTCCAAAGCCAAACTAATTTACATGGCCCCGCTTGCCTCCCACAAGCAACCCTACCATTATAAAGCCTTTGAAGTTAAAGTAAACCAAGTAGGAGAATATCTCAATTTTGGAGTTTGTCGAATCTAACTTTTTTGCGTTCACATCGAGATCCTGATCACAAAATAACTTTAGTACTGAACTGTCGAACGTCGATCGTCAAAACCCGGAAAATCTTCCTTTCCTTTCCTCCTTTCTCCTTTCCTCCCTTTTTCTCTAAGAAACCGCTCTCTTTTCCTCTTTCCTCTTCTTTTCCTTCCTTTTGCCTTTCTATTCCTTTTCTCATTTCTCATCTCACCCTTTCATTTTCTCTCTTTCCTTGCTATTTTCTCCCTTTTGAATCATTACTAACCAGATGAGCTCAAATATGGCACCTCTCCTACTTCCTCTACCTATTTGTGTGGCTATATCTCTTTTCCATGTTTCTTTTCTTATTTCTTAATTCCTTATTATGACATCATGCACTCAAGTGGCCCAACAGAGCCATGGGATTCCTTTCCACACATGGCTAATCGTGAGCCATGTTTCTCCTGTCGATCACACGTGGCCCCGCTAAGTGTCACTCTCTTATGGTGTCATGTGGCATCCCCCTAACCTTGCCATGTGTCATCCGACACCCCACGCCTCGAAAAACGCGGAAATCCTCACCATCCTGAACCAAACGGACCCGACGTGGTAGCCAAATCGCAGACGAGTCTGCTAACGGCACGTCCGCTTTGTCATCCGTAGATCCAGAAAATTCCAGATTTTTACCCAAATTACAATTTGTTCCTTCGAAAAATTCGGAATTTCTCTCGTCCATAGTACTGGCCCAAATAGACTTTTGTCTCTCAAAATTAAAATTATAATATTTTTCTAAGAGTGTTTCAAAGAATCCAATGAACTTATTAGTTTTTACTCCAAGAAAGATACGTATACCGATAAAAAAACGTAGTCTATTAATTGTTAAATAAATCGTAAGTCTATCTAACTAATGAACTTACAAATGTTTCCTACATCCGATCATGTTCTGTGTTTTTCCTTTCTCTTCTTAACTTTCCTTAACCTTTAACCACAACTCCATAAATCTGATGTGAAATTATAAAGTACTGGACATCCAATCAGCATGCCTTTGGTATGAAGACAGCAGAGATCCCCTATGTTAGTCCTTTATCTAAATCATGTTCTGCAACTAGTGTCTATTTTATAGGTCTCCTTGTTTCACAAGGAAGTTCCATGTTAAGATGAGCAGCATATCTTTTAGTATCATGATAGCAGGAATCCATTATGTCTCTCCTTTATTAAATCATGTTCTGCAACTTATGCCTATTTTATGGGTCTTCTTGTTTCACAAGGAAGTTCTTGCTGTTCCAAGACGAAGAAGACAAAGAATATAATTGAATAGGAAATATTGACAAAGAAGAACCAAACCCATCGAGGCATGGAAAAAGTACTTGTTTCTCGCCCGTGTGTTCCAGATAAAGGATTCATGGTTTTAACCTCAGTTAAAAAACATAAGGAGCATATTAATATCATGGAGACAAAGCATCCAATCAAATTAATTACCACCAAAGTCAAACTAGGAAAGTTAAGAAAAACTGAAAATCCTATTCTAGAAAGAATGTAAAAAGCTAGAGTTACTCGACTTTCAACTTCATATAAATATATTTATGCTTCGATGTGCTTTCCTTAAACTGTTTCGTCCCGACTATATTTTTCAGGTTGTTTGGGGCTAAAAATTATTTAATCGAACTAGTAGTTATCTTTTAGAATCATTCTTCATTGGTTCCTAAAAATTATTGACAGAAAAGAATCTAGAGTAGATCAAGCTAAATAGAACATGGTTATCATGTAATTTGATTGGTTTACTTGCATGCATATATTCAAATAGATGTAATTTCTTATATTAATTTTTTTATCAAAATTTTCTTATGGTTTTTTTGAATCAATAACAGACTTACGTTATGACATCCTCTAGTGTCGGAAAGGAACCAACTAGCATTAGTTGTGATGATGAAGATTGTGACGCCCCAAAATCGGGGTTTTACTGACAACCCACAACTCCACTTAAATATTTCGTGAATGCTCAACCCACATCACTCTTGAAAATCACAAGAGTCTTCTTTGTACGGAGCTCACCCAAACATGTTAACTCAGTCCCAAACAATCAATAATGACCCCACCGGTCCACATGCAGTAAAAAATAACTAGCCACTTTCAGCCCCTACATCAACACTCACAAAATATATCCTAATCCATATACAATAGTTTCAAGACTTAATAAATCACTCTTACCAAAACATATATCAAAAGTTTACACCTTATAACAGCATGTTATACAAAATCACACCCAAAGCCAATAACTGGCTTTCTTCTCTAAATGCGGTCTCAATGTAGCGCTGTCCTCGTGCACACCAGACTAAAATATCATCTCGACGGGTAAGGAGGTGCCTAGTGAAAGGATAATTTTCTACCTCGGCTACTCCCACCTAAGTGCACATGCATGGCAAACACTCACATTCAAGCACTCCCATGAACCTACCTCGAATGTCTACATGCCCGATCCTGTCCCGAGTCCTCACCGACTCTCACACATGCCCAAGCTAACATGCAAGAAATAATCACTTTCAAAACAAAAGCTTTTTGTTTTGAAAAACACACTACCAGTTCCTTAAAATATTGACTACTCCTCCGAGGCTAATGCTTGAGAACCTTCCAAACAATTCATGGGCTCCTCCGACGTAATTGTCGGGACTATCTCCTATCACACCCTCCTAAAAATCTTCATCAAAATTCCTTTCACAAACATTTTCATTTAACTTTCTTAATTTCACAGTCATGCACTCACTCCACATTCTAGGGTACCCTAAAGGCATATGGAATGCATGATGCCAATTCCACATTCATGCTAATATATCTACATGCATATATATATATATATATATATATATATATATATATATATATATATATATATATTAACATAATTAATCATACAAACATATTATGTAATTTCAACCAATTATACCAAAATTAGCTCACATGGGCTAATTACCAAACACAAGCAATTCATTTTGAATCACTCAACATCTTAAAAATTCACGCAAAAATATTCACGTCACTATTCACATGAACAATAAAACCCTCTGCCATCGCTCCGACCACACAAAATAGAATCTCTCTCCACTCGGTTCAAAGCTTGAGACCGAAGCTTATGGCTAAAACAAGTCCTTAACGCTCCTAATCATTTACTATACATGGTTCTTAAACAAGGATTAAATAATACATGCAGTGGAAAAGATCCTACTCCTTTGAGTGTTACTCCGAACTCCACTCAATCTGGTGTTCACTGCGTGAGTCCCTGTCACAGAAAGAATTTCGCTTCATTCGTCGGTAACCGACTTATCCGATTTGCTGAATCCCAGAGAGAAGGTGTAGTTTCTCTCGTAAAGAAATCATAAAATCCAAATGCATCGTCAAAAATCGTCTAGCCTCACTCGTCAGCAAGCTGTAAGCAGTTTGGGGAGAGGATACATGGGGCCATTTTTCTCAAAGATAAATTCCAAAATTCCCATGTCCCTTCTCCTTCTGATTTTGACACTTCTGGCACTATCTCGACATCCATTTTCATCATCTCTCTACTCATGAAACATGTGTCATATGAGTACATGTGAAATGGGGTAACTTTTGTCACATCACATAAACAGTTTTTACTTGCGACCCGACACTCGCAGCCTCAAAACGCAAATTCGATTGTCTCGGAATTCAAATTCAAATTGCCGTGGTAGCTAGATTTCACGAGACAATTCCAAATCTGAAACTGGGTTTGGTCATCCAAGAGCTAGAAAATTTTATTTTTAACAAATGATCATTTTACCATTTTTTCTAAAATTGAATTCTTTCTTGCCTTATAAAGATTGTGAAATACAAGCTAAATTCTAGTTTTGTAAATAAATTTCTAATGTTGATGAGAGTCATGAAGCTCATAGAACCACACTAAAAAGGCTAAGACTTTGACCTCTTATGAATTGTTTTGTGAAAATCGGGGGTTGGTAAGATGGCAAGGAAAATGCAAAATGCAAGGCTCAGGGAAGGAATTACACTTGTGCAAGTAAATCAAAGAACTTCACCTTGCACGTCACATTCTAAATGTCATGATGGCACTTAAATCATGATATAGAAGTTGATGCTACTGATTATGGCGTTGAGGAAGAGAAAATTCAATTTAGATAAATTCTATGAGATATTGTCTGATGAACTATTATCGCATATGATCCGCCTTTTAGTATTAAGCCGAGTGGAGGGTGTTGAAAGTACGTAAATTTTTGAATAAGAATAGTAGCATTTTCAAAAGAACAGCTAAATGTGATGTGATGAAGAAATATGAGATTGAAAAGAAAATTGAAGCAATAAATAGTCAAATCTGGTAGAGTGTGCTTCGAATTTCTCCATTACTGTTGATTGCATACCAATACTGTATATTCCCTTTGACTGCACATTATGTTGATAAAGATTGGAAGCTTAAGAGTAAATTACTATTTACCATATGAACTCACACTGGTTATGATTTGGCATTGAAGGTACTTGAATTTTTAAAAGATTGGGGAATAGAGAAAAAAAAAATTTCCTTTACTTTGGATAATGCATCTTCAAATAATAACATGCAAAACATGTTGAAAGAACATCTATGCTTGTCAAATTGCTTGTTACTTAATGGAGAGTTCTTTCATATTAGGATGTTCATATATATCTTGAACCTTTATTGTTCAAGATGGTTCTGAAGGTTGCTAGTGATGCACGTTTAAAATTAGCAAAGGTGTACCATGTAAGGGCTTCGTAGAGTAGGAAGAAACAATTCTTTCAATGTTGAATAAGTTGGTGGGATTGATACATCAATTGGTTTGAGATCAGATTGTGTTACTAGATGGAATCACTTATACATAATGCTTCGAGAGTGCAATCAATTAGTCGGCTTTTCAGAGTTTGAGTTCGATTGATAAAATTATAAGTAAATCTTATCTAATGATGAATGGTTTAGATTGAGACTCTGAATGCAAGCACTCAAGCCATTCTGGCATAATGACCAACTTGATTTCCGGATCATCCTATCCTACTTAATTTGTATTTTGGGAAATTTGGAGGATAGAACTTTGACATCCAATCCTGGTAAAATGGGGATTTGTTGATTCAAAGTATTTGTAGTAGAATGAAAGAAAATTTTATTAAGTATCGGAGGACATAGCTTGGTTCCCTCTCAGATTAGTCATTCTTGATCCAACTAAGAAGCTTAATTTTTAAAGATGCTTATTCAAAACCTAGACCCACATGGCTAAGTGAAGAACATTAGAAAGGGTTAAGAAGGCTGAAAGACTTTTGAGGAGTACAAATAAATGTGCACGAATTAACTCACTCATTTTTCTTCTAATGTAAGTTACCCATCAATTGTTGTTAGAGGAGAAATGGAGTATGAGAAGGTTTGCTATTAAGGATAAGTTTCCTTTAATTAAATCCATTTTCTTTTTTAAATGAAATGTTTATTTGTTTAATGAATATTTAATTGTAATTTGATGATTTCAAGAATTTGATTGCCAAGAAATCTAATAATATGAAAAGTCTCAACTTGATCTTTCTTTTTAAGAGCTAAGAATTTCTCTAAAATTTTGATGCTTGCTATTGGGAAGACAGAAACAATAGATTTAATGATCTTGCAAGGATGGCATGTGATGTTTTGAGTATCTTATAACTAACGTAGCATCAATCCGCTTGTGGTATTGGTCTATGTTTTTGAACAAGTATAGGAGTTCTATGCTCGATAAAAACAAATTAAGTTTCTCATGCAACTCAGAATTGGTTACTTATTATTGGTAAGTTTAAATTTTTATTGAGGATTCATAATAAGTATTTCTATTTATACAATTACTATTATTTATTAACTTCTATGTTTATTTTATTTTTAGATGATGCCGGATGATGACTCAACCGAAATTGATGATGTGCATCTTTCTCTAATGTGGAGTCAAATGTTGTCAGCTGGAGATGACGAGCCATGAAGATTAGGGGAATATGGATTTTATTTGAAAATTTGGATTTGTATTTTTAAAGATAATATTTAGTTGTTCTACTATTTATGAGTTAGGTTGTTGAATATGATCATATGTAATTTGGGTTGCTATATATACATATATATATATATATATATATAGGTATATAGTATATATATATATATATATATATATATATATATATATATATATATATATATATATATATATATATATATATATATATATATATTTTAAATATGAAGTACAGGTAATTGAAGAGTATGCAATTTTTTAGCTTGCTTTAGCCTTGTCATGTTGATGAGAATGAATTTTACTTAAAATACAAATTGTATTTAGTTTTCGAATTAGTTTTAGGCTTTTAGCCTGCTTTTGGCCTACAAACTCCATGGGGTCGGGCTAGCTTACAATTGCCGCCCGAATAAAAATGGCTGAGGTGGCTCAAATTTACTTTGTTCCGAGGTCTGAACGCCGGGCTAGCTCATTTCCCCGCCTAGTCTGAATCACATTATCAAAATATTCTATTTATATGGTAGAAAAATAATAATATATATAAAAAAATTAAAAAATCACATGTGGGCTAGTCTTACCAACTCCAATTAGCCTCAAGAAGCCTATTTGGACCGGGCCAAATGTTCTCGGATTTTTTGGTCATTTTCGAGCCTAACCTCCAAAATTTCTAAGCAACCAGCTTCTGGCCCACAAATAAATTGGTATTCCCCGTCTATATGCCTCTTTCATTTTTCCTACCTTTTCCTCCCTACCTCTTTCTACTCCTCCATCCTAACTTCCCATTTGAAATGAAAAACCCAAGCTTGCTATATCTATAGTGGACTTTCGGAGCATGCTTCCTAGTGTCCCTTTTTGTTATTTTTCTTTCCCAACTTCGCCCACTTTCGCTACTAATCTCCCCTTAGCAGCGAATTTCTTTCCTCATCAAACTAACTATATATTTTTATCATAAGAATAAATTGATTGAGTTTTTATCTTTTTCCTTGAAATACTTTCTGGTTTTTAATTTAATTATCGTATTTTTATTGTCATTACTTTTTTTAACCATTTAAATTAAGTTGTTTAGTTATATTAAAATGTATGATATTCTAGCTATTTAAAAAATTATAAGTTTGTGTGTATATATATGTGTGTAAATTGGTTTCAAAGTCTAAAGTTATATTTGGGTTAACTATGCCTTTGTTATACGTCACAAGTTGTTGAACTGCCTATGGTATCAATACTAAATGAGCATTTGAAAAGTGTCATGCTTTCAAACCTAGCCTACTGAGAAAATGGAGAACCGCAGATAAGGGTAATTCTTGTGATAGGTTGAAAAAGTACAAGCTTATATAAATGGAAGTATTCTCCGCTACTGATTAAAACGTTAATTCTGTAAATCATATATCGCATCTTAGTAGGATAGAATTATGCGCTAGTTTTAAATCCTTTTTATTTTTCTTTGTGAGAGTTAAACTGGATTTAAAAAGTTAGTCTTCTTTAATTAGAACTTTAATTATTTATTGTTGTATACTTATTTGAGATATAATTATATATGGTTTCGTGATGTTTACAAGAATAATCACTTAGTTATAGTGGAGAGATAAACAAAGCTTTTAGTCATTTAAGAATGATAAGGGAAATGTATATTCTAGAGAGTTGGAATACTCTATCTCAAACAGAGAGGGAAAGAACTCTACCATCCAAAAATCTAGTCTCTTTTTACATAAAGTACTTGAATTTCTTTAGTTTTGAAACTTTTTATTTCTTGATTTGAGCCAAGGTTTATTTAATAAATTTTTCGGTATGGTTTGTCTATTCTAATATGTTTGATGCAGAGGTGTTGATAATTTGTGGGATCTTAAGGTGGTATGAAGAATAATGCAAGAGATAAGATGTTTACAAATTATATATATGATTGATATATTCCTGTACTGGAAAGATTTCCTTATAAACTGAAATTTAAGTTATTTATGTCCTTTAACTTATTTTTGTTCATGTTGTTCTATTCCTCATGTGGTATTCAATATACATTGCAAAAGATGTTCCTAAGAATGGAGAATCACTTCTTATGTTGTTATGAAGATATATTGTACTTTTAAATTATTTAAGTCAGTAAATTATGTAAATTGAATGTTTTTAATAAGATATTTTTGTACATTGAATTAGAGTAATTTGAAAAAATCCATTCTATTGTGTTTTTTATATTTAGATCTCTATCTAGTGATTTTTCCTTAAATATTAGTTTATATTCTTTGTTTGAGGACCAAATTGTTTTTATTATCACAATTAAATAGGTATCAAATGTAAATTTGAAGAAAGTTTCATATCACAACAAATTCATTTTCCATTAAAAATAATATTTATAATAAAGTAATATTAAAATTTTCATGAGCAATCTTAACGGATGTTGAATCCAACATTGACAAAAGTGTAAGAAATGTTTACATTTACTGCTAATGCTATCCCATCATTAGTAAAAATATAAATAACCTTGATATATATAAATGTCAAAGTAGATTTTAACTTTTCTTGACACTGGCATAGATGATATATATGATATTAAACTACCTTAACAGATATACCTTACCTTGACGGTGAAAAACTGTCAACAAATACCTTTTTTTCTTGTAGTGCTTGCACAAATGACTAAATTAAGAGCACAATTCCTTGATTATCCAATCAAGACAATAAGACTTGATAAGGCTATTGAATTTACTTCACAAACTCTAAAGGACTATTGTATGTCAATTGGGATAAATGTCATTGAATATCCCGCTTGTCTCATGTTCATACCCAAAATGGTTTAGCTTGAGTCTTGATCAAACGCCTTCAATTAATAGCTAGACCACTCGCTGATGAAGACCAAATCTCACAACATCTACCTAGGGATACGTCGTTATGCATGCCGCAAGTCCATCAAGAATTCAGACTCAACATATTACCATGAAAGTACTCCCCTTCACAACTCTGTACTGTAAAACTCCAAGACCTCGAGAAAAATATAATTTATTAAAAGGTAAAATGGTACTCGTAAAATTGAAATTTTTCAGATCTCCTGATGACTAAACGGATTTCACTTTAGAATCGCTCCCACAAATCTAATGGTCACATCGAATTTGTCTAATTCCTAGACAAATGGAATTTCACGCTTTACGTAATCGTACTCCGTGCCATACGATCGCTGCGGTGGAGAGACATGTTGGTAAGACCAGAAAACTAATTTTCTCGTGTATACAAAATCACTCGATCAAAATCCAAAATTTATTCTCTAGATCTTAATGACAACGGATTTCACCATTAGGAATCGCCTCGCGAAACGAAGCAGCACGCCGACCTCGCCAAATTCCATACGAGCTGGCACATTTTTCGCAAGTATCGAGTATCAGGTCGTGAAACGACATGACGTGATTTAAAGTCAACAAGTACATGTACTAATGTGACACGTTATATGAGTAGAGAGATGATTTTGAAATGGACGTTTGTGATAGCGCCAAATGTCGAAAATCCAAGCTAGTATTACAATTTGTCATTATTTAAATTCTTAAATGACACTAAAGACAAAATATGCATAGTAATGCCTCCTACCTTTTATTAAAAGAGCCAAAAACGTGAAAAGAAGATACACTGAGATGCAAAGAGCCATTTTTTGAGTTTTTTTTTAGAGAGAGAGCAACTTCTCTAAATCCCGCAATCGGGACCGTCTGAATTCTTCTGACAAGAAGGTGTCAAGTTTCTGACAATGAGAAGCTTCGTACGCGTGGATCTGCCTTGAGGAGTTTCACAACCCGTGAGTAGGGATCTATCCTACTTCTGGGTTTTGGCTACTTTATTTGAAGGTTCTTTTTATAATGTTCGTTGATCGAGGCCTCGAATGCCGTTGATCTGGGTCCCCAAAACTCGGGACCGAATTGTTTGAATTTATGGAACCTAAATTTACGTACTCCACGGTCGTTTCACGACTCCTCGGGTACTAATGGTGCAATTTACGCCCCATGGATTGTGTTGCGATATGCATAAGGCCGGAATGGCTATCGATTTCTGTTCATGGGTGTAACCATGCTAAGAGAGTTGTTAGAACAAAGAAACTCGAGGGTTTTAATGCTCATGAATAGTGACAATGAAATAAATTTTTGTGTGAAAACATGTTTGGTTGAGTAATTCAAGTTGAATTGCTTGTGTTTGATCATTAGCCCACGTGAGCTAATTTTGATGTAATGGATTGTGAAATTACATGACATGTTTGTGTTATTTAAATTATGTGAATATATTCATGATTATATATTTGCATGTGTTATATGATTGTATTGGAATTGGCATCATGCATTCCATATGCACTGTACACCTGTAACTATAGAAGTGAGTGCATGAGGTGGTTCATTGAGAGAGTGGTTCTCGGAGGGCTGACTAATAATAATATTTTATCGGAGTGGGTAGTCCATATAAAATATCAATCGCTTCTGAGTCATTCAATCTGATATACATCGGAGGGCTGTCCATTAAATAGATCACCTGAGTCATCACTAGTTATATCGAGGGTTGTTCATAATTAAAAACAAATATCTTTGTTTTGAAAAATAATGTTTCTAATGCGGGCTTATGCTTTAGGAGTCGAGGACTCCTGATAATGAAATAGTCGTGACATTTAAGCAGGATCGCATTTACTTGAAATGTATGTTTTCATGGAGCATCGTATATGCACTTAGTGAGAGTAACCCATTTAGGTGATTCCACTACCGGGCGCTATAGCTCACCCTCGCTGGCGGGATATTATTTCAAAGGTGAGCGCTTCGAGAGACGTCATCCTAGAGGCCGTTTTAGAAGAGAAAGTCTGCTGTGGCTTGGTTTATATGGTACATACTGTATTAAACTTTATAAGTTTGTGATATGATGTACGAGGATACCTTATTACCTTTGAACTATTGTATATGGAAGCTGGGATTTATTTCGGATGAGTGTCAAGTTGGGGCTTCCATACTGCTTTCTTTACTCATATATATGTCATATTGGATTGTTCGGGATGTCGCAGATCAGTAGAGCCTCCATACAAAGGAGACTCGCTTCGATTCAGAATGACGTCCGCTTAATTTTACCGCTCACGAGTATTCCGCGGGTTGACGGGTTGTCAACGGACACCCCGATTTTGGGGCGTCACACATGTGATGTGACAAAAGTCACCCACTACATGTACTCATGTGATACATGTTTCATGATTAGTGATATGATAGAGATGAATGACTTAGATTAAGTCATGTGTCAAAAATCCAAACTAAGGGACAAGGATAGAATTTTGGAAAAGTTTAAATGAGTATAAGATAAAATGGGAGACAGTTTTCTTTCAAATGAAGAAGAAAACGGTAAGCTGGGGTGTTAGATCCAGATTTTAGAGAGAGAATGAGTGAATTCTCTATAGATTTTCAGCCGTTCAGACCGTCGGTTCTCGACAGAGCAAGAAGCAAAGTCGGTCTATGCGGCGAGGGCTACGCTTGGACACCGATTTGATGGAGTTCCGACAACTCCAAGAGGTAGGGATCTTTTCCTATTTGGTTTATTCTTTGGCTAAGAGCCATTTTATGGATGGGGATTTGTTGAGGCCTGAATGGCCGTATTTTCGGTTTCAAAACCTTTGAACCGAAAGTGAATAAAACTCACTTCAGGTGTGGCCGCGGAACAATGCCAATTCTGAGGTTTCACTGCTCACGTGATTTTGGTGATTTTTGAATGTCGTACCAAATTAGGGAATTGTTTTTGATTTGTAATTAGCCCATGAGCACTGGGAGTTATTGATTGTGGGATTTTGAATAACATGAATTGTGTGGGAATTAATTTGGTATAATATATGCATGAAAAATATATTAGCATGGAATATTTTGAATTGGCATAATGCATTCTATATGCACTGGGCACCAGGAATAATAGGTGCTATTTATGATACGAAAGAAAACAAACTAAACGTTATAAAGGAATTTAGGATTTGGAAAGATTTTCCTGAGAATTGTGTTTGGGAGATTGTCCACAACACCACGAGGGCCTATGAATTGTTTCGAGGTGATTATCCAACAAATTCGCATTTTGAGGTTGTTGTCCATAACAAATTTTAACAAATCTCGCAGGAAGCTAGAACAAAACTTTGTTTCGAAATCAGGATTTTTGCTCTCGCATTTGGCCTAGGCATGTGTGAGGGAGTTTGAGGACTCAGACACTGGAATGGGCATGTAGACATTCAAGAGGATCATGTATTTGCTTGAGTGTGATTGTTTGCCATGACATGTGCACTTAGGCGGAGTAAACTCCATGCAGGGAAATTATCATCATCGGCATCAGCTTTACCCTCACGAGGGATTACTATTCCGTACAGGAGTGTACAGGAGGACTCAGACTCACTAGGAGGTCACACATGAAGAAAGCTCTGATTGTGGGTTTGAATTCATTTTGTAGAAATATGTATTAAAACTTTAAATTTTGATATATGCCTACTAAGAGTATTGTAATAACCTCAACTATGGCATATAATCGATGATATTGATGGAGACGCTGTGGTTTGCAGCCAATGTGGTCGCTTTTATCATGTACTAGGTCCCCATCAAATGAGACACAGTTTATTCGTAGGTCGACTACACAACTAGACACCTCTGGCTTTGGGGCCATAAACAACCAAATATTCCCATTTCTGATGAGTTTTCGTTATGTGAAATTATACCAATCATGACCTCACAATATACCAAAATGGGTCCACGACGTGAGACTTCTAAGATTTATGTAGGTTTTGATTCGTCTATCATAAGATATTTGGAACTTTAACAAGAGATGTTTTTGTTTTCGATTTGCAGATTTAACAAATCAGATTTCCACCATTGTAGTGTGGAGAAAAGCCGATTCCGTAAGAACACAGAAATTTGAATGCATCCACATTATCTCATTTTGATCCTCATATAAATCAATGTGAATTGGAAGTTCAAAGGATCATTCATTTACATAATCTCAAATCAATTACGTATGCATTATGATGTAAAGAAAGTGATAAAGCCTCAGTTATCCCTACCGCAAATGCTCCAGTGATTTGACACGTCCCCAAGGACCATTAGCAAATGAGTCTAAAATACGCCCAAGGCGGCACCTATTGGTCTAAAAGATAACTCCCCGGAAGAGGAGAACATACAAAGAGAATTGATACCGAAAGGCACATGAAAAAGTGGTCTTCAGAGAGGCATTTGGTGAACAAAGGCCCTCAGAGAGGCATTTGATAAACAAAAGGCCTTATAGAGGCATTTGGTGAAATAAAGGCCCTTGTAGAATACATAGCTGAACAAAAGACCCCTAAAAAGGTTCAAAATAAAGAATTAGCCCTTTGAAAGGCATGTGCATTTGAAAATTTTGAGATCTCAATAAATTATGTGCACAATAGAGAATAATGGATCAAATAAAGATTAATAATATTTTTGTTTAAATGGCCTTTAGACATCATAAGAAATGATGAGAACCCCTTAACTACAAAATGTAAAGAATGTCTAAATAGAAATGATTAGCCAAAATGGAAAGAAGCTATGTGTGCACTAAACTTGTTAATGAACGAGACGCTTTTGGACCTCAGAGTCCAAACACCTAAAGGTGTAAAGCCGCTGGGTGCAATGGGTATTTGTAATGAAAGCGCAATGAAAATAATGAGATCATAAGATTTAAAGTTACTGACAGAGTACAAGGTTTCGTGAAGACTCGGTATCACTACAAGAAACATATTCTCTTGTCATGGACGAATAACTTTCCTCTTCTAATAAGTCAGACAAATTTCTAAAGGACTGGATATGCGTCCCATGGATGTCATCAAGCAAAATTTTATCTATATGAATCCATAGATAATTTATACATTTATATGAAAAATCCCTTAAATAATTTAAAATCATCAAGCAACAATACAAAAAGCCTGTAATATATGCTCAATCAAATTACAACGATCTCTATATTATGACTGAAGTAATCCTGACGCATGTGGTACAACTACTCAAATAGTATTTATTGACAGGGTATGTAAACAACCCTATATGCCTTCCATGCATTTTAATTAAGAAACTGTAAATCGGATTCTGGTAATTATCAAGTGTGTAAGAATGATCTAAATCTATTGGACCCCAAGAGCCTACAAGAACAATAAAAATATCGAAAAAGAATTTGAAATGAAAGATCTTGGGAAAACAAAATTTTATCTCTTCCTACTGATCGAGCATTTCCCTATTGGAGTTTTAGTTCATCAATCGACACATACTAAGAAAATTTTAAAACGTTTTTATATGGATAAAGCACACCCTTTAAGTTCACCAATGATTGTCCATTCACTTGATGTGAAAAAGGACCCATTTCATTCGGTGGAAATGGGTGAAAATTACTGTCTCCGGGTTACCATCTAGTGCCATTGGTGCACTTATGTATCTGTTAACTGACTTATTGATATCGTCACAATTTATTAGCCGTATAGTTCGCTTCCAACCCAAAGACATTGGAATGGTATCAAGCATATTTTACGCTACCTCAAAGGAACAACTGATATGGGTCTATTTTACTTAAAGGAATCAAAGCAATAATTGTTTGATATGTCAAGGCAGATACCTTTCGGTAATCTACATAAGGCGCATCATAAAATGTGGTATGTGTTTAATCGTAGAATGGAACTGCATTTGGGTGGATCCTTTAAGCAAACAATGGTGGGCTTGCCACCACCAAATCCATCTCAGATATTATGGCACCACGGCAAGTCGTGAATGCATATGAAGCTAAGATCGATGATTCAACATATCCAAGAATCATGCGACTTCCTTTATCAAAGACAACCTTATTAAATGATTATTCAAGATAATGTCGCATAATGTAACAAATCAATGGAGGTTATATCAAAGAGATAGAATCCAAACACATTTCTCCCAAAGTCTCTCATCCATGTTGAACTCCAAGAGCGCAAACGATGTTCAAATAAATACTACTAATGATAACCAGCGCATCATTCGCAAAGCGTCATCAAGTAACCCCACATTCAAGAAGCTAATACATAAGATTGGAATGCTCCAACTCAAAGATATCGACATGAGGGGGAGCATGCATATGACAAGATGTTAGTGTACTACACTCTTTTTCCCTTCATCCAGGTTTTATCCCACTAGGTTTTATTGGCAAGGTTTTTAACGAGGTAGTCCTAACAGACTAAGAGCAATCAACAACATCATATGAATATTGTACTTTTTTCCTTCGCTAGGTTTTATCTTACTGGATTTTATTAATAAGGTTTTAATGAGACATATTCTTGATGGTGGTCATTCATGGGAGTACTGTATGAAGTATCTATATGAAATGCATTTACAAAGCATTTATATGAAAGCAAATATATGTGGTATGACTGACCACACTTATATCTGCGAATGTTTCATGAATGCACCTTTATGCCTTCATTCCTTCATAAACCCATTCATTACTACCTTTTAATTGGAGAATGAATGGTCTTGTTGTAAGCCTATAAAGGTCTCTTCCATTCATCTATAGTGCATCTTGAGCTTTATCCATCTCTATCTCTCACTTTTCTATTTCTCATTTTCTTAATTTTCTTTTTCTATATACAAAAGAGAAAAGAAATTTCTACGATTCAACTTCCTCGTTGCTTGGAGGTATTGTTCTGCTTTTGAGATCGATTATTAAGACTGCTAGATATTCACTTTTCGTGCCTTCATCAATATGATGGCGAAGGAATATTAAGGCCTGAGCATCCATATGATGTCGATTCCTTTGATTGTGTTTCCAAGATTTATAACATCCAAGTGGATTTCAGTGATTCAAGATCCAAGAGATAATAATTTTTATTCAAATATCGATAAGAATTTGAGTTTTTGTGATATTGATATTTTCACTAAATAATTAACACTATTTTCCTTCTTCAAGCTTCAGTTTGAAACATTCTGTATGCAGGCTTCGTGTCCTGCTTTAAAAGAAAATAATTCTTCTTCATCTTCAAGCATCAGGCTTGAATATTTCAAACGTAGGCTTCGGGCTGGTTTTTACAACAGAGTTCAAGCTTCAGGCTTTTAACTCTGAAATTGGAAGTCTAAAAATTTTAAAAAATTTCAGACTATGAAATTGAAATGTACATTTCTTGTTTTATGATTTTGTAATATACTGTGTCCGAGTTCTAGATTTGAGATTTCTAACTTAGGATTGTTCGAGCCTTGCGCCGATAACGTGTTGAAAGATAAAGAAGAGAGAAAATAGATAATAGAGATAACCTCAAGAAGAAAACTTATATTTTTATTCCTTCCAAAACTCATATATATATATATATATATATATATATATATATATATATATATATATATATATATATATATATATATAGTGTTATAAATATTATCATCAGAATAATTATTCACCATATAAATTATTAATCATAATAATTATTCACTGTTATAATCATTAATAGATAGACAATTATTCACCTAATATAATAATATTAATCGTGGTTAATTATTCACCGGTAAATGAGAGGTCATACATAGTTATAAGTGAATCATTTATAACACTACTAAAATTTTACCTCTTTTTTAGGATAATTACAACTTAGAAATTTATTTTCAAGCCGTTCATAATATTTTTTATTTTTATTATTTATAAATACTATAAAATGTTATATAACTATTATATAAATATTTTCAATTTATTGTAACGATAAAGTTAAATTATAATCACACAAATAAATATTAAATTAATCAATCTTTTTTAATACATCAAGATGTTAACTCGAAGATTTTCAGCCTAATAAAATAAACAATTCAATACTTAACAAAAAGAAAGTATTAGAAAAAACAAAATAATTCAAAACAAATGTTTTATTCAACGTTAAGTAAAAAAAAAAAAACCCGGGACTTAGATAACATTTACTTATAATGAAGAGATAATATATTATAAATATTATGATTATTAGAAAAATGTATTTCAACTTTATATAAAATAATTGACTATGAGACCTGACCCTTTTGGATGAACTGGATAATATATTTGGAGACATGTACGGAGAGGGGTAAGAGGAATGTTTAAGATGATATGTGACCAGGTTAGTTTTGGCTTTAGGAATTTCAGGGCCTTTTAAACTCTTAGGAATTATAACTGTTGGTATGCTTTTGCATCAATACAGGTCTTCATCCAGCAACTGAAAAAGCTGCTTCCCCTGCCAGCAGCAAAATGAAGAAGAAATCAATCGCAATTACATACTTTCATTGTTGCCAACTGCAGTTATGAGTCATCCGTATGACCGTGGTCAATTACAAATCACGGTTATAAATAGCCATCTCTATGATCGGGGTTACCTATAAATCGTAGCTATAAACCATTCCTATAGCCGGGGTCAATCACAAATCGCGATTATAAACTATCCCTATGACCGAGGTCAACCATAAACCACGGTTATAAATCATCCTTATGACCGAGGTCAACTAAAAACCACGGTTATAAACCATCTCTATAGTCGAGGTCAACCACGAAATACGGCTATAAACTATGTCAAATTCCGTGGCCGCGTCTATAAGATTTCTCCATGCATTATATATTACTTTTAGTTAGGACAAGTGACCACAGCTAAAGGCCTTTTTCCTTATAGTGACAACAATAACAAGTTATGATAGAAGCCCAAATCAATATAAAAAGTCACAAATCAATCTAAATCATACAAACCCAAATTAATTTATGAAATGTTTGGTTAAAAAACCACATATAATTTTGTGATGCCCCAAAACCCAGGGGTCCGTTGACTACCCGTCAACCCGCGGAAAATCTACACGTCTCGTATCCCGAGACCCATACCCGAGTAAAATGGCCTCTTGGGCCCGTAAACCAATACTCATCCAAATACACTCAACCAATTACAGTAGAACCTCTCTAAATTAATACGATCCGTAGCACAAAAAATTATTAATTAACGGAGTGTTACACTCGAGCAGTGAACCTTCACCTAAAAAAATCGTAAAATATATCAAAGATATCGCATGATTAATCCATGCAAGCCCTTGGGCTAAATTCAACGCCAATTTCAGTGAAGTTAAAAGTTGTGCTTAAATTAATGAACTTAAATTTTGAAATACCAAAGGTCGGACCATGTTTCCAAGAAAGTTCTGTGTGGAATATCAAAGTTCTCACTTGAATTATAAAGGCTAATGATACAACAAATGAGTTATAGTTGTCCTTTTTTATTTTTCTTCCAAATGAAGCTCTCATCTTCTTCGAGTAATGACTGTAAAAGTTTAAAATTTGTCATCATAAAGCAGCAAATCCATCCATCAAAACAATCAGCCTGCAAATTGGGCAATGCAAGAATTCAAGCTTCAAAAGTCCTAACACAAGGAAATCCATCAAGAACATCCTCGCTAAGCGCCAATATGAAGTATTTTGACTCAATCAATCCATCTAAGCTGCCAAAGAGTCATGGAAGCATCCTGAATTTGATAATGTTTTAGCAAATTGGTTTTATAATGCCAAGCATGTCGAAAGGGCATTATCAGGATTTAATCAAGGAAAAGGTCATTAATTATAGATAAACTTGAACTGAGAGAGAACAATTAATTTTCAAATGGATGGCTTGCAAAGTTCAATATTCATTATGATTCAAAGCTCAAAAATCATATTGAGAAAGTGGTTTCCTATTCGATTTAGGATGCAATTGGATGTAAATATGCTAAATAATAAAAGAAAAACTTCTAAAGCTATTCACTTCAAGACATACACAATATGGATGAAACATGACTCTTTTTATCGCACGGCCCCATCGAACAATTGCACCGACGCCAAATCAAGGTTCTAAGTATGATAAAACACGCCTAACTTTGTCTTTGGCCGCGAAATGCGTATGGGTCTCACAAAATGGAACCTCCTATCATCGCGCATTAGCGCCACGTGTTTTTAATAGAAAAGTGAGAGCAATCGGTTTCATTATCGCGAAAGAATGTAAAGCTTGATGACTGACCATTTTCTGTGGAATGGCTATAAAAGACATCAACAAATGCAAGATGCCAATAGAAAAGTCCCGCTTGTTAGATAATGCTCCTTCACATGGTGAGGGATCGGCTCTCCTACAAATGTTCAAGTTTTTCTTTTTCCAAATCTAATACAACTTCTAAAAATCTTAATCCAATGGATGCTGGAATAATAGCAGCATTCAAGAGGCGATATAGGCGTTTTCAACTCCAAGATGCAATTGATAGAGATGAACAACAAAAGGCAGACATCTATAAGTAAAGATCAATTGATAGCCATGAAATGGGCTATAAAATAGGAATGACATTTTCAATACAAGACAATAGCCAACGGCGATACACAGTTCCTTGAAAGAGAAACTCAAAAATGAAGTGGGTTCGAAGAACAAGATATAGAAATGAACTTCTGAGGATGCTATTAATCAATCGCCAATTAGCTGCCCAATGTCCTGCTCACGAGCTTATAATCCCGAGAAGAGCAACAAGCTGCCCATGAGGAAATTTCCCCCTGTATGAAGATTTAATAAAAACTTTCGCCGTCTCAAGATCAAGCAAAGAAGAGGAAGATGGGTGAAGTTATGGATGAAAATCCTCCCATGTCAAATAAAAGAAAATTAAATGTTCTACATTCTTGTATTTCCATTTCTTGATCTTTCAAACCAAATCATGTTATAGCTCATAAGGTACTTAGAAATATACAATTTGAGATACTGATCATTAAAAAAACAAAACTACTTTAGATGGTATTTTTGTAAGGGAATATTGATTTTTACGAAGCAATATATTTTATCTATGATGTATAGTATTTTTAGATTTATATGGAATATTGATTCTATAAATTAATATTTTTACATAGGGTGTTTTCTATTTTGCATTAAATAATATGATAGAATTATTAAATTATACACATTCTACTGAGTTTGTGGATTGATTTTCATTAAATAATGGAGGTTATTAATTATAGAGTATCAATTTAGGGAGGTTCTAATTATATTATATGGTTCAAGAGTTACATTACCTTAATACAAATACATATTAAATTTATAATTTAATACATATATCCCAAAACATCAAATAATAATCCCATTTCTTCAAAATCGTCTCAAGACAGCTTAGTTCCCCTAATGTTTCCCTATACCTCAAATAACATTCCTGGACAGGTGAGCTATCACCCAAAGAGCGAATCAATTCCCAAACTGCTACTCCCACCTGCCACATTAATGACTTGAATAAACACACACCTAAGTAAATACGTGATCCTACTGAGTGTCTACGACTAACCATGTCCCAAGTCCCCACCGAATTTCACACTTGCCTAGTTTCACATGAGAAAATAATCAATTTTCTCTTCTTCATGGTCTGTCTTCACACCTAATTCTTAGGTTTTACCCATTGTATGAGAATGTACCGCTCATTCAACACAATTCATATAACATACGCAAATATATCATCACGTGATATATTTTACACAATTTAAATCACAAATAAATACGTTAAACATCAATCCATTAACAATTAGCCTGCATGTATTAATTATCAAACACCCAGCAACTGTTTTGAATTACTCGATCAAGCACATTTTCCTGCCACAAAATATTTCATGAACACCATTCATGTGAATAAAGGGAAACCCCTCGGAGTTATTGTCTGCATTAATCACCCAATCATCTGCTACTTGTAAACCTAAACCATGGCCATCAAACCCTCATACGCACTAACACACAATTATAGTTTGTATAATTTGTGAAAACAATCCATCTAAAATAGCCTCAACACAATGCCAGATCAGTCTAAATGGGCTTAAATTAACAATTCGTCCCAAGTTTCTCGATTCCCATCAAACTAGCCCTACTACCAAATCAACTCAATCATCCACAAAACACTTCTTAAACAAAGTGTAACCTGCTGGGTGATAAAACCCCACCACTGAAATATCGGAACTCCCCAAAACCCGTCACTGCAGGGGCCCTTCATAAGGAGCCGACTCTTCCTCTGGCCCGATTTAACCGACTATCCGATCGTACCATGGATCTTAGGAGAGAGCTTGCACACTCTCTCACTAAAAACCCCAACCTAAGCTCACCGTGACCTACTTCCTCCTCTCCCCCCACGTTTTGTCTAACAAAGGAAAAGGATGACACGACTTATTTTGTCCTTTCTCATTAATATCCAAAAATGTCATCCTATGTCCCTTTCTCTTGATTTTGACACGCGGCACACAATCTCATTGGTCTGCTCTCACTTCATTTACTCATGCAATATATGTCATATGAGTACATGTTATGGTGTGGTAAATCTTTGTCACATCACATACTGTCATTTTACGGTGACCATAATTTCTGCCCGAAAACGCAGTAACTTCCGATCGCCCAGGAATTCAACGAAATTTGACGTGGTAGCTGGATTCGTAAGACTATTCCAATGGTGAAACGTTTTCTATTATCCGAGATTTGTGAAAATTTTTCGGATTTCTTTACCAAAACGCTGATTTTCGCTTTTTCAAAATTAATTTTTCTGAAGTTCATAAATCTAGATTGGTAAATGTAACCCTTCTCATGTTTTTTTTAAGAATAATTTATTTTGGACAAAAATATCGTTTTTCAATTTGTGTTTTTACACATGTTTTATAGAAAGAAGTATTATTTTTGGGGTTTTTTTTTTTTAAATGATGTCAATAATTGAGAAAGGGTTAGAATTAAAAAATTCATTTTTTGAAAAGATCTTTTAATCAACATGCTTCTGCTTTCGCTCCCATCTTACCTGTATCTTGAGGCGTACGCTTTTAGAGCTAAACTACCTACAATGCTTCCTCTGCTTATCAATTAATCAATCCACGCGTATAAATTCAATACAACAGAGAATTGTGGATCAATGATAAACAAATTGATTCTGAAGTGCTTCAATATAAGTATACTTTATAATTACTTTATCAATACGCTTTGTTTATATTTTTAGTATTTTATTATATAAATAAGGTATCTAATGCTCTAAATGTTCAATTCATGATTATTTTCACACTCATGAGCCAATGGAGCAAAAACAAAGAGATAAACTGAAAATCGGCAAATTATACATGCAAAGAAGAATAATGTGAGCCGTAGATGTTTTTACCTTCCAAGATAATCCCAAAATGGCTACAATGTTTATATGGATTGATAGGAGACTTCTGCTTCCTTCCAAAGATACCTTATTTCAAGATCTGCATTTGACTTCAAATGACTGCTATGACTCTTGGTAGTTGAAGGAAGAAGAGAAGAAAGCTCAAAAGTGACCCATTGGAGCATTTTGTAACTTACATCTTTATCATCATTTCTAAAGTGTTCTTTCTAGCCATATTTAGATTCTACACTCTCTAAGTTTTCCAACGAGTCCAAGATAACCTAAATCGAAGTTCGGATGACAAAGTTATGGCCTTATGAAGTCATTGCAAAACAAGAAAAGTTGGGCAAAGAACGCTTTAACTCTGCAGAGAGGGCCAAAACGCAGTATCCAAATGTCATGACGCTCAAAAAGTTAGTCTCTTGGGGCCTTCCATTTTAGCCCATTTTGAGACTACTAATTGAGGGTTTTGGTGTGTTTTCAAACCCCAGAGACAAAAAGGAGGCATTAGACTCTGAGAAGGGACTTTGTCCACACTTTAAATTCAAGAAGATAGCTGTGAGTCGTTTGAAGATCTGGGGAGAAGATCATGATCTGCGGGAAGAAAATCCAAGAATTGCCTCATCATTTTGATCATTAGAGCTCTTCTCTTTTCTCTTTCTCATGTTTCCATCCTAAGTTTGCTGATGCATCAAACTTGTCATGTTTTAAATTGGATCTAGGTTTTGATTGTATTTTATTGTATCTTATATTTAAAAGTTGATTTTCCTTTTCTATTTTTTCCTCTATGATTGTCTATCTATTGATTCATGCTTGATTAGTATTTGTTGCCATTGATTTCAGCTAACTCAATATGGTGAGGGTTCTCTACTTAGATCTAAGAAGGAGTAGAGAATTAGACATGGTGAATCAACCCAATTAGCTGTGTGGTATAGAAATCACTCAGAATTAGAGCGCAGAGGATTCTGGTCGAAGATCTCTAATCTTGGGGTTTAGCTTATAGCCAAAGACCTAGTATTGGGCTGGTGTGCTATCCGAATTTAGAGAGACTCTTATAACAAATTAGGCAAGAATCGCCTTGGAAGCCGCCACAATAGAATGAAATCTCTAAAGGGAGTAGGTGATTGGTCAGCCAAATAAAGTACTGAAGTTAATGCAGCTCTTACATCCCCAGCTGCATAGTTTAATTAGTTAGATTTAGATTTCAAATAAATTTAGCTTTAATCATTGCTTTAAAACCATCTTTAATCGTTTGAATATTATAAAGGCATATAATTCTGTACTTAGCATCCCATTTTCCTTTATGGATCAATCTTGTACATCTTCAGACACTGTATTACTCGACAAAGTCAGATACTGGTAAGTAAAATAGATTTTTTTTTATATTTTTCACATACTTATATACATCATAAAAATACGCCTAATAAGTTTTCAACGCTGCCTGGGAAATGGTGTTTTATGCTATTATCAATACTAAGTGCTTTTACTTCAAACATTTTTTTATATATACTTGTGTGGTTTTTGAGTTATACTTTTGTTTTCTTTGCATACCAAGTTAAAATCATTAAATGAGCCGATCAACGGTGCTGACAAATGTGTACTGGCTCACCTTGGAGTAAAGAATCAAGAATGGCCGATTGACGATGAGCATCAAAAAAGAGTGACAACCTTGATGTGGGAGGGAGTCAAGTGCGGTAATCATATGCATCAATGGATTATGCTCACATGGAGGTGCCCCATACTTGAGTAATCATAATTTCGGATGGAGCTACCACCTAAACACCCTTGCGTGAATATAAGTTATACCACTCTTCAATCCCACAAGTCCAAAGATCAAGCCTAGAAGAAGCCGCAGATGAATTCAAGAAGAGCCTGGCCGAATCTACCATGGTACAAATCCTGAATTTTCAAGATCAATGGCTGAAATGGACCACTCCCAAGTTAGGTCGCAAGGTTTCGATCCAAATGAGATGTCAACTCATAGGAGAGAATGACAAAGCTAGAGGCAGCCACACAATTTTAGAAGAGTTCCCAGTTTAACGTGCGTGCACATCTCTGGGTTCAATTCATGGAATCTGACAAGGCCGATGTTCAAATTCAGCCTACGCCATTCAAGAGCTCTCGAGCAAGAGACGGCCCAATGGCTACTTCCTGCACTCAAACTTCACACTTGAGAAAGAACAACCTAAAGAAGAAGAGAGGCTGAGTATATAGAAGAATCCAGTGGCAAACATATGAAAGAATAAGAGAATATGGCTACAAATGTCCTTCAAGGATTAACATGAGAGTTCAGCCATCTACTGGAGGAATACAAAAGCAGTTAAGACTGGAGCTACAAATGAAGAAATCACTTTAAGAGGTAATGGAGAACTAGAAGCTTCAAAGAGTGAGAATGATTTAAAAACTTTGAAAGACTTAGCTGTAGTGAGGTGTAAGACAACTTCTCCTAATCATATGAAATTGTAAAGACTATGCTAGATGACTTATTAAGAGACATTAGGATTGAAAATGAGAAGATAACCCTAACTTCGATGGATGAGCAAGTACTGTCTAATCGAATAACCAATGAAAGGAAACCTTGTAGAAGAAAAAAAAGAAAGTAGGAAAAGAGGTGGATTGAGACAAGTCGGGAAGGCAGACTAAAGCCAAATTCATCATCTAGGAATGGATAAAGAGGTGCCATCATTGTTTCTGTAGTTCTATGAGTCAAACTGGACTATAGAAAAACGAAGCAACTTCTTGGGAGGCAACTCAAGTTTAATAAGTTTCTTTTCCCTTTTCTTTTTTCTTAATTACTTTTGAGTTTGTTTTTTTTTAATAAATTTTCTCGTTTGATCTCTCGTGTTTTTAAAGGTTGTTGTTTTTCAAGTTTTTTTGGAGTTCAGTTGCTCTATGGAGATGGAGAATCTTGAAAAGTAGAAGTTTATAGTCCATATATTCTTCCTATTTTCAAGTGGTAATTTCTCAGCTGGGAACTTGTATCCGAACTTCTAACATCTTTTGCCTACAAAGCAAGCCATATCTACTGGAGCTACTCAAGACTTGACTGTCTGTGGAGTACTCACATTCATTCTTGCTTTTGTTTCTAAGTATTGAGGACAATGCTTAATTCAAGTTTAGGGTGGAATCTAAGAATTCAATTTTTTTAAATCTAAATTTTTTGTATCTCCTTACTTGTTTAGTTATTTCTTTTAGTTTTTTGTCAGTTGCTTAGGCCAGCTTTTTCTTTATTTATTTTGTTTGTTTTGAAGCTCCTTATGAGTTAGGTTGGTGCTAGTGATGGCTTTGAGACTCGCATTGGTTTTATGCTAAATTGTTTGTGTCAAATTTGGGATACTTACTGTATTTGTTTGATTTAGACTTGAGGTATCTTTTCGTTGTGGGAGACTTAGCTTGAATAGCCCCATTGTTTATCAAGAAATCATCGCAAGGAAAACTCCCATACATTGCATACTCAGGTCCACTATACACTTTCTGGTCCAACCCCTCTTTTTCACTGAACCTCATTCCTCGAGAGACCCTTAACTTCCATAGTGATGTGACACTCAATAAAGAGGGATTGTCATTGTGCCCCAACCTAAAAGAAAGAAAATAATAAAAACAAGAAAAAAGCAAACAAGAGAAAACAAAGAAAAAAAAATAAACAAGGAGCTTTACTCACAAGTAGTGCTTTGGCTTTAGTCATGTTCGGCGAAGTTCAAGGAACTAAATGCCCAGTTGCCCTTAACTAACCGGTGAGTCACCAATGATCCTCGCTACATGGATACTTTTCTAAAACTCCTTAGCATCGGGCTCTACTTTTTAGTTTTAGTTGTTGGAATAAAAGGTGTTCTTATCCTATTTTAAGCACTTCTTCAAATAGAGGAGTTGAGTTTAGTTGGAAGAAAAAGCTTTGGAACCTTAGTTCATATTCGGGAGACTCTGAAACATCATTATGAATTCTAGTCCTTAGGAAAGATCTACTGAGGGTTTAGGGGGCAAAAACTTGTCTTGATCAACATACCATTTGAATGCCTCGTCTTTTAGAGATGATAAATGTTTTGGGATCCCATTTTTAGCTAACATGTTTTCTTAGAACTTTTCCAAGCTTTCACTTAACTTGTACTACCACCATACTCATACTCATATCTATCTTAGTGTTTTTTTTGTTTTATGCTCAGTTTCCTCGCTCAAAGGACAAGTCAAAGATTTATAAGTTTGGGGTGATGAGTATACTTTATACTCATTTTATCAATATGTTTTGCTTATATTTTTAGTATTTTTATTATATAAATAAGTAATCTAATGTTCTAAATGTTCAATTTATTTAGTCAACTATGAGCCAATACGGAGTGGAAACAAAGAGATAAAGCCCAAAAATCAGCAAACTACACATGTAGTAGCAGCTACTGTTTTGATGTTTTCAGCTTTAAGATGATTCCAAATGGCTACAATGTTTATATGGATGGATAGGATACTTCTCAAGCTTTCCAAAGAGACCTTATTCATCTATTTGAACTCAATGACCTAAGTTATGACTTTGTGAATGTAATGAAGAAGAGAAGAAAGCCCAAAAGTGACCACAGTTGAGAATTTGTAAACTTGCATCTTTTTTTTTTATCATCGTTTAAAGAGTTCTTTCGGTTATATCTAGATTCTACACTCTCTAAGCTTTCCAACGAGTCCAAGATCGCCAAATCAAGTTCGATGACAGTTATGGCCTTAGGAAGTTAAAACAGGGAGTTAAAAGCACGTCATGATTTCACCGTCACAATGCTCCAAAGTCGCGACATTGCAGCAGTGCCGCAGAATTACATCCTTGACAAGTACAAATGACGCCAGAATATCTGGTTGGTTCGTCGATTTTCAGCCCATTTTAAGACTATAATTGAGGGTTTTAAAGCTCAAACCCCTAGCAGAGACAAGCTTTAGGTGGCTTACTAAGGCTCGGAGAAGGGACTTTGGTTCACACTCTGGGGACCAAGAAGAGGTTAGGGAAACGTTTCTGAAGATTCGAGAAGATCATGAGATTTGCGGTATGAAAACCAAGAATCACCTACCATTTTGATCAGAGTTTTATTTCTCTTTTCTCATGTTTTATCCTAAGTTTATGATGTATCAAAACTCCTCTATCATAGTTTTAAAATTCATAGATATAGGGTCTTGGTTGTATTTCTTTGGATACAGATCTTATATTTTAAAAAGTTATTTTCCTTTTCTTATCATTTCCTCTATGATTGTCTATCTATTGATTCATGCTTTTGATTATTATTTGTATATTGATTTCTAGCTTAATCTCAATATGGTGTGGTTCTCTATTTAGATCTATGAAGGAGAGAATTAGACATAGTGTGAATCAACCTAATTGAAGCAAGGTGTAGAAATCATCAGAATTAGGAGGCGGTGATTCTCGGGTCTTAAAGCATCTCAATCTCGAGGCTGAGCCGAGGTGCCAAAAAGACTAGGTAAGTGAATAGAAAGTTATCCAATTTCTGAGAGAGGCTTATAAATAAATTGAAAGAGCTTTGAAGTTTTCTCAAGAGATAATAAAATGAAATCTTCGAAAGTTAGATATAGAAATTCACTACACTAAATACCTATAGGATTTTATCCATTTTAGCAATCTTTAGTTGCATAGTTTTAATTATAGATTTAGATTTCAAAGAATCAGTTTAACCACGTTAAAACCATCTTTGGACCGTTTGAATATTAGAGGAGTATTATAATTTTGGTACTTAGCATCCTATTTCCTTCCCCGTGGATCGATCTTTGTACATCTCTTACATCGGGACATTTCTGACAAGCGTATACTTACAAAATAAAGCTTTTTTTATATTTTTCATATACCTTATATACGATCACAAAATACTACAAGTTTTGATGACCGCTCGCCTCTCCCCGGCACCTACCGATCCCAAACCCAGATCTGCATGCCTCTGGCACTATCCCATCGGAGGGCTCATTCCCTGCTGTACACCTCCCCGGCCTCGCACACCCATTGTCTTTCTCTTCACTATGATCGCCTTGGATCGCGTATCCAAGCCTCATTATCCCTCTAAGGGCACCCCGGCTTGCTTGTGGCAGTCAGAGATAAGGAAGGGTGCCTAGATCTTATCTTTCCATTTTGTTATAGAGGATCGATCCTCTATAACCTGCCCTAAATCAGTGAATGTCCTGGATGATGGCATAGCCGGTGCAAGGCCTCACATCATTACTCACACACACTAGTCGCTGGGATGAGACGGCGACGAAGTGATGTCACCTAGGAACAGGCTGGCAGCCATTCAAAGTGCAATGGTGCCCTTCCACTGGCTCAGCCTCCATCAATTCTACCCATTGGTCAACATCCTATGGACTTCATGATAGTTGGGATGCTCATGGAGCCTATCATAGGCCTCAGGGTTAACCGGTTCTAGGTTATAGTATTGATTGATAGACTTCGCACTGAAGTCTACCAACACCCGCGCATCTTCAACCTTCCTTTCAGTGACGTGCGGAGGCGAGACTAGCATAGAACCTCGTACCACACTTGTAGCTTTGTCCTGAGGCTGCAGGCCGCCCTCCATCCCTTGTTCACAATGTGTCTTATAAAGAAATCATCCGGGTGGTGAAACCTCTCCTCCCAATGAAGGACTTATTCTCTGAGATGAGGCAATTCTCGGTCGCACTCCTCATCGACAACCTCTCATGATCGGGTGATCATGAGTCAGCTCTACTCGTCTCGCCTTTTGAGCTCGCCTACTTTTGCCAACATTGGGCACTGGATAGGGGTAGGGGTTGGATGATCTTCTAGGCTTAAATCACTCTCTAGTTGGCCTCCTAACACCATTTTGATTCCACTCTAACACATCGTAAGAATCCAATGCAAGTCTCATTAGTAAAAAGAACAAACACCTAATGTGCACTAAGTGAGATGGTGTTCTCCACTCAAGGCAAAGGATTCTATAACCACCAACCACGCATAGTGTTCCTTCTCTAACGCAAACAACTCAGAAAAATTCCAATACAAATTGAATCTAGACCTAAACTTACCCGAAAACCAGACCGGAAGATGGATCTCCAAATGAAGGCGAACACTAGTGATTTTGGGATTCAGGAATGTTGGCTGGGGTTTCTAAGGTTACTGGGAAGAGCTTGATGGCGATAGAGCACCACAAAAAATCGGAGCAAAAGTGAGGTTCAGGTTGTGTACGGGAGAATATGAATGCTCTCCATGTTCATAAATAGGCAACGTTTAGACGTCGATCCAAACATCACGACGCTCCACGTGAGGCTCAACGTCAGCAATGTCGATCCAACGCACGCCCCCGGGGAAGCCACAATTAAACTCCGAGTTTCCAACCGCGACATTACCGGTGAGTCGAGATTTCATTTTTTTCTCAACGCCGAGCATTAAGGTAGAAGAAAACTCACTTAAAAATTCAAGGTTAAGAGCACTTTTTAGATGCCATCCATTTAACTCCGCTTCAATTTCCCGAGCTACCTCTCTCTCGCCTCTTCAATCTCGGAGCCTGAGAACCAAACGACATGCATAAGCTACAATCTCCAAGAAAATTTTCATCGCTAAAATAAACAACATATGCTAAGCTATACTAATGAATGAAAATTGAAATGTCAGTCGCTTCCCAAGTAGTGTCATTAATGTCGTTAGGTCAGATTTCTCGAATCTCAAATGTTCCCGAGACTACGAGACTGCACGAACTCCCTACGACACTATTTTTGGTGTACTCAGATTTATGGCCTGCTTGTTTTTAGACATGAAATGGGCTCCCAAAGTACTCTTACTTCACCTGTTATGCGTTAACCCAAAGCTCCTTTCTCCTCGGGTATACTCCTCCATACTTAAAACCTCTAAGTCACAAAGAATGGTCCCACCACCTTGACTCACCCGGGGAAAGAGAGCTTGTCGGAGTTAAATAGAGGACCATGGACCCTACTTCTCAAACTCCTTTCCTTACAATATGCTTATCTGCCAGGCTTTGTCTTCTTTCTTTATATATCTCTTTTGCGCTCTCATATGCCTCATTGCGGAACTCTCTTCACTCCATCGAGCTATGTGGTGATGCAAGCCGCCGGCCATCTGGCCATCCATATCTGAATTTCCTAGTTGCCTGTAATATGCTCTATGTTCCAATTCCACAAGCAAGTGGTAGGCTTTCCCAAACACTAGCCTGAATGGCGACATTCCCAATGGTGTCTTGAACGTTGTTCTATATGCCCAGAGCGCATCATCTATCTTTTTCGCCCAATCTTTCTTCGATCTATTGATCGTTTTCTCTAAGATAGATTTCATTTCTCTGTTTAACACTTCTTCTTGGCCATTAGTCTGTGGGTGATATGCAAGTGCAGTCCGATGCCAGACACCATATTTTCTCAACACGATGTCAACAAGTTTGTTACAGAAATGTGTTCCTCCATCTGTGATCAATGCCCTGAGTTCCAAACCTGTGAATATATGACTACAGAAAGCCACATCACTTTCTGGCCCCATTGTCCTGGGTTGACTGAATTGGGAAAACACTGGCAATTATACAGCCACAGCTAAGCAACTCAAACATCTAGTCTAAATTCCTAATAAACATGAGAATGACTCTGGTTGGGTTATGTGATATGTAAACACTTCAAATGTATTAAAAGACGCCCTCTCAAATTGGGAATGTAAGGATCAAGGACACCAAAGCTTGCCTAACTGATCACACCTAGTACTTCACTCTTTCCTGAGCAAACCACACGGTCCGTCTAGCTAGGTGGAAGAAAGACGAAGAATATTATTTCGCAATAACAAGTAAGGGTTGGTGACAACCGTTTAGAGAAGAAATTTAGAAGAATGAAGCCATTAGACTATGGTTTTTTCATGACCGTGATAACGTGATATGGTTCGCAATTTTAAATGATGCAGCATTGCCGGAAGAGCCTCTATCAGGACAACATGCCAATGATGAGGCGCCATTGCCGAAAGTCGAACCTAAGCTAAAATAACACCATGATCCAAAACACCCCAATATTGAGCTCATGAAATGAACAACTCACAGAAACTAACTTCTCCAAACTCTACTACAAAAACTGGGTGGGAGGAGAACATCTCTTGTGACATTCCCCAACTCGCACCGTGCCAAAGGTGGGGTGTCTTTTTTTTTCATATTATAAACTGTTTAAGCTCAGAATATGAACACAACTTGTATTATATTCAGAGTTAGATTACAAAATACATACAAGCCCATATTACATGAAGTGTCTAACATTTACATGTGACATAAAATGGCTGTGTAAAGTAAAGTGTGTGGTGTATGAGCCAAGTTACTTCACAATTAATGAGCAATAATGACCGAGGGGGATGATCCCATCTCGTTTCCTCTTTGTACCTACATGGATGAAAACACCGTATGTTTATAGTTTGTTGGGAATACTACTGTGGACGCACTCCCCTATAGGGCATGATCATCTCACTTTAGACACATGCATATACTTATGAAAATATAACATTTATATATATTTATCAATTTCCTATATCTACTTTTCATAACATGCTTCATTCCTCTTATCATATTTCATACTTTTCTGCAATATTCATACTTTACTACTTTGTAATCTGAGGAGTTAATAAGTATAGCAGAAAAGCCTACATCATGTCATATATCATATACATCCATTTTATGTGATAATTTGTCATTTGCTTTTATGTTTCAAACGGGATCTATGTCATCAACCCAACGGTACCTCGATATCTATAAACCCGTATCCCCATAAAAGATGCCTACTCTATCCAACTACCCTACTACAAGCAAGCACCTGCTTATTACGTTCTTAAATAATCTTTCGTGCATCAAAATATCTCATATACATGAATAACTATCATATCATGTGCATACTTATAAGATATTCATTATCAACAATCTCTTATAAACATTTGAACCACTTTTCATAGTATAAGTATACGTGTATTCTTTAGTCATAACACATGTTATCATGATCATAATACTATAGATGCACATTCTTACATAACAAATACATTTATATAACCTTATACAACTCAATCTTCATAACTAATCTTGCCTTTAATAGTCTTGGTTATGGGCTCCAAGTCCATTTTTTACTACAATTTTGACCTGCAAACTTAATCGTTAGAGAAAATGATCTTTCTAAACTCAATATACCTTATGTCTTAAGTTTCTATGGTTCAAAAAATCATGCTATTTGGACTTTGTTCTGAGATATATGGTGGTCTAAATATCTGTTGTGAATCGTCTCCTGGGACAATTCTGGCAGAATGTAATCCGGAATTGTGTCCTATATTTGAAACTTTTTTGGGAATGATAGATACATAATTTGACCATAATGTCCTCATGAAAATTGTTTTCCCAGATGTCTAGTTTGTACAGAAATTTGAATCGCCTCATTTGGATCAGTATAACTCAAGTTATGATTTAAACAACCGAAATTACTCAAGTTCAGGGGACTGTTATGAAACAAATTTCAGTGATAGAATTGTTCCCTTACTTTGACGAATTTTCTGGGTTCAATGGGGTCCAAATTTGAATATTTGTTCTCCTAGAAGTCTAGTTTGCCCAAAAATTTGAATCACTTAATTTGGATGAGTGGCTTCGACCTTAGCCTAAATACCAAAACTATTTTGAAACCCCAGCGTAAGAAAGCTGAACCCGAGAATTATTTCAGCGAGAGCCTCACTTTGGCCAATTTTAAGGTCGATAGGGTCCTGAATTTGGATACACTTATTTTAGGGAGATTTGTATCAAAGTTCCATACAAGTATCCATACAAATCCTACCAAAGTTCCATACCTTTGTTTTTCTTTTCTCCTTCCTTCTTCCTTCTTCTCTTCTCTTCTCTTCTTCTTCTTCTTCTTCTTCTCCTTCTCTTCTCTTCTCCCACCATATTTGCCCTAGCCTTCTAATGCGATTGGGAGAAATATTTCTAGGCCATGTTTGGCCTTATCCTATTCACGACCAATTTCACTCCTTTTTGCCTTTTGGTCCCTCATCCATTTTATTTGCAAATATAACTTATTCTTATTTCTATATTAGCCTATAATCTTCTTATCATATGACCTTTAGGTCCTGGATTGATAAATTACCAATTTACCCTTGACTCTTGAATTAATTCCGGATTTTTGCTTATTTTATTTTTAGCATTATTTTATTCTGGAAAAATATGCTTTTACTTTAATTATATCCTAAACATTTTATAAAATTGTCATGATATAATTTGTGGTGTTACATCTCTAGTTTGTAATGACAAAGACGCTGCGTAAAACGGATGTCAAAAAGTATTTGGGCATATTCAATGTTTTAAAAATCGGACTAGACTAACCAATCTGATTGATTGGACCATGAACAGGCCGGTCCGATCGGTTGGATCGTGAACCGGTAATAAAACCAGTCTTGTTCAAAGGTTAAAACCATTTTTCTTTGAACCGATCGTGAACTAGTCAAACCGACGGTTAAATCAATCGAATCAACGATTAAACCGATCGAATCAACGATTAAACCAATCGAATCGGCGGTTAAACCGATCAAATCCATTTATAATTCTTTTTATTTTTAATAATATATTAATAATCTATTTATAACGTCACTGGTTCGACCATAGTTAGACCATTGGTTCAACTAGTGAACCGTGAACTGGTAACTTTTATGATTCAGTCATTGGTATGGTCTTTAAAACATAGGGTATATTCGTTTTACGAACTTGTATCCGTAAAATGGATCGCGTGTGACGATTGTCTAACTAGATTGTCGACTAGTCTTGCTTTACGGAGCAAACCACTCGGTCAGTCTGAATTTGGGTGGGAGAAGGACGACAAATATTTGCAATAACCGAGGAGGGTTGGTGACAACCGGTTAGAGAAGAAATTCAGAAGAATCAAGCCATTGGATTATAGTTTTTTCGTGACAGTGATAACGTGATATGGTTCGTAATTTTAAATAATGCAGCCATGCCGGAGGAGCATCTGCAGAGATAACACGTCGATGATGTGGCGCCATTGCCGGAAGTCGAACCTATGCCGGAAGAGCACCATGATCCGTGAACCAACTTCTCCAAACTCTAATACAAAACCATGGAGGAGAACATCTCCAGTTTGTAATGACAAAGATGCTATGTAAAACGGATGTTGAAAAGTATTTGGGCATATTCAATGTTTTAAAAACAGGATCAGATCGGCTAATCCAATCAATTGGACCATAAACCGGCAATAAAAGCAGTACAGTTCAAAGGTTATAACTGTTTTTCTTTGAACATGTCGAACCAGCGGTTGAACCAATCACCGACTGTTGAAATGGTCAAATCAATTTAGAATTATTTTATTTTTAATTATATATTAATTATCTATTCATAATGTCACCGATTGAACTAGTGACCCGTGGACCGATAACTTTTTCGGTTTGTCATCGATTCAGTTTTTAAAACATTGGGCATATTCGTCCCTCTAAACTTGTATCTGGAAAATATGGATCGCATTTGCCAATGCCGTGTCCAACTAGATTGTCAACCAGTACGACCTTCTTGAGCAAACCACCCGGTCCGTTGGACTAGGAGGAAGAAAGACAACGAATATTATTTCACAAAAACCAGAAGGGGTTGGCGACAACCGATTATAGAAGAAATTCAGAAGAATAGCGCCATTGGACTATGTTTTTTCATGACCGTGATACATGATATGGTTCGCAATTTTCAAATAAATCACGGCAGTGCTTCGGAGGAAGCATGCCGGGACAATACTTAGATGATGGCGTCATTGCGAAGTCGAACTTGTGTCGGAAGCACCATGATGCGGAACGCGATATTGAGCCTCTGAGAGAGCGACTCGTGAACCCGACTTCTCGAACTGCGCTACAAAGCAGATGGAGTCGTATCCTTTATTAAATCCTCTGTTTTGAAGAAAATCAACGTCGTTGTCAAGATCTCTGTCATCTATGGAGTTTTCACCATTTTCGGAAGCCATTCCCGGAAAAATCGATGATAGAAATGATAGGATGAAAAAGGAAAGAAAGGAAGAATCTAGATGTTAGCCCGCAGAATGCTTTCCTGATACCATGCCTTGCCATGGATGGAATGAGCAGGGGAGACTTTTATGCAGGTTTTTCATTAAGTGGAGCTTCATTAATTGGAATTAAGCCGAATTAAGATTGGTCCTAATTAAGTGAGTTATTGGGCTAATAAATCATATGGGCTGGTACGAGGTGTGTAGAATTTGAGTTCGGCCGGCCGGGTTATGAGGCAGTGGTCGAGGCTTCCTATTTAAGGAAGCTCAAGTCCCTCCCAAACCACACAGGATACATTTTCTGTCATATTACGTTGTTTCTCTCATACGGTTTTCTCGAGAAAAGTGATCGGCGATCTCGTAAACCCCGAGTTTCAAGGGCGTTTGGGAGAAGATCTTGAGATCTTGGTCCGGTTCTCTTTGCGGCTCTTCATCGGTTCCGCATCAGCAAAGAAAGAGACATGGATTCCAAAGGTATATAATTTACGGTGTTTTCTCCATTAAATGATGTTTGTGTTCTTCCATGGTGATCTAGGTTTGTTAGAGTCGTATCCGGTTGGTATCGAGCTGACCATGGATTAGAACTTCGAAAACATACGGATTTGGAGAAATTTTTTTGGGTTTTTATGAAAAAATCGGACGTACGTCCAATTTAGGATTTTTTCTATACATCAAATTAAATATTTTTACATATTTGGAATCTTCCGCGGCGAGGCGATCAACAGCGGTGGAGTGTACGTCGCCGAGGAAAACGCCGCCGCGGCGCTCTCTTGTTCATACAGCGCCACCACGGCGTTGAAGGCGGCGGCGGCGTCGCGACACCGCGCGCCAATTGAACCGCGGTCGTGCGTCGTGTGTCGGCGCGACCGTCGGCAAACCGGTCAAGCGGGATCTACGATCCGTTTGGTGACTTGATTAGTTAATTAGTTGGCGTGGCGTGGCGTGGGCTGGCGATAGCGTCGGCATTGACCGTGACCGAACCGGATCGACCAGGCCGGTCACTGTCAAGCCGGCCGATCCGCAGCCCGGCGATCCAGTCAACCCAGGCAGATCCAGCGGTCAGCGGGTCAGCGGTCAAACCGACCCGGTCGGCCTGACCAGGACCACGATGCGCAGCGGCGCGCGCTGCCACGCCACGAGCTATACGGTGGCGTGAAGTGCGTGGGAGGGCTGAGCAATTTGATACCTACAAATTCGTATCGAAATTCTCTACAATTTGGTATATTGACTTAGCATATTTAGGCTTTACAGATATGAAAATGTGTATAGAACCTATGTATGCCTAGTTAAGGTGTTTTCGTATTCTTGGTATTTCTCTATGGTTTGAAATACATAAGGTAATAACATGATATTATAAATTTGTAATAAGTTCTAAATTAATTGACTATTAATGAATTGAACAAATATAATTGGCATTACATATATTGAATGTGATACATAAAGTTTATATCCTTGGTATGAGTGATTTTTAAGAATTCAATTGCAAATTTGTGACGCCCAGTAGCACACTTGATTGGGTTTGAGAGATATCGACCTCATATTGTGTGGTGGGATATCTCTGTTTTAATGTAGTGTACTCCCCGAAAGGAGGTGATCTTGTGTTCGTGGAGAGGATACATGATGGCATCTGATGAGAAATGAGGCGAATCTTAGTGGTTCATACACCCCAGAAGGTGGTGATTTCACAGTTAGAAGAATATGTTCTTATGGCGTACATCATGTGGAAATGCTCTAGCTATGTCATATTTTACGCAGGTGATTATGTGATGATGTGTAATTCTCTATGAGTATTCACATGATGGCGGTTGTATTGTTATGTTTGTTACTTTTCGATCCGATTTTAAGTAATGGTAATTCCATTTTGATTGAGATCCTGCGGATTGAATTTCAGAAATGGAAAGAGGATTTCAATTTAGATTGGAGTGGCGGATGTTCACATAAGTATTCTGATGGATAAAGCCGTGAGATATCGCGTCTGCAATGCGGAAGGCGAGGCGACTTGCTGCTACTGGGAGGGAAGGCTTGATAGAATTTGCTTGTTGACAATGAAGAAATCCATACAAGAACACTTGAAAAGTGGTTTCTTGATGGGACATGCTGCTAAGGAGATGATGGCGACCATAGAGAGGGCTGAAATCGAGTTTCATCGATCTTTGAGGTTGGAACACTTCTCGAAGCTCTTCAACATGAAGTATGATGAGTGCAGTGGGGTTAGAGATTATGTCCTCGAGGATGGTAGACTATGGCCCGAAGCTCGAGCTCATAATGTTACCATTCCTGATGCTTGCATTGTGCATCAAGCCACGAACACCCTTCCACCCAGATTTTGGGATTATAAAGACAAAGCTACGATTCCCGAGGATGAAACATGGTCGGTAAATGACTTGATAGCAAGGGTGGTGGCGGAGGAAGAGAAGCTTAAGAAGGATAAAGAGCATGTATGTGGCCTTATATGCTAGTTCCCATAAGAAAAGAATAAGAAGTTCAAAATTCGAACTCAAAGGTGCTCGAAACTGCAGTTGTCGACAATATGGAGTGAGACATTCTTGAAAAGGATGGTGTCCACTTCTTTAGAAGAAGGTCACATGAAGAAGGTATTGCAAATTCCAAAGCTTGGATGTCAGCGTGAGCTTCTGAGTAATGATTCTTTAATACTTGTTTATGAATCCAACCTCACGAAGCACCATCCGAGTTCTTAGTGGCTTGATAATTGGAAGCGACTAATCATGTTGCATTTACCATACGAGTTCATAAGCCGGAGGAAACTGACAAGGATGAATCAAGCTCAACGTAGGAAATAACAAGAAATTTGAAGTCATGTTCGTGGGAGATGTAATCTTAGTTTTAGATTACGGTTTTTAAATTGATGTTGAAGACGCATTTATGCCTTCCTTTAGAAGGAATTTAGTTTCGATATCATGTTTGGATTCATATGATTATTCTTTTGAAATTAAGAGCAATATTATTTCAATATTTCTTAATTCAAATATAAGGTTGGAGTCTTGTCATATGTCAACGGATTATATAGATTAAGTTTATCTCGGAGTGACATATACGTGGCTTATCTGGTGAAAGGTTGTTTTGAAAAGACCCGGCTACCTAAGGATGAGTCTTATGCATTATGGCATAAACGACTTGGCCATATCTCTAAGGATAGAGTAGAAAGGCTAATAAAGACTAATATCCTACCTGCTCTTAAAAATGACTTAGAAATTATCGTAGGCTGTTTAGCCAGAAATTAAAATGACCAAGATAAGAAAGAAAGGCGATTCAAGTAGTTACAGGCTTGTTGGAAGTCATTCACAACGATATAAGTGGACCTTATGTGGCAACCTTGTGTAGAATTTTTATTTCATCACATTTTATTGATGACTATTCTACGATATGGTTATTTGTACTTGATTAAAGAAAAGTCGGAGTCTCTTGACAAGTTGAGAGTTTTTCGGTTGGGAGTCGAAAGCAGGTTAGGAAGAGTCATAAGGTTGTTAGATCTTCAGGGTGAAGTATTATGGCAAACATGGCGATCTTGGGCGACAAGGGCCATTCGCAGAAAATATAGAGGACTACGGGATAATTAGCCACGATTACTATGCACAGTCTGAGCAAAATGGTATAGCGAAAGAGGCGCAATCGTACTCTTATGGAAATGGTAAGAAGTATGATTAGTAGAATATGAGTACGGTTTTCTATGGGGTGAAGCTTTGAAAGCTATTGTACATTTTAGATAGTGTGCACCTCTGGCTGTTCCATTGACTCCTTTTGGGTTATGGGTAGTGAAGCTAAGCTTAAACCATCTTAAGGTTTGGGGATAGTCTGCGGAAGTAAAGTTATAATCGACATTAAGTAAGTTGGATAAAGACTACTAGGTGTTATTTTGTATCTTACCGAACATTGAAAGGGATATCGGTTATAATCCGTGAGGCACAAGAATTGTGGAATCCGCAGACGGCTAAGTTTTGGAGTTTGATGTGGCTAGAAAGAAAGTAGGCTGCTCACGAGACTATTGAGGATGATAGTACGGTGAGTAATGTGGTATCACGTATCTCCTCACATCACGAATGGTGTGGAAACTTCCCACACGTATTTTGAACACATTGTTGAGACTAGGGATCACAGTGATGAGGACGGCTCTGTAAAGTTCATCAAGGCTCTCGGTGCGAGAATGTGGCTATTACTACTCGATGGGAGATCCACTAGGGAGGAGAGTCAGCTATACCACTTAGGACTATTTAGTAAATATAGGAGAAGCGAGAGCTGATGCTCCGGTTCTTGTGGCTGATCCAATAACTATGAGGAAGGCTGTTTCTTGTCCTCGGTCGAGCGTAGTTAGATGCAATGAGAGATGAAATTCAATCTATGAGGCATAATGGGTTTAGAACCTATTGAATTACACGAGGTCTAGACCCATTAGAGCAAATGGGTGTATAAGGTAAAAGGGACTCTAAGGAAAGATTGAGAGTTTAAAACGGCCCGGTAGCCCAAGGTTTCACTCGGGAAAAGGTAGACTATGAAACGGCTTTCTCAGGTCTCTTACAAGATTCTTCGGAGTGATCATGGCATTGGATTGCTCATTTTGATATGGAGTTACACCGGATGGATGTTAAGCGCATTTCGATGGAACCTTAATGAAGAAGTCTATATGATGCAACCGAAGGTTTTGTGGCAAATGATTGGAGCAAACTTGTATGTGGCGAAAAAGTCTATTTATGGTCTCAAGCAAGGCACGAGCTGATGGTACTTGAGTTTCATAGTGTTGTTCTTACGTATGGTTTGTTGAAACGAAGTAGATCAATGTATATGCTGAGGTCGTGGGAGGAAATTCATTTCTATCTCTATGTGGATGATATCACGCTGACGGTGACAGCAGTCTTGCATGAGACAAAGCGGATGTTGTCAAATAACTTTGATATGAAGGACCTTGGTGAAGCGTCTTTTGTCCTAGGCATTGAGATTCATAGGGATCGTTCTTGCAGACTATTGGGTTTATCTCAGAGGGCATATGTTGATCGTGTTTTAGATAGATTCAACATGCAACTATGTAAGCCAGGAATTGCTCTATGCGTAAGGTGATAAGTTGAGTCTATCCTGATGTCCTCGTTCAGATATAGAAAGCGAATGAAGAATATACCTTATGCTAGTGCTTGGGAGGTATTATGTATAACCATTCTTGCTTAGGCGATGTGCCTTTGCAGGACTTCTAGGCAGATATCAGTCAAACCCAGGACATGATCATTGGGTTGCTGCCAAGAAGGTTATGAGGTACTTAAAGAGGACAAAAGACTATATGTTGATTTACAAACATGTTAAGGACCTACAGCTAGTTGGGTATTCAGATTCGGACTTTGCTGGCTGTCAGGATGAAAAGAAGTCAACAACTGGTTATATCTTTAAGTTAGCAGGAGGTGCAGTATCATGGAAAGTGAGAAAGCAGTGGTGTGCATCCTCTACCATGCAGCGGAGTTTTGTCTTTTGAAGCCTTCTCAAAGCGATTTGGCTCGAACCTAATTAAGGAGTTAGGTGGTTTGATTTTGTGGATGAGGCCCATACAATTGTATTGTGGTAACCCAACTGCGGTGTTGTTTATTAACAACAACGGAGGTCTCCACAAACACATGGAGGTCAAATACGACCATAAGGAAAAAGTTCAAAGCGGTGGCGTTGCGAGTGGAGCATATCAGCGGATGATATGATTGCGAATCCAGTAACAAGGCCTTCGCCCTTGTGTATTTGAGCATTATGTCATTAACATGGGCTTAGGAATTATCATGGATCTGGCCAGATTAGTGGGAGCTATTAAGTTTTAAGTTGCTCTATTAAGTTGAATTCAATTTCATTACATTTTTGTAATAATTGAATATGTATCAACTCTTTACATTCAATAGTATTTAATGAATGTAGGTTTATCGAGTTAGTACATATAGCATTGAAAATATCAAGGCATTGTGTAAACCTTGAACAAAGGCTATAGGGCATTCGCTTGGCATTAGCCTCAATAGCATATTTTGTTACACATTAAGTAAAGTTACCTATCAAGGTAACATATATCTGAGGTTCGTTGGAACCATAATGGATATTCACGGTGACACACTAGGTTTGTGACACTTAAGGAAGAATATGGGTAACAAAATGGATAACACATGAAGTATCACTCATTATGAGGTATTGTCGTTAAACACACTACCATATTGAATCCATATCGGTAAAGTTGAAAGCACTCGTGACCATGGAAGGGGTTCGCATTGAGTACATCGATCTAGCCATGATTCGATGTTGAGACTTTATGGGATCGGATTGGCTATTAAGAATAAATCTAGACCAATATAAAGGTGCGCACACGAGTTTTGTTTCAATTAATATCGCGAGTGGGAGAATGTAGGTTTTTCATTAAGTGGGCTTCATTAATTGGAATTAAAAGCGAATTAAGATGGTCTAATTAAGTGAGTTATTGGGGCAATACCATCATGTAAATTTAAAATTTGGTGTGTGGGTGAGTTCGGCCGACCGTTATGAAGGCAGTGGTGAACTACATTTGGAAGCTCAGTCCTCGAGCCTAAGGATACATTTCTATCACATACGTTTTTTCTCTCATACGGTTTTCTCTGAGAAAAGTGATCGGCAATCTCATAAAGCCAGTTTCAAAGGGTCGTTTGGGAGAAGATCTTGAGATCTTGAGATCGGTTCTCTTTGCAGCTCTTCATCAGTTCCGCATCAACAAAGAAAGAGACACATGGATTCCAAAGGTATGTAATTTACAGTGTTTTTCTCCATTAAATGATGTTTGTGTTCTTCCATGGTGATCTAGGTTGTTAGAAATTCGTATCCTACAAGACCAACATGAGGATAAACACCCTAACAAATTCGGTTTATATCATAACAAACTTGGATGCTTCTAGCTCCTTCTAGAATAATCACCCGCATATTCTACAGAGAACATCTTCAATTGGTAATGACAAAGACGTTGCATTAAACAGACGTCGAAAAGTATTTGGGCATATTCATCCCTCTAAACTTGTATCCGGCAAAAATAGATCACATTAGCCAACGCGATGTCCAACTAGATTGTGAAGTAGTACTGCATTCTGAAGAAAACCACCCGGTTCGTCTAGCTAGGTGGAAGAAAGACGACGAATATTATTTCGCAATAACGAGGAGGGGTTGGTGACAAGCAGTTAGAGAAAAAATTCAGAGAAATCAAGCGATTGGACTATGGTTTTTTCGTGACCGTGATAACGTGATATGGTTCGGAATTTTAAATAATGCATCATTGCCAAAGGAGTCTCTGCTGGGACAACATGCCAATGATGAGCCGGAAGTCAAACCTGTGCCGGAACACCCCAATACTGAGCCTCTGCCGACGAAACAACCCATGAACCAACTTCTCCAAACTCTACTATAAAACCATGGAGAAGAACATCTCCAGTTTGTAATGACAAACACGTTTCGTAAAACAAACGTCGAAAAGTATTTGGGCATATTCGTCCCTCTAAACTTGTATCCGGCATAAATGGATGCATTAGCCAACGCGGTGTCCAACTAGATTGTCAGTTAGTACTGCCTTCTGGAGCAAACCACCCGGTCCATCTGGCTAGGTGGAAGAAAGACAGCGAATATGATTTCGCAATAACGAGGGGTTGGCGACAACCGATTAGAGAAGAAATTCAGAAGAATCGAGCCATTAGACTATGGTTTTTTCGTGTTCGTGACCATGTCACAATTTTAAATAATGCAACATTGCTAGAGGAGCCTCCGTCGAGACAACACAGCGATGATGAGGCGCCATTGCCGAATGTCGAACTTGCGACGGAAGAGCACCATGATCCAAAACACCCCAATATTGAGCATCTATCGATGGAACAACCCGTGAACCAACTTCTCCAAACTATGCTACAAAACCATGGAGAGAACATCTCCAGTTTGTAACGACAAAGACGCTGCGTAAAACGGACGTAGGAAAGTGTTTGGGCATATTCATCCCTCTGAACTGGTATCCGGTAGAAATTGATCTCATTAACCAACGTGGCGTCCAACTAGATTGTCAGTTGATACTGGCTTCTAGAGCATGTTAGAATGGTCCATATAAATTTTGAATTTTAAATTCAAATATCAATCTCCCATAACACATTTCCCTAATTCTTGCAACTCTTGACACAGCGATGCTTTGGTCTCCATATAAAAGAAGAGACGAGCATGCGATTTTGGGTCCTAAGCTTCTCAGATTTACAAACGTAATCACCATCAAATTTATTTTGAGAAAGGGTTTAGAAAAGTAGCCAAAAAGTGATTTTATTTTGGTTTCTTATTTTCAACAATGCAGTTTATTTTGAGTTTGATTTCTGTGCACCCGCGATGGTGGAGTTATATGGGTGCGCGTTTGCCCATGAATGTCCCGATTGGATTATGTTGTTCAATCACTTTTGTTTCCACACATTTGGTATCGACCTTGGCTATGCTCTACGCCTTTATACGTGTTTATTGCAAATTTTATATTCCTTGAAAATGTGCAATACGGTGTTGATTTTCCAGATCATAGATATTTTGGTTTAGCATTTCTATTCGGTTTTAATACATTAAGCTATTTTATAATAATTTTTGATGTGTTTTGTGTTTTTAAATGATGTCGAGCTCGCTGAAATTAAGTAAACCTGTTTCGGATGAAGGTCATGATAGCGATTCTCATGGTAGTACGATGAAGATGACTTAAAAAAATAATAATAAAAAAAAAGCGGTTTTGGGTGCAATAGAGTTTACGAAGGTTGAAGGTTGAAAACAGCCAGTGATTTGTTTGGTACATGATTTACAGGTATGAGATTTGGCCCTTCACATTTGGGCTTACTTAATATGAATTGGGAGTTTAAAATTTAAAAATTTGGGTTGGGCTTAATGTAATGTGTCATAATAAACTATGGAATGGAATTTGGGCCATAATTTCTTATGTGGTAAAATTTTGGGCTTGGCCTTATAAAGTTTAAACAAGAGCTGGACCTTAAAATGGACAAATTGGTTAAAGGCCCTTAGGCCCGTTTGAATGATGTCCAATTTTGATTAGGCCCTCTTAATTAGTGGGCTACTGGGATACCCTGGATTCAAAAAAAAAAAAAAATTTGTTAAAAGGGGTGGTTGTTGTTGCCTAAAGGGATTTGATCTCAAGACCTTGTAGTTTTCAAGGTAATGCTCTACCATTAGACTAAATATTTGATTGTTCTTACCTTTGGTTTTATTTACAGTTTAAAAGGACTAAGTTTCTTCATTAACAAAATTAATGAAAGTGTGATGTCTACTAGAGTTAAACTCTTGCTCTTAAATTCAAGGGACACACTCCACCATATATATGCTAGGTTGATGTTTTAATTTAACTGTGACCCTATGATGCAATCTGTAATTAAATTCATTATTGAATTTATTATGATTCATTTGCATGAATATAATTTTACATGTGCCCTCTGTATTGTTCTTTAAAATTGTTTAAAGTTTTTTATAATAATGTTTAGTGATTGATATAATTTTAATTGATTAGAATAGCAATATCCTTATTTAGTTAAAATTATATTAAGATTTTAAGATCACATTTGATTACATTAATTGTAATTAATCATATGGAATGTGATAAATCTCATCCCACATGAATTTTTATTACATTTTGTATGATTAATTAGGATGAAATATCAAATCATATTTCCTAATTCTCACGAGGATTAGGAAGAGCATGATTCTTAGTTTTGTCGTAAAATTAATTAAAACCTAATTGAGTAAGACTTTAGCCACAGGCAAGTTTTTATGTCACTAGGTTCCTGTTTGAAGCTTATGATTCACGTTGGTAAAACATAGCATTTAATATCTTTCTTATGATATTTTGATTATTAAGACATGTGTATTTAATATTTGCGGGTTATTGACACACGAATATTTACGATTTTAAGTGTATTCTGAATTAAGGGGTGATAACTGTATGGTATGGAAGGGAAGAGTTCTTCTACATTTGGGATGGATGGATATTGACTCTGTATAAGGAAAGAGGGCAGTCCCATTGCAAAACCGACCTTTGCGAAGCATGCGTCTTTATGATAAGTGGGAGAGGTCAATCGCCTCCATGATGTTCGTAAAGAAGCCCAAGATATCTATTTGGTGACCGATAATTCCAATCCAGTAAATTACTAAAGTCAAACCATACGAAAGCCATCGATGAGCGGAGTTTGGAAACCGTAAGCTCTTGCAAGTACCTTAATTATGCGATTTTCATCCACGAAACTCAGGGACAAAGAGGAGTGCGTGATCCTTATCATGCGCATGAGGATATAGCGGCCCAGCGGACATTAAGTTACCATGTGATTACTTTCATGTTCATTATATATTGAACACTGCGCGCTCAGCTGATCCATGAAATCTCTTCTAGCGCACATAGGATAAATGGTCAATTAATGAATTGTTGACCATGTGTGTCTTGAAAGAGAAGGTTAATGATGGAGAGGCGAGCAGGGTTAACTTGACCACCTTTGGAAAGAACGAGAAGGATCAAGCTAAAAGGAAGATTCTATTCAATCGGGCATAAAGAAGGAGTAAGTGTTTTTTACGTAAGAAGAAGGGACACAATGAAGAAGGAATTGCTTTCGAAATTTAAGATACGGCTTGATAAAAGAAAAGTACTCAATTTTCTTTTGTATGTTATGAATCTAATATGGTTAATGTTAATCATAACACATGGTGGATTGATTCTAGTTCTACAATCCATGTTTCAAATACCTTACAGGGTATGCAAAACCTAAGGAAGCCAGTGGGAAGTAAACAATGCATCTATTCAGGCAGCAAGATGAGTTCACATGTGGAAGCTATTGGCACTTACAGCCTTGTATTAAGCAACGGTTTCATTTTAGAATTGGAAAATACATTTTATGTTCCAAGTTTCTCTAGGAATTTAATTTCAATTTCAAGACTTGTACCTTTAGGATTGTCCTTTAGCTTTTCAGATTCTGGTTTCAGTTTATCCAATAAATCTAAAGTTATTGGTTATGGTACATTGTCACGATGGTCTTTTCCATATTCGAGTTACAAGATACAGATATTACCTATAATTCTATAAATATTCTTCTTTGGATTAAAAGATGTCATTATGAATGAGAATCCTCTATGTTATGGCAGAAAGATTGGGACCCATCTCCATTGAAAGAATAAAAGTGATTTAATGATGGGGTACTTAGTACTTTGGATTTTCTTGATTTCGAGACTTGTGTAGTGCATTAGAGCGACAAACCAACAAGTCTAAAAGAGGGTCTGAAGAACCTGAACCTATTAGAGATTATACATATTGACATTTGTTGTCCTGGCATGGATGCAAATAGTCCAAAATACTTTATCACCTTCATAGATGATTATTCACGATATATGTATCTCTACTTACTTCGTTCAAAGGGTGAAGCTTTAAACGCCTTTAAAGTTTTAAAGAATTTGAAGTAAGTCGATACGGAGAAGGAAACATATTAAGGTCGTGAGATCGGATAAGTGGAGAGTATAGGTAAATGAGAGAATGGACAAGCTCTGGTGCATTCTGCGAAGTTTCTTCAATGGGATTGTTACTTGATACACTATGCTGGTTCTCCAAATCGGAATGGTGTGGCGAAGAAAGAAGCAGGAACTTTGAATGGACATGGTAAGGAGTATGAGGAGTATGCAGCTATGCCCTTGTGGACAAACTTTAAAGGCAATTGCATTGTATATATTAAATCGGAGTTCCAACCCGAGATTGTCTCTATAAGATGCCTTTTGAGTCATTCAAAGGTTGGAAGGCAGGAGTTTCACGACATATAGCGTTTGGGGATGCCCGTCTGATGGGGTATAACCCACAAGAAAGAAGCTAGACCCGAGGACCATCGGTGGGTATTTCATTGGATGTCTTTGAAAGGTCGAGGGGTATAGATTTTATTAATCGAATCTCATAGCACTAGGATTGTGGAATCAAGAAATCTGAATTCTTGAGGCCGTAGTACTGTCGATGGGGTAGTCGGTTTCGGGGACATTGTTTGAGAAGGATCATTATGAAGGTCAACCATTTGGTTCAAGTGATAGATTGATTTTCATTCACACCACGCTCAGTACAATAGGAGTGTGAAACTGACCATTTCCACGAGTTGCGCACATATTGCTAATATTGATCTTGTGGATCGAGTTGCAAATGAAAAATTCCGAAATTGTTGAGCTTGACCGATTGGCTTGACAGGTTGATCAACAAATTCCTCAGGAGAATGATGAAGCAACATTAAGAAGATCTACAAGAGTTAGGAAATCAGCAATTCCTAATGATTATCACAGTGTATTTACAAGGTGGACTATAACATTGGAGCGAAAATGATCAGCGTTTTCACAAGCCATGAGTTCTAAGGAATCTAACTCATGGTACAGTGCCATGAAAGAAGAAATGAATTCTATGGCATCTAACCGAGTTTGGGATCTCGTTGAGTTGCCTGATGGTGTAAAAGCCATTGGATGTAAATGGGTCTTTAAAACAAAGAAAGACTCATTGGGCAACATTGAGACATAAGGCGGACTACGTTGCAGAAAAGTTCACTCGAGGAAGGAATCGACTACACGGAGACCTTTCCTCCTGTATCTAAGAAAGATTCTCTTCGGATAATCTTGGCATTAGTTGCCCATTTTGACTTTGATTTACATCAAATGGATGTGACAACGGCATTCCTTAATGGTAATCTAGGAAGGGTTTGTAAACGGCTTTGAAGGATTCTCCTCCCAGTGAAGGTGAGCATTTAGTTTGCAAGCTTAAGAAATCCATATATGGATTAAAACAAGCATCCCTTGATGGTATTTGAAATTCCATGAGTCATTGCTTCATTCGGTTTTGAAAATATCATGGATCAATGTATATATCGAGAGGTCGTGGGAGTAAGATTTGTTTCTTGTGTTATATGTGGATGATATTCTGCTTGCAACCAATGATAAGGGTTTGTTATATGAGGTGAAACAATTTCTCTCAAAGAACTTTGATATGAAGGATATGGGTGAGGCATCTTATGTCATTGGCATTAAGATCCACAAGGAAAGATCTCGAGGCATTTTGGGTTTGTCTCAAGAAACCTATATCAATAAAGTTTTAGAGAGATTTAACATGAAAAGTGTTCATAGAGTGTAGCACCCATTTTGAAGGAGTGACAAATTCGATTTGAATCGATTACTTACTAAAAATGATTTGAGCGAGACACATGAAGAACATTCCATATACTTGACTATTGGAAGCTAATGTATGCTCAGTGCATGCAGGACACGACATTGCGTTTGTTGTTAGATAGGAAGATATCAGTGTCAGAGTATTGGCCAGGCTAGGAAGTGCAAGAAGGTGATGAGATACCTTCGAGGAACAAAGGATTACATCTTATGTAAACCAAACGTATAGTTTGGAGGTGATTGGAATTTCTATAGTCTGCGGACTCTGCTTGTTTGCATGTTGATTCTCGAAAATCAACGTGCGGTTATATTTCATCTTGACTGATGGGTGTGTCTTGGAGATCTGAAGCAATTGTGTACCCGCCAGCTATAGGCGGGTTCGTATCTGTGTTTTGAGGCTAGCGTTTCTCACATGGTGTATGGTTAAAGAGTTTCATATCCCCAGGCTTAGATTATGGATTCTATATCTAGGCCATTGAAGTTGTATTGTGATAACTCAATTTGCGATGTTATGGCTAAGAACAATAAGGCGGAAGTCAAAAGTAAGCATCGACATTAGATTAACAGCCATGAAGAGGCGTGTTAAGGAAATGAAAGTGGTCATTGAACACATTATGGCGAGTTGATGATTCTTAGATCCTTTAACTAAATGGGACTTGGTTGAACACATTGCTTACTAAGTATTTTTAAAGGATCATAGTATAGAATGGGACTTAGTTACCAAATCATAAATTTTATTATGCATTACATTCGTTATTTTAAATAAAACTCTTATTGATCTGATATTTCTTATATGGTTTGTACATTCAGATTATTATTATTCTTTTGAGAAATATCATTAAGTTTGGACCTTGAATAAACATATAGTTTGTTCATTAAGTTTAAGTTTGTGGTGAGGAACTTGATATATTGTAATCATGGAAGATCTTCTGCTACCAGGTATAAGAGGACTATCGCCATGATTTATATATTTAGTTTTTTCCTGCCTGATGAGTGTTGTAGCATATGGACCAAGTGGGAGAAATGTTAGAATGGTCTATATATTTTAAATTCAAATATCAATCTCCCATAACACCTTTCCCCAACCCATGCAACTCTTCAGGAAACCTGTGATGGTCTGGTCTCCATATAAAGAAGGGAAACCATTTTGTCTGATTTGGAGTGCAAGCATAAATTACAGAAAACAATCAGCGTGAAGTTTATTTTGAGAAGGGTTTAGAAGAAGCCGAGTGATTTTATTTGGTTTAACATTTTGACAATCACGGTTTCAGCTTTTCGAGTTCGGTTTCTACATTTTTCACAAGAAGTGGAGGTATGTGGTCGCGTTTCTTATGAATGATGCAATTGGATTATGTTGTTCAATCACTTTTTGTTTCACAGAGCAAACCACGCGGTCTGTTTGGCTAGGTGGAAGAAAGACGACGAATATTATTTTGCAATAACAAGGAGGGGTTGGCGACAACCAATTAGAGAAGAAATGCGAAAGAATCAAGCCATTGAACCATGGTTTTTTCGTGACTGTAATATGGTTCGCAATTTTAAATAATGCATCATTACTCAGGGAGCCTCTGCCGGGACAACACACCGATGATGAGGTGCCATTGCCGAAAGTCGAACCTGCTTCGAAAGAGCACCATGATCTTAAACACCCCAATATTGAGCCTCTGCTGGCAGAACAACCCGTGAACCAACTTCTCCAAACTCTGCTACAAAACCATGGAGGAGAACATCTCTAGTTTGTAATGACAAAGACGTTGCGTAAAACGGACGTCGAAAAGTATTTGGGCATATTCGTCCCTCTCAACTTGTATCCGACAAAAATGGATCGCATTAGCCAACGCGGTGTCCAACTAGATTGTCAACTAGTACTGCGAGTAAACCACCTGGTCTGTCTGGCTAGGTTGAAGAAAGATGACGAATATTATTTTGTAATAACGAGGAGGGGTTGGTGATAACTGGTTAGAAAATAAATTAAGAAGAATCAAGCCTTTGGACTATGGTTTCATTCGAGACCGTGATAATGTGATATGGTTTGCAATTTAAATAATGCAACATTGTTGGAGGAGCCACTACCAGGACAACACACCGATAATGAGGCGCCATTGCCGTTAGTCGAACCTGTGCCAAAAGAGCAACTTGATCCAAAATACCCTAATATTGAGCCTCTGTCGGCGAAACAACCCGTGAACCAACTTCTCCAACCTCTACTACAAAATCATGGAGATGGAGGGGAACATCTCTAGTTTGTAATGACAAAGACGTTGCGTAAAACGGACGTCGAAAAATATTAGGGCATATTAGTGCCTCTGAACTTGACTCCGACAGAAATGAATCGCATTAGACAATACGGTATCTATCCAACTCCACTATCAGCTAGTATTGCCTTCTGGAGCAAACCACCCAGTTCGTCTGGCTAAGTGGAAGAAAGACAACGAATATTATTTCGCAATAACAAGGAGGAGTTGGCATGAACTTGTTAGAGGAGAAATTCAGAAGAATCAAGTCATTGGACTATGGGTTTTTCGTGACTGTGATAACGTGACATGGTTTGCAATTTTAAATAATGCAGCATTGTTGGAGAAGCCGGCCACTTCCGAGAAAACACGTCAATGATGAGGCGCCATTGCCGAAAGTTGAACCCGTGCCAAAAGAGCAACATGATCCGAAACACCCCAATATCGAGCCTCTATCGACGAAACAACCCATGAACCAACTTCTCCAAACTTTACTACAAAACCATGGAGGGAAACATCTCCAGTTTGTAATGACAAAGACGTTGCGTAAAACGGACGTTGAAAAGTATTTGGACATATTCGTGTCTTTGTCAACTAGACTCCGGCATAAATGAATTGCATTAGACAATTCAGTATCTATCCAACTCCTATGTCAACTAGTATTGCCTTTAGGAGCAAACCACCCAGAGCCCGTCTAGCTAGGTCTGGCTAGGTGGAAGAAAGACAACGAATATTATTTCACAATAACGAGGAGGGATTGGCATGAACTAGTTAAAGGAGAAATAAAGAAGAATCAAGACATTGGACTATAGTTTTTTCGTGACCGTTATAATGTGATATGGTTCGCAATGCATTGCCGGAGGAGCCTCTCTCGAGGCAACACGTCGATACATATCCATCAAATCTTCAGGCCAAGAAATAACAGGGAAGGGAAAAATCATAATTTGTTTTACTTTCTCTATAATTTTTTCAATTATATTCCATCAATTTTTCCAATAACCAAACACATATCCATATGAAAATCAAGACCATCATATCATACCTATATACTAGCTACCAAAGAAATAATATCTTATCCATATAAGAAACTCCCAAAGTTACCCTTTGGAAATTACGCCAGCTGACTAATGACAAACATACAAAATCATTCCAATTGGAACCTTAAGCTTCTATTAAGATGATACAGTTCTACAAAATTTTACGTTAAACCAAGAAAACCCCTGTTTCTGAAGAAGAAATTTATTATGGCTCAAAATTTCTCAAAATTTTATCCCTTTTTCAGGATAATTACAAGTAAAATTAGAGTAACTGTAAAATGCTATACCATGTATTTGGGGACCTAGGAGAGAGGTTGTCATACCAAGGGAAAAAAGCGTCTCCATGGAAAGCTTTATATACGTTTCTCTTTTGTCTAATAATCACTGTAAGGGCCTTTTCTGATTGATTTCAAGAAGAAGAAAATGAGAAGTGTGCAAGATGAGAGCAGCTCTATCATAAAGTTGAGAGCTGGTGCTGTAAGGCATACTTCACAACTTCATAAAATGAAATCACAATTCCAACAGAAGGGCCAGCCCGAGCAACGCGAGGACCTACTCCTGTGAATAGTCCCTTCATCCCTCCATTCCTGTTTCAACAAAAGTTTTTAATTTAGAAGTGTCATTAAGTGCCATAGATGTACACTTATTGATACTCCTACTACTCACTATGTTACAGCTTAAGAAGTCCATTTTTCCAATTAAGCGGGTTTTAACTTTTAAGTAAGAAGAAAACAAAGAATATACGTTATTCGACACTTTTGGAAAGTACCAAAGAAAAAAAAATCACTAAGAAAAATTATGTTCACATGCTCAGCATTATCAAACAATACAAAATAAAGTATAAGCAAATTAGTTAAAAACTCAGTTATTTTCAAATGATTTAATATTTAATATTGATTATTAATCTATTTTTCATTTTTCTTCATTGTTTTCTTTTCAAATTTCCTCTCTAATTTATTTTTCTCAAATTTTCCCTTAACCCACAGACAGCATAAAAGATCCTGAGAGAATTCTTCAACTGGCAAGTATTTGGCAAAACCCAAAAACTATAGATATTCATATGCACCAATTCTGTGTAGAAAACATAACAGGACAATGGGGTGTAAACGAGTCGTGCTACTCGTGAGCTACTCGAGCTCGACTCGTAGAATACTCGAATTCGACTCGGTGTTAATTGAGTCGAGCTTGAGCTCAAGTAGCTTGTTGAGTCGAGTTTAAGTATCACAATACCCCCAACTTGAGCTACTCGTGAGCTTCATCGAGATTTACTATTTTATTAATCAAGTCGAACTTGAGTTCGAATATAATTATTTATTAATTTTTTAATTGATTTAAGCTTTGTCGAGTCGAGTTCGAATAGCTCGACTATTTTTCGAATCGAGTTTCTAACATCTGAAAAAAAGCTCAAGCAAATTCAAGTTTCGAGTTTTTTAATCAAGTCGAGCTCGAACTTCACTCTGTATTGACTTGACTCGATTACACCCCTAAACAGGACATTCCATCATTAACATCAACGCAAAAAGAGTTCATAAAGTGGAACTCATCAAAATCCAAGTATCGCATGATCACATATGGAAAATCATAGACACACTGACAGAAGATACATTCAGCAAAAACTCACCTCCAAACTTCGAGTAGAGTCTGCCTTGTTGTCATCCTCAATGCCCTAACAGGGTCCTTCTGTGAATAAAAAGAGGGAAAAGAAGAATGATTGTAAGGAAACATCAAATTAGATACATCTGTCACATATAATTTTAATTATTTTGCATAAACTACTTGGATCTTGATATTCATGTAACGGCATGCACTACCTATCTTTTCTCTAGAGAAAACAATACTAGATCAAGGGATGATGATCATAGCATTTTTAATTTTTGTGTTATCTTCAAGATAAATTTGGCTGCAACTTTCCATGGAAAATGAAGGAAATAAGAGCAAACAAGGAAATTTGGTTGCAACTTTCCATGGAAAATGAAGGAAATAAGAGCAAACAAGGAACTCATAAGCTAATTAGGATTTAAATCTTATTTTCTAGAGGATAAATAGAGCAAAATCATCTATTTTGCTTTTCGTTTACCATCTTTAAATTAAGTGAAGTGTAAAACCAATTCTCTGAGAAACGAAGAAAATTGCTCAAATTGTGCAGCAACTCATTGTGTATGTAGTTTGTGATATTGGTGGTCAGAGCATATATTGTCATAGTGGTATTTTAGTGATGTTTGTGATATTGCGGTGAATGTGAAGGAATTGGTGGGTCATGCTCTTTGTAATGGGGTGTAAAAGTTAGCAGAGTGATGAATTTCATTTGTTGATTCTTTTCAAAAACTTCATTTATTTTCAAATATTGTTCACTTCTCTGACTTCTGCAGGGTTTTTTTTTCAGGAGAAAAATTCAACGAGTATTTATGCTAAAGATCTTAATGCGAATGAACAAAGTCTAATCTGACCATTTTTTTAGAATTTGTTTTTGAGAAATTACCTCTATCTGCCTTCGGGTTTTTGCAACATCTAATGGACATGTGGTAGCAGCAGCAAGACTCCCCGCAACAAAACCAGCAGAAAAATTTGCCCCAAGGACACTGGCTGCATTGGCATCCTCCCCCACCAGACTAAGAAGTTTTCTTCTCGTCTGTAAAGGATGAGAAAAGAAATTACCATAAAAATGTAAGGTAAATAGACTGTAGATGTAAAATTTAATTGTTAAGAAAAACAAAGCCTTACAGGCTCAAGGGTTGACCAACAAATTGCAGAGAAAGGAACATCACGAGCAAGTTGTGCTCCAAGGCCTGTCCACAGGACACGGTAGCTCTGCACTGTTACAAAGCAGAGTGCATAAATCATCAATTAATTTCGAAAATCAATTGTCATTCAAAAGGCATGGAAACATCTTAAAAAGTCAACAACTATGCTTTAGTCACAACAGATTATTCTTCTTCTTAAAAATAAAAGTAAAAAATAAAAACATTATTCCAAGGAACTAGACTTTTTGCTACAAGCCAAAGTTTTGACCTTGTAAATCTGACTTATAGATATTGGTTTCAAACTTTCATAGACCCTTAATTGACCAAAACATAGTCGAAACGCAAGATCATATTCAAAACTGTTTTGTGATCATGAAAACAGAATTTACAAACCTCTGTCCATTTGCAGATGCTAGTAAAAGACTTCTTTGCTGGCTAACATCTTACTTCTATCCAAAGGGCTTTTTTTTTTTTGATAACCGTGGGTGTCTGAGCCAACTTGCATACACCTCAATTAATCCCATGGACCATGAAGTTAACGACCAGGTAAACATCTAGTGGCCCTAAGGGACTTTTATCCAAAGGGCTATGTAACCAGATTCTATATATTGCCCTAGAAGCATGTTATTTTACCCTTAAGTTTGGGTAATAAAAAAGAAAGTAAACCACTATTAGATCCCAAGGCACCATGGATGTTGATGTTCTAGGTTCAAGTCCCAATGGAATAAAAGTGCACCTACCAAAAACTAAATCCAAAGGCATCATGCAAGTAGCTATTAGAAATACTAAATAGGGGTGTAAAATAGTCAAGCTACTCAAACTCGACTCGTAGAATACTCGAATTCAACTCAAAGTTAAACAAGTCGAGCTTGAGCTCGAGTAGCTCGAGTAGCTTGTCAAGTCGAGTTCAAGTATCACAATACTCGACTCGAGCTGCTCGAAAGCTTAATTGAGTCGAACTCCAGTTGATTTCAAGTCGAACTCTAGTCAAGTCAAGTTTGAGTATAAATATTTATTTATTTTTTAATTGATTCGAGCTTTATCGAGTCAAGTTCGACTAACTCGACTATTTTTCGAGTCGAGTTTCGAACATATGAAGAAAAGCTTGATCGAGTTCGAGCTTCAAACTTTTTAATCGAGCCGAGCTTGAGCTTGGCTCTATATCGGCTCGACTCGATAACACCCCTAATTAGAAACAAACAAGATAGGTGGAGGGAAGTGCTCATTGACTAGGTGGTATTGGTAGGCACATATATAACTTTTTTTTTTATCAATAGAGAGCAGTATATTGACCAAAAAAAGGGGTATTGGTAGGCACATATATAACTGTTGAATGTCTTAATCTAACCAGTTAATATATAGATAAAGCCTATCCAAATCTGATATTGAAAAGAAATATTTAAGTCAATACTAATGGAAGGAAGTGCTCATTGACTAGGTGGTATTGGTAGGCACATATATAACTGTTGAATGTCTTACTCATCAAAAAAAAAACAAAAAACCGTTGAATGTCTTAATCTAAACAGTTCATATATAGATAAAGCCTATCCAAATCTGAAATTGAAAAGAAATATTTAAGTCAACACTAATGGAAGTATCAGTAAATGAATCTCAATGTCACACAAAAACAAAACCTGACAAAAAAGTACAAGGTAAAAAGAATCCACTCACAACTTTGAACATTAGTTGTGCTTCTGAAATGGGAGACAACCTCAAATAGTGTTTTGAAGACTCCAGGAGGCTTCCTACATCCATGGATCTGCTTAAATGCCTATTACCAGAAGGAGAAAATAAAAAGGTTGAGAATGTACAGCAAGATCATTGCATAGCAAAAGCATGGAATGGAATATGAGACAGACTCAACTTTGTCAATTTGGTTTCAAGAAAAAGTTAATAATGTGAGAAATATACAACCAAAAAAAGGGCCCGGTGTTAGTCTACTTATTGACTGATATTTATTCACCATACGTAAGTAGACAAATTACCACATTCAATAAACCAAGCATCCCATGGTTGATCTAAAGCTTCCATGCCCAGCCCACAAACCAAACCTCTCCTCTCCCCCAAGACCACCCAAAAGAAACTCTAGCAGGACATAGGGCAGATGCATATAAAAGTGAACATAAATGGATATGAAACGATAACTAGTCCAGAGCTATTGATCAAGAGACCAAATCCACAGACATCTACCTATCTATCTATGGATGGTCAAAATGATGAGAGCATCCATCCATCCAATAATTTATTCAGTACCTGCATCCGAGTTTTTGCAAGTTCAATAGGATAACAAGAAGTACAAGCTAATGAGCGAGCCAGTGAACCCGCAACTAATGGAACATATGTTGTCAAGCTTGGAGAATTTTGATCTGTGAATTCCTCTAGCCAGATGCGGAAAATGTCATAGCAAGGCAGGTAGATTCCCACCTGATTGACAATATAAATAGGGAAAATATAAGAAATTCATTGTTGCCTATACAAAAATTTAAAAAAATAAAGAAAACATTAAAAAGTAATAGACAATTAATAAAAACACATACGGAATAATAACAAGAAAAATATACATGGCAATTTCATAGTAAAAAACAAACTGGCTCATTAAGCATCCGAACTTACTGTTGGTACAGCCAGTGCTAGACCTGCATTTGTTCCTCTCCATAGCCTTTTAAATCCTTCCTGCAAAACTCCTTTTTGTCAAGCTTCCAAAAGTAATTGAAATGAGTATAACCACATATTCTCTCTTTCTATCTGTTTTTCAATGAGCAGGAGACTACTTGAGGCACTATAGTGGGTGTATATCCCAGCCACACATTTACTAGACCACCCCTATGAACCCCAACCAATAGAAAATCAAACTACAAACCAGAGAAATGCCCTTTTAGGGGTTTATCACACTATGTCTTCAAGAAAAAGACACAAAAAAGGACAAGAAGGAAAGACAGTACATCCATAAACATAAAATGCAGGAAATTCACAAAGCCTCCAACAAATAGAATTAATACTTTAAAAAGCTGAACCAAGGTTCCAAAAACCAATTTCCTGGCCTTTATTTCATTTTTTCCACAAATTATTCTCCTTTATAACACTCCAAAATTTTAATGTGATAGCTTCCATTTTTTTTTTTTTTTTTTTTTGATAGATAAATGATGTGCAAGATAAGATCATTAATGATAATTAGTTTCTTTGCTTGGGAAGTTTGGTGGGGTAAGATCTTGACTATAGAGCAACTCAAGAAAAGGGGAAGACACCTTACCAGTAGATGCCCTCTATGTGGTAAGGATGAGGAGAGTTTGGACCATTTGCTACTGCACTGCCCTAAGGTTTACAACCTTTGGCCTCTCATTTTTATGATTTTTGGGGTTTGCTAGGTCCTCCCAAGATCCATAAAGGATACTCTGGCAAGATGGAAAGGTCCACCATCCAGAAAATCCCTAAGGAAAGTTTGGATGGCAGCCCCTTTATGCTTGCTATGGACAATTTGGAAAGAAAGAAATAGGGTAGTTTTTGAGGATATGTTGCCTTAAACCCAAAGGATGAAGAACTCTTTGATGTTCGCTCTATGGTCTTGGGCAACAGCCAATTGTAATGTGCAGGACGTGAATGTAATAGATTTTTTTGATCTTTTGGTCACTATGTACTGGGCAGGTTTGTTCTTTCTTTTTCCTGGCTCGTTCTCTTTTTTGGAGCGTTTGTATACTCCATGTATACTGTCGGGCTCATCCCTTTTTCTCTAATAGATGCTTTTTGAATGGTTTTTTACCTATGAAAAAAATGATAACTTCCAAATTGTGACCTTCCTCTTGCACAAATTAAGTTCATTTTGTCCTTTTAAATCAAAAGTTAACAGTGAAAACACCTACATACACTCCACTGATGAAAGAAAAGTTATTCATATGTCTAAGCTACTTTTTCAACAACATAGAGAACATCAATGGCACATTCATCTATTTCTTAAAACCCACAACAGCCCAACAAATGGCATATAGTTACCCTGAGCTACTATGCAAGCAAAGAATGCTATCACACCAGGAGCCAAAGAACACCAACTTTTCTTCCTAGGTAACCCAGAATCTCCAAATCTATGCAAGGATCATAAGAGATAAAGAATATAGCCCAACAGGCTCCATGGCATGGGCATTGACCAGTTGGACAGAATGCTATTAAAAGTTCACCAAAGAACTAAAATACTGTGGTCAGGGTTTTACCATGAAACTGTGATTAGCAAATAAAATCAGCATCAGAAACTAACAGCAAGTATTCTGCTAGGCTTAGTTGTAATATGAGCATTAACATCCATTGTTCATTTATACTGACAGTGAGTATCAATTTTCATAAAACAAATAAATTATTTATGACAAGCTCAAATATAAGTTCATAACTCCACCAACCTGTCGAATAATTTTGTAGAAAACATCCCATGTTCCTTTGTATTGAAAACAATCAGGGGGACAAATTGTTACTGTACCATGAATTCCTACCCTGGGGCATGATGGCGAACACCTTAAATCGGCAAACAACTGAAAGAACATTGGGACAACAAAGTCAACTAAAAATATCACATAGCGTAGATTAAATATATCAAACAAAAGCAATTTAAAATATAAGACAAAAATGAAACAATTAAATGGAAAAAAAGATTAGTTTCTAAAGTAAGGCATAACTTCTGCACAGACAGAGGGAATACAAACAATGTATGCTTACCATATTTGGTCCAAAATATGCCATCCGGCTCATAACATTACTTAGTGGATGGTAAGGAACTCCAGCTGCCTGGGCTTGCAACCTTGTCTGATAGACCAGGGGCAAAAAATAAACAATGTTCAGAATACAGTTGGAGTTTAGGATCAAATGTACATATGAGATGAAAATTAGAAATTCACTGGAAATGAACCTTTTGCAGTTAGAAAGACAAAAATAGCCAAATTTGATTTGACCTAACAAAAACAGTTCGAGTGATAAATATTAAAGTAAACCCAGTGGACTAAAATATTGCAAACGGTACTGCTGGAATTTTCTGAATAAATTTAAAATAGATGCCAGAATTATTGAAACAAACCTAGGCATGCAATATACTTCATCAAGGGAACCAACAAATTGAAACTTACAGCTAGGATCTCCTCTCAAAATTTCAAAAAAACGATAAGTGTTTCTCAAAGTAAGACCAGGCATCCAAAATATTTTATCTAGGAGACCAGCAAACTAAAACTAAATAAATAAATTCCTAGTAGCTAGAATACCTGAACCACACACCCATACATCCACACACATGCATGCGGGGGCACACACAAGCATACGAGGGCACACAAGCGCATGCGGGGGCACACACACGCATGCGGGGGCACGCGGAGTACAACAGGTAAAATAAGCCAATATCTTCAATTAATTAGAGTCACATAATTGCATGTCTCAGAATGAAGGAACAAAGTTTGCAAGCTCTCATTAAAACTTGCACTACATGTCAATAACAGTTTAACAGGGCATTAGCCGAATGTGTTCAATTAATTGGAGTCAGATAATTGCATGCGTCTCGGAATTAAGGAACAAAGTATGCAAGCTCCCATTCAAACTTGCACTACATGTCAATAACAGTATAACAGAGCAAATGCAACCTTATTTTTAAATAGCCCAACAAGCTAGACTGAAAGAGAAATTCTCCCTATAAAAAAAGAAAGACAGTGAATAGCAAGGATACGCATATTTAAATTGCTGGCCAAATGGGATCCCAGAGAATCATGGAAAACCCAATAACAGGACTGTACCCAAAAAGAAGAAAAACTTTCAAAGCAAAGACAATAATTATGAGCAAAGCCAAAAGCAGGAATCTTCAAAATTACATAAAACTCAGACTGAAAAAATGAAGAACAGAATATCAACTAGCAAAACGGACATCTACAAAAATCAAAGAAAAATCAATTAGAGGACTAAATAACAAGAAAAGCTTTGTTAACTCGAGCTTTCCACGTTTAGAAACCAAAACAACATGAACACATACCTTGGCGACATCGAGAGGGTTAACGAGGATGGCCGAGAGGACAGCGGCGCCGGCGGCAGAGAACGACCGTTCTAAGAACCGCATACCGTTATCGGATTTGTTCTTTGAACGTTGATTCTCCGGATATGAAGACTCTGCCACAACTGTAACCGTTGATTGAGACATTGCAGAATCGTGCTCGGTCGAATCCATTTGTGAGGATTGCTGTGTATTCATCCACAACTTTCCCCTATTCTCCGATTCCATCATTGACCTCAATTCCTCTCACTCCAGAACCTCCTCATTCCCCTGAATCCCATCAGAATGATTGGTCAAAATGAAAACATATTCTTTAGCATTTACTCCATAAAGCAGAAATCATTAACTAAAAACCAAAAAAAAATAATAATAATAATGCGAAAACAACAAATGCGATCACAAACACTGAAAGTTTTCTCACCTCAATAGTGATATGAAAGAAAAAAAAAATCCAGTCCGAATCCAAAATAGGGTTAGTTTCCGTATTGCTTGGAGATCACGAAATGAAAATAACTATGAATAGAAATTTTCGTCGAAGGACAAATAAACAACTCTATTGACTTAGGGCTCCATCGGAGCCGTTACCAGAAGTAAACCTGTTCTTAACAAAAATAAATAAATAATAATAAAGAGTAAGAAAATTCTAAACCTCTTGCGGCGCGCTTGTTTGGTGGTGGAGAATATAAGAGAAACAGAGATATAGGAAGTAGGAGCTTGTAGTTTGAGGGATCCAAACACGGCCTTATTGACCGTCCAGTAAAATTATAGCCTTCTAGGGTTTTAATTGACCGCGACGAGATGGGTAGCTGTCTGTGGTTGGAAATAACTTCAAATAAGTGGCGGGGAATATATGGTCATATGAAAGGTGAAGGTATTTTTAATTTTTATTTGGACCCACAAAATTAGTATATACCTTTTTTTTATACTAAATAGATAATAAATATAAATAGTAAAGAATTAACTTCTTTATAAATACCTTATTACATTTAACATCCCCTTCTTAATGTTTTTTAAAGGATTATACTGACACATGAAGCCAAATGATACTTACCACTTTGTATAATTTTTTGAAAAATGATCAGAAATTTACACAATAAATTATAGCCAAATCAAGTTCAATTCGCTAATTTCGCGACCTATGTGAGCTTTAACTGGATTGACCCAATTAACCTGACATTCGAAATATTTATTCAATTTTTTTAAATAATTAATTTAGTAATTAAGATTTTTCAAGAATTTATTTACAAAATTTGATATTTGACTCATGGAGTCAAATCTTTTATAGGATTGAGGTTTTAACAATAATTATTATTATAATATATTATACTTTGTTGTTTTAACTATTTAATTTTTAATTTTTAAATGCATATTTTTAATATAATTTATATAATAATTTAATATTTAAAAAATATTGTATAAAAAATTACGAAATGTTTTAATAAATTACAGTTTTAATATTGAATATATTTTCATTTATCTCATTAATCATATTTTAAATATCTACAATTTTTTGTTTTGTTTATCTCTTAAATTTTATTTAATCATATATGTTTGTATTTTTTAAAATTAAAGATATGATTTAAAAAAATTATATATAAAAATGATAAAAATGAAGATGTACTACCTTATAAATTAGATTAAATTTAATAACTAAATTATCAATATATTTTCAATAAATATATTATTGAAACTAGTGTTAACAACAAAATATTATTTATTCTCAAAATAAAAAATAAAAAATATATATTATTATTTTTAAAATAAAAAAAAATTATTCACTTATTTCTTTTATAATATGATTATATATTCTATAAAGATAGATTTTCAAAACAAACAAAATATTTCATTATTATAAAGTTGATTTTATTCCAAATATAAATTAAATTTATGTTATTAATATTGTAAAAAATTAATAATTTAAATTGAAAAGATGTAATTATATATAAAAGAAAAAATGTCATCATATTAGGAAAAACTAATAGTTACATTCTTTCCTTATCTATTTTTCAATAAAATAACAAAATATTAAATATGTTTAACAACTAATAAATTTTAAAAAATTAAACTTCAAATAAAATATTTTATTTGAATATTTAAAAATATTTTATTTTTATTTAAAATGAAACAAAATATATTTTAACATGATTTTAATTTTTAAAATAAAGAAATATACATATATCAAAGAAATTTAAGATAATTTTTTATAAAAAAAAATATTTGAAGATTATCCTTAATCATACTTAATTTAATTACACTTGAAAAATAATTTAAGATGTACTTATTCAAAACTTGACTCATATGGCTATGAAGAAAGATTAAGAAAGGCTTTGTATAAACTTTTCGATGAGTATAGCAATAAAGGTGTATCAATTTTTATGGCTTCTTGTTTTTTTAATATAAGTTAACCTCCAAGTATTATTAAAAGAGAAAGGGAGATGTAAATTACATTGTCCTTTTTTTTTTAAATTACATATATATATATATATATATTATTTAGTGAATCATTTGTTTTTTAAATTATATATATATATATATATATATATATATATATATATATATATATATATATATATATATATATATATATATTATTTAGTGAATCATTTGTTTGGTTATTTACAGGATTTTGAAGCACTTGATCATGTTGCTCTAAAATATTGAAAAATCTCAACTTGATCTTTATTTAGAAGAGCTAAGAATTTCCTTCTCAGGAAATTTTGATGTGTTGGGTTATTAGAGAGATAAAAACAATAAATTTGGTGATCTTGCAAAGATGGCTTGTGATGTGTAGACCCCAAAAATTTGAAGGCTTATGAGGTTTATTCCTTTGTGGGAGGCAATCCCACATTGGAAATTGACAAGGAAGAGATGTCTCCCTTTCCCTATCAAATGGGACATCTCTCCCTTGATTTGGAGGAGAAAAAAAAAAAAAAGAAACCATGGGCCTCCCCAACCAAAGAGTGGGAGGCCCTAATGGCCCTTAATTAAATATCTTTTAAGGGAATAAATTAGGGCTTGGGCCTATATAATTTAGGTTCTATTAGCCTCTTAAGTTTATTTTTTTATAAGACTATAGTGTTTCCACATCGAAAGAGGTTCTGGGCTTTCGCCCAAAGCTTAGTTGCCGATTTAAAATAAGATGACCTTGGGGGCAATCTTGGCACAAGGGAAATTTTGGGAGAAGATCCTAGCTTTGGAGGCAATTTCAAATTAAGAGGCGACTCAATCCGGGGAGCTGCTCATCTACCAGGTAAGTTTTCTTGACTTTCTTTTTATTATTATTTATATATTATTTTTTTAAGTATTGTCTCTAGATATATATTAATTTATTGTTATATTTAATTAGTCATTTAATTTATAGTCTTATTATTTTATTTTCCTTGTAAGTATATTATTGCTTTTTGTTTATTTAATTAAATTAGTTGTTAATGTTTTTTTAATAATTCAATTTATTTTTCCTTAATATATGAACTATCACCCACCCTTAATTTAATTTTTCCTTAATTTATTTTTCCTAAAATTCAAATTTTCAATTTTAAAATTCAAGTCCTCCAAATCTCAATTAGGGTTCGGGGCAAACTAGTTCCCATAACAGATCATATGGTTATGGATTCAGAGTCAAGCCATTGTTCCTCAATCTGCCAGCTACACCGGAGTTAGCGTAAGGATAGATGGGCAGGAGGCCCCGCATGACCATATTCAAGATGAGACTCAATATGATTCTATGGCATCCCCACTGCATGTTCAGTTGACAGTTTTTCATGAGCCATTGGTTCTTCACGATCAGATAGAGGTGGCCTACCCACCAAATCATGAGTTTGTCACCCACAGTATTACTTCAACACCATGATAATGTACATGGATAGGCTGGAGCAACACTTTCGATAGATGAGGATCTTTGATGGAGTTACCAGTTGTGATGATATTGATGTATGTGCACCTCATTCACCCATAGCATAGATTCATGATATTGATTTTTGATGATCGTGATTTGGATAAGAGATACCAGTCTTACTATGATCATAGTATCACTTATGAGAGAGTTTTACATGCTTATGATGATCCTGAGACAATCGACCTTGGTACAGTGATTGGTATAGAGGATTGAGTTTTGGTTTAGCATTATCTACATATGAGAGAAACAGACTGCTTCACTTGCTTAGATTATACTTGGATGTTTTTGCATGATCTTGTGGAGATATGTTAGACCTCTCCTTTATTGCTCATTATATGTTGTTAGTGCCACATGCTAGACCACTACAACGAGACGATTCGGTTTTGAGAGTCCCCGAGGATCGAAAGCAATGACTTAGCAGTCTCGACTCCACTCTAGAATGTGATCTTACATTATCAGAGAGTTGGCCCCAGAGGGAGCTGCATGGTTGATGGACTTAGATGAAAACCAATTCTCAAAGCCAACCAATGTAGATCAACTGAAAAAAAATTATATTTGAGACCATGGTCGTAGGATGGGTGGCTATCATTTCGGTTAGCCATATACCTTATCACTTGTTACTCACATTTTTTTACCGTTGCTAGCCCATTCAGCCTCACGCGCACGTTTTGGCCTATCTTTCTCCCATAGCCCTACTTACCTTTTCATACCTGGGACAAGGGCCCTTTGGTGTGTAGATGCCTTAGTTTAGGGATCTTATGTGTAAAACCCGAGAAAAAAATTCAATTTTTCTGAAAAATGGTAAAACGGTAATTTCAGTTGAAAACTAAAAATTCTCTAGATCTCGGATGACGAAACGGATCAAGGCTACAAATTGCTCCCGCAAAATCTAGTGACCTATTAAAAGTTTCATCGACTTTAAGACAATCGAATATACACCCTTTCTAAGATAAGTCGTCATGACTTCAGCACAAGATTTTTACGAAAATCTCGTTTCGTGAACGATCAGCTGTTTCATTTAAAATAGTTTTAATCGAAAAGAAATAAATTGTTTCGAAAGAAAACTAATTCGAATAAGTAAATACGAATCCATGTGATTCAAAATAATAATAATAATAATATAATATTATTATAATAATAATAAAAAGGGAAAAAAATCAATAAAAAGGGGGAGGGAGGCGTGAGGAGAATTTTTATTTTTTATTTTTTTCTTTTCCTTGTTTTTTTTCTCTATTCAGAAAATCTGACCGCAGTGTTTTCGTTTCGATCAGCGCAAAGTCGATCTATTAATTAGAAACACACATGACACCAAAAATCTTGAGTTTCACAAACTCCACAAGGTAGGGAATTTTTCTAATTGTGTTATTTCTATCCTAAAAGCTATTTAATGGTTTGAAATTGGCTTAGAGGCCGTGAAAGGTCAGAATTTCAAATTCAAATTTTTTTGGACCGAGTAAAGGAATTTTTAGAATCTCTCAGACTATTTTCGACAAATCGCTAAATTTCGGACTGCTTTTCTATTAGTCGCTGAATTTTCAAGAGCATCGTTTATCGCCAGACGTAATTTTCGTGGACTATTCGTGCGCCTCTAACGGTTGAGGTTTGGCTTTGCTCCCTGACCGATGTCTCGGGTTTTGTAGCGTTTTGGGCATCACAATATCTTGATGAACCACATGAAGGGATCAAGAGGTTCTCGTTTTATACGCCCGAGATTTTGGCCATTTTAAGTGGTTATTACTAGAAAATGAATGACGGAATATTTTTGTGTGTGAAAATGTGTATGGTTGAATGATTCAAAATGAATTGATCGTGCTTGTTAATTGACCCCATGTGAGCTAATTTCAGAATTGACAAGTGAATTTACATAATACGCTTTTATGTGATGAATTATTAATATATATGCATGTGAATATATTAGCATGAATGTGTTTGAATCAAGTATCATGACACTACGCATCGCAACCTAGAACAGCGCGAAACGCGATAGTCGAGATCGTATAATTATGTTAGGTGTTTGATGGTATGCTCGAGAGTACACGCTAGGATCAACACCGCTATAGGTGTTGATTAGCGGTTGACACGTGACAACGTCCAAACGAAGCCAAGACGTGGTTAAAGAAAATGGAAATGGCTTCATTGTATTTTATGCACTCGTAAGCACCTGTAACAGTGAGCGAGTGCATGAGGTGGTTTCTCGAGAGAATTATTCGAGGGTCGACCAACAATATTATTTACTCCGAGCCAAGGCCCACTACAACATTCGAGATTGGCCCATATAATATCAATCGCCGGAGTTCCGCCTAAATTTGATATACATCGGAGGGTTGTCCACAAAATAGATTATCGCAAATTGGCCCACTAATATTTATACCCGGGAGGGTCAGTCTACCGCTAAAAACAAATACCTTTGTTTGGAAATGGTTTTCATTCACGCTGTAACGCACGCTTGGCGATCCGCGAGAACTCGGCGCAGCATGGGTGTAAGAGACCCCGCAAAGATCAACTAAAAGTTATGTTGCCTAAAGAAGACACACTTATTAATGCGATCACATGACTTGCGCCATATGACAGTGAGCTCTGAATTGACTTCGATTTGTTGCCCATCGACACTTGTATCAGGTAATGGAGCCTACAGGAGGGCTCGATACTGGTCACGGGTAATACCAATGACAATACAACACACAAATATGTGATGGATGTGAGACGAGCCTGGTGAGTGACTCGGATATATTACCAATGACATAGAGTGATGAGCCACTGAGCCTGACATGGGCATGGTGAGTCGAGTCTCATTCATAGCATGCTGCAGATATCTCGTAGACATGTGTATGTCAGACTTGGATGTAGTTTGATTATGCGACTATCAGATGCGTGACTTAGCGTGAGTAAAATTTCTCAGAGATTATCACTATCGCTGGTTTCACCGTCAGGACCCCTTCGTGCATGTGGAGTGTGCACGAGGTCTGCCATTAATAGGCCTAAGCTTTTAGAAGAAAGCCTGGTTGCGGGTTGTATCTCGCTGGTGATATACGTATTGTAACGTTATAATTTTAATATATGTTGTATAAGAGACGATAACTCTTGAACTATTGTAGATAGTTGATGTATTTGGGATATTTCAGAGTATTGATGCAAAATCTGCGCTATTATTTTACTCGCATGCACTCGTGTGGTCATTTCGAATATCGGGATAGGTTCTCGTATTCGCAGAGCTCTACTGCAAAGTTGAGACTCATCATTTTTGTGAATGGTGTCGTTACCCAAGATTCACGAGTATTCCGCGGGTTGACGGATTTGGCCAACGACCCCCGGTTTTCAAGGTCACATTATGAGTTATGGACACATCGACATATTCTTTACATCGCCTTACCAATATCTACTCATCAGATCCTCTCCATATCATAGTTTCTATGTTTTCATTCACTTTCTTTCTATCTAACTTTGTTCTATTCTCATTCTTTCCCCACTTAGACTGGATTCATTCATCCATCGCATAGACTCTTTGTCGCGTAGTCACCCTTCACTCATTCCATCGACATTACTTATATCTTTAGCTCGAGAGACTTATGTCATTTCCACGGAGCCGCTTTTATCGCACCTTCTCGCGTTTCGAGATATGTTTGTTTATTGCCATATTGGTTTGTTTCTATTGTTTTATTCAAATTTCCATGCAAAGTATATATATATATATATGGAGGTTCAGATGAACTTCTCGAGATCCTCAGACGTGTGCTTACTTCAGTTTTACTAATATATGTGAGATGATCTGATCCTCTCCTGTGGCTTCAGCCATATCATTCATCATTTCATTTATCGACTTACATGTCTTCCCCCATGCAGTGACTTCCTGCAGTTCTCTGCCATCATCATCAATTTTTTTCCCATCAGTTATTTATCTTCATACTCTCTCATTTTCACATTTATCACCCTATATATGTTGATGACATGAGTCCTGATGTTTCACTTCTACATTTATCCTCTTACTTATCTCTTCACCACATGTTACACTTTTGTGTCACATCATTATTAGTATTAGTACTTCCATCGATGTTCTTATGTCCAGCGCCCATGAGACTTTACGCATGCGGGCATTCCACACACGAGGCACCCGGGCCAGATCATCGGTACTTTTCAGCCTAGTTTCCTTCATTTCTTTTTTTACTCTATCACCCCAAGCCTACATTAAGGTCCGTGTCGTAAGACCACCCTAAGGCCATGGAATCAAACGTTCTCTTTGACAACATCTATTTGGATAGGTATATGTGACTTGGTTAATATCTGGACATCATCAGTTCGCTTTTTCCGGAAGAATTCTACTAGTGCGCCGATTTGTTTCTAGTTGTGGTCTGATGATCTTCAAGAATTTTTCTCGATGACGATCTTATGTCAATTGGTTTCTTGGATTTATGGAGCATTCAATGTTGTATTGGGGCATACCCCCCTAGTTATTAGGACCATATAAAGTTTGTTGGTTCAAAGGTAGACGCCCCTCACGAGATGGTATCGCGCTTGATACGGGGGTTTCATCATGTTTATGTTGGGATGCCATCAGCATATCCTGGTTATCGTGGACCATCCGAGTTTGTCAAGCTAGTGGTAGACCAATCATCGAGATGGTGGGCCATGCTTTGATATTATGGGGTTTCATTATGTTTATGTCAGATGCCATATTGGGGCATATCCCCTTAGTTATTAGGACCATCTAGAGTTTGTTGGTTCGGTGTAGACTGCCCTCATCGAGATGATGAGTCATGCTTTGATTTTCTAGAGTTTCATCATGTTTATGTCAGATGTCATACTTGGGCATACCCCCTAGTTATGGGGACCATTTGGAGTTTGTTTGGTTCGGTGTAGACCTCCCTAAGATGACGAGTCATGCTTTAATATTACAGGGTTTCATCATGTTTACGCCTGATGACACCCGTGGGCATATCCCCGCTATCGCACCATTCGGGAGTTTGCTGGTTCGGAAGGTGGTACGCCTCGTCGAGATGGCGAATCATGCTTTGATATCATGGGGTCTCATCATGCTTATGTCGGATGCCATACTGGGGCATACCACCCTAGTTAACGAGATCGTCTTAAGTGGGTTGGATGGTATGGACAACTATTATCGAGAGGATGCAGATCATTGTGACACTTCAAGGCATACTATTAATCGGAGTGTAATTTTGCATTACTTGTTGAGGTTATATAGTCTTTAGAGATATGAAGATGGTTTTTATTGTGGATGATCTTCATTGACACGCGTTTCCTGCTGTTTATTTAGTGATCTTGTCAAGGCGCGAGTTAACAAAATGTTTTTCGTGAAAGTTATTTTCCAATACGCCTGTCGTTGTTTTCATTGGTATCCAAAAGCCGCTTCCTTTAGTTTAGAGTTCGTGAGTTGTTTCCTTCCGCCATGCTCAGAGCCAAGTGTTTTCAATTTGGCGTTCAAAGTCAAGTTTTTATGCGATGCTCGTGAGTCGCTTTCTCTTCAATTCCGCATTTAGTGGTCGCTTTCGCCATGCTCGTGAGTCGTTTTCCTTCAATTTGGAGTTTAGAGCCGTTGTTTTCAGTTTGGCGTTCATAACCTTTTTTTTTTCCTTTTTTTTTTTTCAGTTTGGCGTTCAAAGCCATTTTCCTCAATTTGGCATTCAAATCCATTTTCTTCAGTTTAGCATTCGTGAGTCGTTTGGTTCAGCTTAGCATTTAGAGCCGTTGTTTTCAATTTCCATGCTCGTAGCCGTTGTTTTCTGGCCACATTCTCAGAGAGTGTTTTCTTCCAATTTGGCCAGAGCCATTTTCTCCAAGCCATGTCAAAGTCAAGCTTCCACGCTTTGGCCATTCATAGTTGTTTTCTTCGCTTATGCAGAGCCATTTTCCTTCGGGCCATTTGTGTTTCTTCAGCTTTGGTATTCAGAGCCCTTTTTTTCTTTTTTTTTTTCATTTTGGCATTTAGAGTCGTTTCAATTTAGCGCTCAAAGTCGCTTCTTTAGTTTGACGTTCCGCCATGCTCAGAGTCGCTTCGCCGCCAGCCGCTCCGCGCCAGCGCTAGGAGCCGTTGTTTCGCCATGCCTGCAGCCTCTTTTTTTCTTTTTTTTTCACATGCTAAGAGCCATTTTCTCCAATTTGGCATTCAGAGCCATTTTCTCCAATTTGGTGTTCAGAGTCGTTTTCCTTCGCCTTAAGGCTTGTGAGCCATTTTGCTTTCGGGCCAGGTTATGAGTCGCTTGTTTTCACTCATGCTCGTAGCCGCTTTACAGCCATTTTCCGCTTTTGCGTTCAAAGTCGTTTCCATCAATTTAGCGTCCATAGCCGCTTCTCTGGGCCATTGCTCGTGAAATGCTCTTTAGTTTGGCGTTTAGAGCTTTTGTTTTTTCAATTTGGCATTCGCAGTCGCTTTCCGCGGTGTTCGTAGTCGCTTCTCTGGGCCACGCGTTTCAAAGTCATTGTTTCCTTCGCCATGCTCAGAGCCATTTCTTTCACATGCGTAGAGCCGCTTTCTTCGCTTTAAGGTGCTCGTGAGCCGTTGTTTCTTCCGCTTTGGCGTTCGTAGCCATTTTCTTCTGGCCAAGGCGAGTCATGAAACTCACTCATGTCAGAGCTGCAGAGCGGCTTTGATACTGGGAGCCATTTTCTTCGGGTTTGGTAACAAAGTCAAGTTTCAATTCGCATTCAGTCGCATTTCTTCCAGCCATGAGTCATTTTTTCGGGGCCAAGGTTCAGAGCCATTCTTTCTCTGGCCATGTCTGAGCCGTTGTTTTTAGTTTCCATGCTCAGTAAGCCATTGTTTTTAGTTTGGCGTTCAAAGCCGTTGTTTTCATTTTAGCATTCAAAGTCATTTTCTTCTGTTTGGCGTTCAAAGCCGTTTTCTTCAGTTTGGAGTTCAGAGCCATTGTTTTCTTCAGTTTGGCATTGAGAGCCATTTTCTTTCGGGCCTGAGTCTCAGAGTCGTTGTCTTCGCCATGCTCGTGAGCCGTTGTTTCATTTCGCCTTTAGGTCGTTGTTTTCTTCGCCATGTTCAGTCTCGCTTCCTTCAATGGCATTCAGAGCCATTTTTCCTTTTGGGCCATGCTCGTGAGCCATTGTTTTCGCCAGCGCTCGTGAGTCGCTTTCGGGCCATGCTCATAGTCGCTTTTCTTCAAGCCATGCTCATAGTCGTTCTTTAATTTGACGTCAGAGTCATTCTCCAGCCATTTTCTCGTATCGCTTCTTAAGTCTTCAGATTCGTATCCATTTTCTTCTCGCTTACGCTTAGAGCCGTTTCTTCGCCATTCAGAGCCATTCTCTTCGCCGTGCTTGGAGTCAAGTTGCTGTTTGATGTTCGTGAGCCATTTCTCATCAATTAGGCGTTCAGACTTCGTCCACATCACATCTTTTGCTATGCAGTTTAGAAGTTTGACTTTGTCTTCTATAAATAAGGGCGTTCAAATTTCGCCTCTACCTTTTAAGACTACAAACGCTGCTCGTGTTTCGCCTTCCCTTGTGTTCCTTCAAGCTGCACTGCATATTTAGATGCTTCACCATAATTCGCACTTTAGAGTTCATCTTCATTAAAGATATCGCTTAAATCCGCATTCATGGTCGCTAGCATTGCCCACTTTGGATCACATTTGGGTTCTTTCGCTATCTTACTTTCCACTCATACCACGAGCTCACAAGGAAATCTACATCTAACCATTATGGGGTTTTCATTAGCATACCATTTACAAATGAATCTATTCTCTAATCAGTTTCACTATTTTGTCGAGCATTCACATTTTTATGACAAAGATGACTTTGCAAGTTCATCGTTATACAAAGGCACATGACCATTTTAGCACCCATATGGTCGACTCATTGCTCAGATTGACATGTGTTTCACCTTTCGATAATGAGACCTTCTTGATTGAGGTTGGATCTATATCATGGGCGGACTATAGGTTATCTTGATTTTTGTCATCTCGCCTTAAAGTGCCTAGCCCTTTGTTTTGTCTCTGTCCCTCGACACTTTGCTCATTTTTCTTCGATAGAGTTCATCTCACTTTTCACACCTACGTTGTACTTCATTGTTCGTGTTCATTACACTCGTGAACTCTATCGAAGAGCGGCAATCCCACATTTGAAGGCTTATGAGATTTATTCCTTTGTGGGAGACAATCCCACATTGGAAATTGACAAAGAAGATATGTCTCCCTTTCCCTATCAAAGGGGGCCTCTCCCCCTATATTTGGAGGAGGAAAAAAAAAAAGAAATCATGGGCTTCCCCCACCAAAGAGTGTGAGGCCTTAATGACCCTTAATTAAATATTTTTTAGTAAATAAATTAAAGATAGCCATATAATTCTAGCCTTATTATTCCCTTGCTTAATTTTTTAATAAACTATAGCCTTCCCCCTCACATCGTTTTGCGCCCCACGGCCTCAAACGAAAAGTTTAATTTAAAATAAGATAGTCTTGGGGGCAATCTTGGCACGAGGGAAATTTTAGGAAACGATCTCGCTTGGCGCAATTTCAACTCGGTATGCGACTCTAAATTCGCGGAGCGCCGTCTACCGTAAGTTTTGTCGACTTTCTTTGTTCTTTATATGCTTATTTTTTTAAATTAATTGTCTTATATATATATATATATATATATATATATATATATATATATATATATATATATATATATATATCATTGTTATATTTAATTAGTCATTAAATTTATAGTCTTATTATTTTATTTTCTTGTAAGTATATTGTCATTTTTTGTTTATTTAATTAAATTGGTTATTAATATTTTTTTAATAATTCAATTTATTTTTCCTTAATATATGAACTTTCACCCACCCTTAATTTAATAAAATTCCCAAATTTAAAAAATTCAAGTTCTAAATTTTCATTTCTCAATTTTTAAAATTTAAATGTCGAAATTTCAAACTTCAAATTCTCAATTTCTTATTTTAAAATTCAAATTTTCAATTTTAAAATTCAAGTCCTCAAAATCAAATTTCAAATTTTCAAGCCTCCAATTTCAAAAAATTGCAACTCCTAATTTCTAAAATTCAAGTCCCCTGTACCCAAATTTCAAATTTCAACTTCAAACTTCAATTTCAAACCGGTTTTCAAAAATTTCAAACACATGGTTAATTCTACAATTCCTATAAAATGGAATATTGAGAAGTTAATTTGTGTAACATATAAATGGACTTAGGTGGGGCCCGACATTCCATGTATCATTTTAATAAATAATTTAGCATATGATCTATAACCACTTTAATCGAATTTTAATAAGCTTGTATTTTTTTATCAAGACTAATGATTGCTTTCCAATTAAGAATGGGCTTCAATACGCCGTTCGTGTACATATTTTTCCCATCCGATATCAAGTTGATTATTTATTTATATACGCTTCTCAGCGATGTTTTCAGACAAGGGATTGCTTATCTTCGATATTCATTACTGACAATAAGTTCATATTTTCCTTGGCCATTTAAGGAAAGACCCGACTTTGCCGCTATGGCATACGCTCCACATCCCTTCCCGGGATAAGTAACCCGACCTCGAACCTGTACTGATTCTTATCAGGAGTCACATTTAAGGTTTTTCTTTCTTATTTTATTAAGCTATTATTTTATTATTTTGGTATTATTTACTTAATTAGTTTGATACTTTGGTTATAACAATACTCTATCATTATTAATTTATTTAAATTTGTTTATTATTATTATTTTGTTTAGACTTAATCATTTAATATATTAATTATTATTATATATATTTATATATTTTTATTTTTGCTTGAAGAATTATAAAATTTAGAAATTATTTTTTAACATTTGTTATAAGATTTGATCCCGTAACCCACTGACCGGTCGGGTCGATTGAAAGTTAGTCAATAGAATTCATCAGGATGAAATGAATCTATTTAACCATGTACCTAATAAGATTTTGGGACTAAACTGACAAATGACTCAGCTACTCACTCTAAATACACCCTCTAAAATGTCTTTCACTTGTTTTCTACATTTTTCAAATATATTCTACAAGTAACTTTTATCTATTTTATAGTTCAATAATCCCTCGTCTTTTCTAAAAGAAAACCTCAAAAAATATTTTTAAACAGAAATTAGGGTTTCTTTAAGGAATAGATAGGAGTAGCTCAATTGGTCGGCTTGGGATTTTAATCCAATGATTATCGATTCGAGTCCCCTTAGAACCACTAAAGGTTTATCCGACCGTTAACTTTAGGATCTCATGGATAGTCCGGACATCCACGGTTACCAAATAAGGAAAAAAAGGAAAAAAAAAAAAAAGAGAATTGACAGGTGGGTGTTGGTATTTCAAGTGTCTACTCTTAGCTGTGTTGTTTATTGGATTCATAATAGGATTTCAACTATGTTATCATCCATCAACAGGTCAGAGATTAGCATCAATCAAATGTATAACAACATGGTAGAACTTAAAATCTGGCCGGCAAACAAAAGTTGGAATCCATATTCCATAATGGGAGATTCTACCTAGCAATCAATCACTTGTTCCAAATGGATAATATAATATGAATTGTCCCAACTTTAGAGCAAAGCATATAATTGCTGTTCTACATTCCAGCACAAGTCATCATCAATAAGATAACCAGTAAGACGTGCAGAGTTAGTTATTTGAAAAATGGCACCAATTCTTCCTTCTCAAAAGGGGCTGCCAACTGGTCAAAGATCAATTCTGGTGCAAGGAAGGTAGAAATTTGCTAGGTTTCTTGAATCTTGCACGACGTGAAGTTGCTAACTTCTTCCTTTCATGCTGTGGAAGGTGTTGAAAGGTAGGAGAAAGGTATTTGGATTCATTCAGTTCACACTCAAGATGACTAAAAGTAAGATGACATTTTCCTTGATTTTCAGGGAGAAATCTCATGACCATGAAATAATGATCGAGTAAAATGGGTAAAATAACCCATATACAGGTGATGACATGGTTGATCTTCGTGATCATAAGGCAAATTAAGCAGGTCAGCTTTGTGGATATGGCAACAGACCCAGAAAGGCAGCTCTATCTAAAAGTTCAAAGGTAGATATTGAAATCCAAACGGAAGACAGACTGCATTTATCAGAACACATACCATCGTATGGTTAAAGCAACTGGCACATGGGTAGAAAATCTTATCCATAGCTTTCAGTTTACTTTAACATGACCCAATGGGACTCCATCTGCAAAGAAAGATATAAGAAACAGAGTAATTAGCTTTTTTTTCCTACTTCTGCTTTCCTGTTCTTGACCTTGCTTTCACTTTAATATTAATAGCAAGCACACATATATTGATATATACACAAAAAAATTATACATTCAAACATATAAACACATTTGTAAAATATACCCACACAAGAATATGAGGATTTTTCTATAGCTAAAACTAGGGTAAAAAAAACAGGAGTCAAGTGTTTGACAATGATACCTTGTGTCAAATTGAAACATATAACTAAAAAACTAAAATTGGACATGGACCATAAATCTAAGGTTCTACGGTTACATATTAAAAACTACAAAATTTTCTTCACTTTTTCTTTGTTGAATATATACTCTTGTCAGGTACACTTTTGATAGTAGGCTTGTCAAAAATTTTAGCCCCAAAACCCTTGTCATGTCATGTTGAAGTTGGGTGTTTCACATAATCTAAAGTGCCTATGTATCATAAGCGTATAGAGTCAACTCAGCAAGTCAATAAGTATCTCAATAAAGTTATTATACATTGAAGACATACTAAATACAATTTAAATTTCATGAAGTTGTGCAACTACCTCCAAAACAGATGTAAGTTTACTAACTCTTAGTTAATTAATTTCATACTAGCATGTTAGGATTTGCAAATTATTAATAGGTAAACTACCCTTGTAAACATCAAAAGAAAAAGGCAATTTTAGAAACCTTGATGGATATAATTCCATGAACCACATGATAACAGCCAGATTTCAAGCCGTAGTATTACACTAAGCATGAACCTCATTCTTCAGATCTTGAAAATATTCAGTATTGCCATGTGGTGGCTTTGAGACATGATGACAAGAAACCGGAATAACAAATAGGCATATATGAAATTTCAGACTCGAAAGCAAAGCAGCATAAGAGGTTTTTGAGCCATGACCCAAAAAGAAAGAAATAAATAAATAAAATTAAAGATGAAAGATTAAAAGAAGAAGAAGAAGAAGAACCCTCTACTGATAAGGATGACTTTAAAACAAGTGATTGAATCCAATTAAAGCCTATCAATATACGGATATGAAAATAATATGTTAAAAGAGCATTGGCAGCATTGGCCTTCCTTCGTTTGTAAACATGCTTCAAGAAAATGATTACCATGCATATTTTAGGAAAAATAATAATTGAATTAATGATACTGTTTGCAATTACACAGTGTTTGAAACAAGCAGCGGGCTCACTATCATGAGAGAGCTGACCCATAACTGTTCTCCTCATAAAGTTACAATTGAACAATTTTTTCATTTTCACAGCCACCTTAGCATCTCCTATATCTCTTTAGTTTTGAAATCAGATGGACGTATTGACCCTTATCCACCATATGTCTTATTACTTCATGAGCCTCTTTAAGCTTTCCAGCATTTCGCAGATTACCAACCACAGTATTGTACACAAGAAAATTCGGATTACAACCTCTAGATTCCATTTCTTCAAGCATGGAGCAGGCCTCCTCAAACTTACCTGCCATACATAGCCCACGGATCATAGAATTGTATGTAAATACATTAGGTAACTGTCCTCTCACAGTCATCTCTTCAAACAATCCCTGAGCCATCTCAAGCTCCCCAGCCACCATATAACCTGTGATAATAACAGTATAGCAAGCCACATCAGGCATACATCCCATCTTAATCATCTCATCAAAAAAATACTTGCAGGCATCCAAGTTCCCAGCCCGACTCAATCCATCTATCAACGTGGTGAAGTGAAGAACACTTGGGTTAAAACCAACTTCTCTCATATGATTCAAAAGATCAAGAGCTGCAAGTGGCTTGTTCCCTTTTCCAAGAAGACGGAGAAGGATATTGAATGTATGAAAATCAGGGGAAAACCCATTTGTATCCAATTCTTCAAGCAATCTATGGAACTCATCCATCCTAATTTCAACCTATATTTTTAAATAATATAACTATGTTGAGGTTAAAATATCAGGAGAGTGATCCTTAAGTAACATCCATTGATGAACCCATTCTACCAATTTGTACTGCTTTAAACTAAGAAGGCAAAGTAGAATTGCATTATATGAATGCTTAAATGGCCTATAATTAAAAAAATTCGACTTTAGAAACCTCTCCACAACTCTCCTTGCCAATCCCGCCTCACCACATGTACATATCAAAATCTGGAATGTTCTAGCTGTAATTGGAAAACCTTGCTCAGTCATCTCATCGACTAATCTCCACATTGCTTTGAACTCATTAGATTCTGCAAAAATCTTCATTATCAAATGGTACGCATTCACAGTATGCCTATAATTTTCATGCTGACCAGACCACACAAAGAACTTGTACCCCAATTTGGCACACCGTTCCCTATTTGTGCAATTCACTCTTTTCAATATCTCTAACAGAACTTCTCTAACAAGAGCACCTGAAACCCTTATTTGCAACTCATCAAGAGCTGCTATTGTATTGAATCCGGGGCTATGTTGTTGAAGAACTTCAAGAACCCTACTAGCATCAAGCCTTACATTGTCAAAATAACTTTTTCTTGAAGAGGAAGAGCTTCCAGAGCCATTATCAGAAACAGGATCCAAATCAGAAACCCCCCAAGCTTCTCTCAACGGTTTCTCTACCCTCATGAACCCATCACCCATTTGGCCATCATTCTCTACCCTCATAAACACATCATCCATTTCGCTGACATTATCTAACCTAATGAATTCATCATCCATTTCGCCGCCTTCAGAGCTTTCAGTGGAAAATAACATAGAAAAACGGCAAAAACAGGGAAATCTCCGAAAAAGTCTTGGGCCCAGTAGAGCAATAGACTTCATTGTAAGAATCTTTCAAGCAATTCCTAATACCCATTATTCCTTTAACTTTACTGAAAACCATGAATCACTGGTATATCTGAACACATAAAACTCGGAAAAAAACATTCTTCGAGTAACTTGAGAGAAACCCAGCAAGCTAAAAACCCCAAATACTATACGCCAAGAAAAAGCTATCATTTTTATGCCAATTGAATCTGGGTTTCATGATCAAAACACAAAAAGCAGTGAACAAAAGAACCAATTAGGGTTTGAAAAAAAAATTATAGTAAGGGTTAATGGTGAGCATTCTAGAAGGCGAATGGCGAGAATGAGACGGACAACTAACCTTTGGTTAATTCGATTTACTGGAGATAGATTCGGCCCCCTAGGTTTTCGGCTTTGTGACCAGAGGCAGAGGCTATCCGCCAAGGAAGAGGATGAGGAGAGTGAGGCTTGAGCCTATGTTCCAACTTCCAAGTAGTAAGCGCACCCGTGCTCATCACGTGCCATAGTAAGCCTATGTTCCAACTTCCAACTAGTAAGCGCACACGTGCCATGGTACGAACCAAAAAAAAGTCTAATAAATAACTGAATTTATTTTTTTCATTATCCGTATGAAATTAAATAGGAATACAAAATTCACTATTTTAAAAACACAAAGACTTAAATGGGGAAGGTCTCTATATAGAGATAATTTATCATATTATAATTAAAATATTTAATTTAAAAAGAAAGTAAAAAAAAAAAAGTGATATTCCAACTTCCAAGTAGTAAGCATACACATGTCATAATACGAAGCAAAAAAAAAATCTAATAAATAACTGAATATGTGTATTTTTTTTTTTCATTACTAGTAGAAAATTAAGTAAGAATTCAACATTTTCACGGTAGAAAGTTCATCATTTTTAAAAGATAAAACATAAAGAGGGAAGGTTTAATTTATCATATTATAATTAAAATATTTAAATTTTTAAAAAAGGTATATATATATATATATATATATATATATATATATATATATATATATATATATATATATATGATGTTCCAACTACCAACAGTAAGTGCACACGTTCTCATCACGTGCCATAGTACGAAACAAAAAAAAAATCTAATAAATAACTGAATATGTGCATTTATTTTTTTTCATTACTTTATAGGAAATTAAGTAGCATTCTGTTGTAAACCAAATGATCCTAATGTGTGAGAAAGTTGGAAGCAAGTGGCGGAATTGGCAGAAAAGTTTCACACATGTTGTCGGTATGCTGGTAAGCATGGTAACTCTTTACTGACGATCTCTTTCAACAAAGCGCCAAGCACTTTATAAGCTCTCGACGATACAAGATACATAAACATTATTAATAAGACTTATCACGAATCTACGATTCATTGACGACCCATAGATTTATTGTCAGACATGAATCTCATAGATCCACACAAACCCATTAAGTTCATGCTAACTATTTTCCATGATGCTGGTCATTCACATTTATAACACTTCTCGAATTTATCATTGCGAAGAATATGCTCTATTAAAACTTTACTAAAACCCGTGGAAAATCCTAGTGAAGGAAAAAGAGTACATAATTTTATCCGTTATTTTAAATACATCGCTAAGAAGAAGAAAAGAAAGAAAAGGAAATCAATGAGAGAAGATTATCGCAAAGAGCGTATAATGCTTCATTCCCTTTTGTCTACATCTCATCCCTAAGACCGTTGAGCCGAGTCCAATTCTGGATACTAGTTCTTCAATTTCTTCAGAGGTAGTGCCTTTGTAAATATATCGCGAGGTTATCACTAGATCGAACTTGTTGAATATCGATAACACCACGCTCAATATCATGCGAAAGTTAAGAATTTTCTAGATATGTGCTTCGCTCTATCACCTTTGATATATCTCAGCCTTCAATCGCGCTTACGCATGTCGTATTATCTTCATACAAAAATTGTTGGTACTTCTCTTGATAAGACAACCCACATGTTTTATGGATATGATTGATTATCGACCTAAGGCCAAACACATTCTCGGCTTCTGTTTCATGAATTGCCAGGATTTATGGTTTGATGATGTGGCCGTAATTGTTTGCTTTGTGGAACGCCAAGATATAGCAGTGCCACCATATAGGAAGACATAACCCATTTATGATTGTCCATTATGAGGATCGGACAAAAACCCTACATCTGCATAACCTACCAATCTAGACTTGGACGAAAGAGAATAATATAAACCCATATCCATTGTGCCTCTAAGATATCGAAATATCTATTTAACCCCTGTCCAATGTCTTCTTGTAGGGGAAGAACTATATCTTGCTAATAGATTTTATTTGATAAATGATATATCAAGTCGAGTGTGACTAGCAAGATACAGTAGTGCACTTATGGCACTCGATATGGTACTCTCGACTAAGCAGCTTCAGTCATTTCCTAGGTCGAAAAGGATCCTTAATAGTTTCAAGTGATCTCACAACCATCGGAGTACTTAATGGGTGTGCCTTATCCATATAAAATCTTTTAAGGACCTTTGATATATAAGTAGATTGGTGCATAAAAATTCCATCATTGAGATGTTCGACCGCAAAGACAAAATCTGTTTCCTCCCAAGGTCTTTCATTTCAAATTCCAATTTTAGGTACTCATAAACTTCTTTGAAGCTCTTCAGAGTTTCATGATGCTTTAAATCATCACCATACTGCAATTATCACAAATTGTGATCGATATCTTTTATAAAAACACACGGACAGTCAGTGGTCATTATTATAACCTCGCTTCAACAAGTATTCGCTGCTTATCGTATCACATACGCCCTGTTTGTTTTGGGCTACAGAGGAGACCTTGCGCTTTATTGAATAAAGCTCTCTTGGGTTAGAGTCATACCTGTCAGGCAACTGTAATCCTTCAGGGATTTTCATATAAATGTCATTATCAAGTGAGCCGTACAGGTAGGCGGTGATTACATCCATGAGACGCGATTTGTTTTTCTACAAATCGCGTACTAATTAAAATCGAAAAGTCAGGCATCCACCACAGAGAATATGTCTCTTCATAATCAACACCGGGTCTTTGTGAGAACCCTTGGGCAACCAATCATGCTTTATACCTAACAACTTCATGATTCTCATTTCGTTTTCGCATGAAAACCCATTTATATCCTACAGGTTTTATACCATAAGGCGTCAGGACAACAGGTCCAAAAACTTTACGTTTTGCTAGCGATTCTAATTCACAATCTATGGCCTCTTCCATTCGGGGCTAATCTTCTCGATGTCTACATTCTTCCATAGACATTGGTTCCATCCTCATTTCATTTGCAACATTTTGCTCAACATGATATGCAAAATATCAAGCCGATCGATTATTTCATTTGCCCATCGCTCCTCGGGCTCATAACATAATTAATAGAGATCTTCTTCATTTCCATCAATCTTAGTACCTTATTCCTCTTTGGAAACCGACTATCCGGAGTTTTACTGGGAAATTTTCTGTCACATTTACCTCAACTTGGTCATTTGTATCCTTTGCTCCTTTCATTTACGAGGATTCAGACCTTTGAATCGACAGTCTGTCATTGAAGTTGTCCCTTTATCTCATTAGCTTGCAATAAGTTGTCCTTCAGGAACAACAATTCTAATAGGAGCATTTGTACCGGCATATGTGACTTAGTTACTCTTTTGGATCAAGAAATGCATCCGCGCTTAACTTGCTAAGTTTTGTAAATGAATTATCTTTCAACTTCCTGCTCACATTAAGCCTACCGGGAGAGATCATAAAGTGGGACATGATAATTCATTCCAGCTAATTAATAGTCATTTAGTTTCTCCCCATGTCAGTAAAGTTTTTCATCAAACACAATCGACAAAGCGTGCCATAAATAAATCTCCAATAGATGGTTCAAGATATTTAATAATACAGATTCATACCAACATATATTCCTTAACCTCCTTCGAGGTCCCATTCGTGCGCGATGTGGTGGAGTGACTACAAACCCACATCCAAAATTCAGATGGGAAGTATTTGGTTCCCTAATTACGAACCAATTGTAATGGGGAGAATAAATGATAACTTATGGGCCTTATGCGAATCAGTGCTGCGGCATGTAAGATAGCATGCCCCCATGTAGATATAGGAAGTTTTGCCCTCATAAGTAATGGTCTCGCAATTGTAAGACCCGAGAAATTACAATTTCTAGAAAAATGGCAAAATCGTTATTTCGGTTAAAAATCCAAAATTTATTCTCTAAATATCGGATGATGAAACGGATTGCACCGTTGGAATCGTCTTGCGAAATCTAGCTAGCACGTAAAATCGAAAATTCCGAGATAATGGAGCGACACGCCAGGCACGCGTTCGGCAGTCAGAAAACTAATTCTTCGGCGCGACGAAAGTCACATATAACATGTACTCATGTGCCAAGGCGGTATGAGTAGAGAAATGATGAAAATGGATGAGATAGTGCCGAATGTCAAAACTGGTAAATGAAGGGACATAATAGGCATTTTGGATTTTGATTTTAAGTCACAAAGTGACAAAATAGTGTATAGTGCATCTTCTCCTTCATTAAGCCAAAAGAAACGTGTGGGCAAGAAAGGGCGAAGGGGGAGATGGTGGCCAAACATGGAGAATTCTAGAGAAAGAACGCTCCGACTTCTAGAATATCGAAACATCCGATACGGCAGCCTTCGACAAGAAGGAAAACTGTTCTACGCGGAGCGGCCTACGCTGCGGTACTGTATTTGTGAGTTTTGACAACTCCGAGAGTAAGAGTGCTTTCTCCTCACTTGGGTTTACACTTTATTTAAGTGTTTTCAATGTTTCGGCTCGTCGAGGCCTCGAACGGTTATACTGACGGTCCCAAAACCCGACTAATTCGATATAATTTTTTATCACCAAATGGAGCTAAATCGTGAACTCGACATGGACTGCTTGGGTTAAATGGATGATGAATTGTTCAATAAATCATGTATTGGTTTGTTTGGAGGCTCGAAATTCGCCGGCTAAAACTCTGGTTCACTAGCGAACCGACATCAGGTTGGGAAGGAACAGAACTTGTGGTTTTACTGCTCTCGAATAAAGGATCACAAAATAAATTTTAGAAAATATGTTTGGTCGAAAGTGATTTAAATTGAATTGTTTCGTAGGATCATTAGCCAAAGTGAGCTAATTTTGATGTATGAAAATGAGAATTCTGCATGACATGATTGTGTGAATTGATTGTTTGTAAATATATGCATGTTTATATATATTTACATGTTAATTGGGATCAGATTGAATTGGCACATGCATTCCATATGCACTGAACACCCCAAGACTAAGTGGAGATGAGTGCATGAGATGAGCCTAGAGAAAATGGTTCGGAGGGTAGTCTAAAAATATTAATTATCGGAGGGTAGTCCACATTAAAAATATCAATCGTCGGAGCGGCCCAATTGATATTCATCGGAGGGTAGTCCACAAACAACTAATATATCAATCGCCTGAGCTACCCAATCATATATACATCGAGGGTTGTCCACTAATAAAACAATAATTCTCATACGAGGCTTAGGCGAGGAGAGTCGCGAGGACTCCCCGAGATTTGAGTTGGTCATGCAGGCTATCTGCTAGATCATGCATTTGCTTGAATGTATGTTTATTTTGGAACACAGACCGCACTTAGGTGGAGAGAGTCTAATTTAGTATGACATTCCACTATCGAGCATTAGCTTACCTTGTCGGGAGGATATTATTTTACGTACAAGGAGCGTATGAGGACGTTCTGCCTTAGAGACCGAGATTTGTGAAGAAAGCCGAGTGTGGCTTTGAGGGAATTTTTCTCGATGTTTACATGTATTAGAATCCATGTGTTTTAATATATGTCAGATAAGAGTAAACACTAACTCTTAACTATTTGATATAGCACCATACGCTTGGTATGTTTTTAAGTGGGTATTGTAGCAGGGGACCAAGAGGCCGCTTATCCATATTTGTATCATTGTGATTATATCGACCCGCTTGGGACAGTTCTTCATGCGGTATTGTATTTCCTGGGGTAGAGCCCCCGCATACAAAGGAGACTCGCCTCGATTTTCTCAAGTGGAGCCGAGTAACCCGACATTCACTGTATTCCGCGAGCTGACTGGGCCACCACCCCCGAAAACGGTGGGCTACAATCCTGGTATCAGCCAAGGTAAACGACACTGGGAGCCTCTGGGTATAGTTATAAGTTTAGTCCTGATACAAGCTTCACAGCTTGGTATCAGAGCCTAGGTATACGGCTACCTAAGGCTTGAGGGGAATTGGGCTTAGGCCATAGTCTTTGAGGAGTAAGAACATCACCACTAGGTGTGGTTCGATATTAAGTTTAGGTATGAGATTACCTAGGAAATCACGGGAATAGAACACTGCATGCATGGTGTTTGATGTGTGATTGTGTGTATAACATGAGTTGTATGTTATGTGAATGATGTTTATAACATGGTTTGTGATATGTTATGAGGTTTGTGTGCTTGGTGATTAGCACATAGTGTGTAGGAAAAGTGTGGAGTTTTACAGTTAGTAAAACTGGAAAAGGAAAATAAATGAAATAAATTATAATAAATTTAATTGGGAAAAGGAAATAAAATTTTAATAAATTTTATAGTTGAACTCATAAAAGTTTGGAGTTGTGTGGATGTAGTAATTAAGTTACTGCATGTGGAGGTAGCAAGGAAGGCTACTGGTAGAAATGAAAAAAAAAAAAATTGAAGGTTAACTCATAAAATTTTGAGGGGTAAACAGCAAGAGTTAGCTATCAGATCCCGTAGCAGCGTGAAAGCTACCGGAAGACTTTGAAAAATAAAAATTTTTCGTGGAAAGGCAGAAAACTCGAATGGCTATCGCCAATTTCAAGATCGGTCACTAATTCGGTTGCGGTCGACAGAGGGCGCGTAAAGAAACAGGCAGGGGCTGCGCCAGAGCGGGCGCACGACGCCGCCGCTACGCGCCACGACCGGGCAACGCCGCGACGACCAAGTTAGATGTATGCAGGTCGCGACATCGCTTTTGGTGTCGCGGACCTAGACTGATAGGTTGCGTCGCGGAGATCCTTTTGATGTCACGACCTGGCTGGATTGACGACAGAAGATTTGGCGTCGCGACCAAGGTTTTTGAGTCGCGACAAGGACGTTCTGTGAGGGGAATGCATCGGTCGCGACTGGATTTTGGTGTCGCACTGAAAGCCCATCAGGGCGTAAACGGTAGGTCGCGACATAAAATTACGTCGCTGGTTACGTAGTGCAAATTTCCGGCGAGTGGTCGCACCGCTTCGTGCGTCGCGACTGATCGCTCGGCGGTGTCGCGACACCGACGGAGCGTCGCCGGCCACGGTTCCGCCCGCCCTATGGAGTTCGGTGTCGCCGACCCTAATTTTTGTGCCGCGACCCAGCGTTTGTTGGGCAGAAAGAGGTCGCTACGGGATCGACGCCGCGACCCGACGACCGCCTAGAGGTCACTTAATTTGCAGTTGATGTCACGACCGGCCCCTGGCCGGGCAAGGAGAGAGGTCGCGACAAGCGCCCACGACCGGGCGCTTATGCGCCGACCGCGCACGCCGAAGCGCGACTCGCTACCGTCGCCGGCTACGTGCTACCGCCTGCCGCGGAGCGCCAGCTACACGCCCACGACATGGGCACCGCAAGAAGCAGGCGCTAGCTGACCGCACACGCCGCAAAGACACGACACGCACCGACCCCGGGTGCGCTGCATTGTTCACAGTCATTGTTTGTTCATCGTTCATGACATTGTTCGGCGAACACCGCTCACGTGGTAAAAAAAGAGTACAAAAATTTTAAAAATTTTTTTGGGGGTGATTTAATATATGAGATATTCATATTGCATTGACTATAAATGCATTGACGTAGTATGTGAAAAAATTTTCCGGTGTGTGAATAGTATCTCGAGGCTGTGTTTATGTCTCAAAGATACTTCATTAAATTTTAAACTTGTAATTAGATAAAATTTTCAAAAAAAAAAAAAAATGAAATTTTCGCAAATAAATTTTTGTTGAAAACAATATTTTAAATGGGGACTAATTGGCTCAGACACCCGAAATGTGCAAGGACAATGTGTATACACTAATTTACGTATGATTAAGGCTCTGGGTCAGTTTGAGCCTGTAGATACCGTGATTTAGATTTAACTTGCCATCGAATCAGGAGTAGATGGCTGGGGTCAGAGGACGAGGAGGTAGAGGGCGTCCAAGGGTACCTGGTCGACACCACCGCATTTGATCACAGTCTTTATTGGAGGTCAGAGGTAAGGCACAAGCCGCTATCGCACAGCTAGCATAAGCAGTCGTGGAGGTCCCAGTAACCTCCGTGAGGTTTAGAGCGCATCATCCGACAATCATAGGGGAGGAGATCTCGGGCGAGACACTACTGGTTCATGCAAGACGAAAAGGTGTTAGAGGCTGCGGAGACAATTCTCCGACGTAACCCGATTAGACTAAAGGTCAAGGCTCCGGGCCTGTGAGGGTGAGGCCCAAATATGGTGGAAATGGCAAGGACCTCAGAGACCTAGAGGCGATGATACGGCTGCACTCGTGGAGCCGCTCATGGGTACGCACTTTCCAGAGATCGCAAAGGCTCGGGGGAGTTCCTAGTCGCTAGGCGCACGACCGGTGGATGGATTTCAGGACTGGGGATCACAGAGATACCGATTGGTTGATGATTACGTGGCCACAAACTCGCCAAGGTTAAGAGATTCAGAACGGGTCAGCTGTCTATTCGTTTAATTGTAGGACTTCGCCTACAAGATATGGATTCCATGGCCGGACAACCCCGACCATGCAGAGAGTCGGGCTTAGAGGTCGAGACCTGTGGCGAGCCGCCAGACGTAAGTTCTCCCTCTCAGGATTAGTGGCGCAGAATAAGGATGATAGGTCGAGGTTGCGAAGTCAGGAGATCTCGACTTTACTCACAATGGACTTGAGGAACATGGACATGTCGTCTGGCGTCATCCTCGGGAATGGATTGGTCGATACTTATAGGTCGCTATCAATTGTGAGCTGCAGGAGGGTTACCGCCTACACACAAGACGGTACTCGTGGTGGTATTCAAGGACAAGCATGACATTTCGCCTTACAAGATATGAGTCCGCAGTGGTTAAGGACGCTAATGCTGGCTAGCGAGCCTTACTCAGAGGACGAGGTGAGACCGCATATAGATCTACCTCGGTAGTTTGCTAGCACGGTGACGTTTTCCGATGAGTTACCGGATTGCCTCCGCATAGGATGTAGACTTTGCACGAAGTTACACCTAGTACGCCCATATCTATGACTCCACATAGATGGCACCCTGCTGAGCGTTAGAACTCATAGTCCAGCCTAAGGAGCTACTGGACAAGGGTCTATTAGACCGAGCACTTACCATAGGGCGCTCCGATTCTATTTAAGTGGCAGTTAAGGACGCATCTTCGATCAGGTATTGATTAATGACAAATAATAGTATTACGATCAAGAATCTGCATCTATTAATGAGGATCGACGATTTGCTCGATCACAGAGGAGCGAGTCTACCCAAGATGTACCTTCAGACCGTTACCATCACTCGAGGGTTAGGATACAGCATATCCCTAAGACAATGTTTAGGACACGCTTATGGGCACTTTGAGTTTACAGTAATGCTCCTTCGACGATCGCATCGCGCCACAAAGATTCATGGATCTCATGCATAGGGTATTCCAACCCTATTTGGACTAGTTTGTCGTAGTTTTGTGGATGACATCTTGATCTACTCCCAGTCAGAGTGGGAGCATGAGTATCACTGAGATCGCTTACGCTTGCCGAGAGACCATCACCGTACGCCAAGCTCAATAAGTGTGAGTTCAAGCTACCGAGGTGAGATTTTCGGGACACTCAAGTCGCATCGGGAGGCCACGACCCAGGAAGGTCGCGCGTTGATGAGTTGGGAGAGGCCGAAGTCAGTCTTCGAGATACGTAGTTTCTAGGATTACCGGATATTACAGAGATCTTAACAGGATTTCTCAGATACAGCACCTACGGCAAGGTTAACCCAAAAGGAGGCCAAGCTCGACGAGATGACCGATGCGTAGGAGGCATTCCAGAGTTGAAGAGGAGACTTACTACAACTCTCATCTTGATAGTTCCGGACAGTGGACAGGGGTACACGTTGTATTGTGATGCCCGAGGGCCGATTGGGATGTGTTTTACGCACCGAGGGTAGTGCTAGCGGTTCTCGTCATTGAAGAATCACTAAACAGTAATTGGCCCCACACACGACATGGAGTCATGCCGTGAGTTCTTGAAGATTTGGCGCCACTACTTATATGGCGAGGAGGAGTTCGAGGTGTACTGCACCACAAAAGTCCGAAGTATATTTTCACGCAGCTGACCCCAATGGCGAGACAACGCAAATGGATGGAGTTCCTGAGGATTATGACTTCACTTTGCATTACTCATCCCGGGTAAGGCAAATGTGGTGGCTGATGCACCCAGTCGAAAGTCACGAGGAGCGCTGGCTAGCATAGCTTCCTGGAGCGGCTGATGCTCGAGACTGTGGGACAACTGGCAAGACAAATGGTTGCATCAGTGGTACCTTGGGAGCTTAGTGCTACACTGCCCCGCTGAGCGCAGTGATTGGAGTCCCCAAAGGGCAGGACGCAGAGATAAGGTCCATCAGTGGACCGAGTACACAGCACGGCACGAGGGCTAGACTGCTCACGTAGATGGTAGTCTTCACATGGGATCGTAGTGGTTCCTCAACAATCGATTTGAGAGAGATTCAGTGGAGTTTCACCGCTTCCGATTCGCTGCGGCATCCGTGTGGCACTAAGATGTACCGTGATCTACGCCGCGCACTATCGAGGGAAACGAAGAGACATCGTAGGGGGACTTTGTTCGACGACAATCTCACATGTCAAGAAGGTCAAGGTCGTGAGCACCCGGCCGCCAGGGTTACCACCCACTGGAGTGTGGTCGAGCGGAAGTGGGCACCTATGATGGGACTTTAGACCCACTTGCCACTGACACAAAGAAAAGCATGACGCGGTATGGTGATAGTGACCTGGCCACTAAGTCGGCATTTTCTAGTCATGCGATGACCCGCACATTGAGAGAGATCATCACTACATTCGAGAGATAGTCCTACTACATGGAGTACCGCATCCATGAAACTTGACAGATCCTGAGGTTTACTTTCGCGCACTTTCGAAGAGTCAAAATACTTACGAAGATTACCACCGACGACGGCACAACGCCCCACCCCTCGACGCATGGTCACCGAGAAACTATACGTATTGTGAGGACATGCTACGAGCATGCATCCCGATCATAAGTGGTACTGGAAGAGCATTTGCCCCGCCGACCCGCCTACAACAACAGCTACTGTGCGAGTATGGGCCGTGATGGCAATCGTACGAGTATCAGGATGGGAGGCCACAGATCATCATATGTTGGACCGAGGTGGAGAGAGCTCCACCATCGGTCCCGATTTGATTGTAGACACCGAGAAGGTGAGTTTGATACGACAACTTTCCTCACCGCCACAGTATCGAGAACACGCCACCCTGGGAGTCAAGGCCGCATCACGCCATGCTGACGCCAAGCAGGTGAAAGGGTCGTTCCTGAAGCGGCAGCCACGCCGGTGTCCATCAGCTCGATACTGAGAGCAGCACTGTAGCGCATCTAAGCATGCTATTGATTTCACATGTCGTGGGTGTCCACAAGGTATTTCACGTCTCCATGCTCCGAAGTATACTCCAAGATCCAGCTCATGTGGTGGATCGGGGGACAGATAGATTGACACTCCGATGGGATCCTTCGAGGAGGGACCAAAGGTGCATTGTTGATAGTCAGTGACGTTTTACATGCAAGACCGTGAGGCTAGTGAGAGTGCCACAAGACTACGATGAGGAGTCAACGTGAGCAGAGACATCGGCTGCGCCACCTATCCCTTCTGCTTAGTGATGAAGGTACGGCTAGCTCGCTACATTTAAATGACTCCGGCTTACATGCATGGTAGAACACATTGTATTAATGCATGTTAACATGATCATTCCGACTTCGATCAAATTCCTTTTACGAGTAGGAGAATAAGATCCGAGAAATACAATTTCTAGAAAAGGGCAAAATCATATTTCAAGTTAAATCCCAAATTTATTCTCTAGATATTTTAATGATGAAACGACGCAACGTCGAATCGCCTCACAAATTCAGCCTAGCACGTAAAAATTTCGTAAAAATTCGAGATAGTCAGAGTTGACACGCCGATAAGACGCTGCTCGTGCCATAAAAACGAATTCTCACGCGACGAAGTCACATATAACACGCATCGCGTTTATACAACAGCGAGAGAACTGGCGAAAATGGACGACGAGATAGCGTCGGCGTCAAAACCGTAAATGAAGCGGACATAATAGGCATTTCGATTTTTGATTGAGTCACTGTGCTCGATAAAATAACAGATAGCAGATCTTCTCCTTCATTAAGCCGTTAAACGCAATAAGAGTGCCGGCACGCAAATCGCCAACACGAGAAATTCTAGAGAGAGAACGCCCTGACTTTCTCTAGAATATCTGGCGATCCGACCGTCGCAGCTTCCCGACAAGAAGGAAACTGCCCACGCAGAGCGGCTCTACGCGTACCAGATTTGCGAAGTTACCAAACTCCGGTATGGTGAGTGCTTCTCTACTCGGTTTTACACTTTATTTAAGTGTTTTTCAATGTTCGCCGTCGAGGCTCAACGGAAACAGCTGATCGGGTCCCAAACCTCGGGACCTAATTGATATAAATTTTTGGGACACCAATGAAGCGTACCGCGAACCGACAATTTAATTGTTTGGGTTAAAATGGATGATGAATCGCTCAATAAATCGCTGTTGGTTTGTTCAGGCCTAAATGGCCGTGAAAACTCCGTTCACCAAGGACCGGAGCAATTTGTGCTTTGAAGGAACAAGAATCAGTGGTTTTAATTGCTCGAATGTTGATCGCAAATAAATTTGCAAAAATATGTGTTTGGTCGAGTGATTTAAATTGAATTGCTCGTGTAGGATCATTAGCCAAAGTGAGCTAATTTTGATGTATGAAATGAGAATTTGCATGACATGATTGTGTGAATTGATTGTTTGTAAATATATGCATGTTTATATATTTACATGTTAATTGGGATCAGATTTACTCTAAGATATTTATTCCATATGCACCTGAACACCCTAAGACTATAGGAGTGGGAGTGCATGAGATGAGTCTAGAGAAATGGTTCTGGAGTGGGTAGTCTAAAAATATTACTATCTGGAGGGCAGTCCACATTAAAAATATCAATCGTCGGAGAGGCCCAATTGATATATATACATCGGAGGGTTGTCCACTAATAAACAATAATTCTCATACGAGGCTTAGGCGAGCGTGGAGAGAGTCTATGAGGACTCTGGATCTCGAGTTGGTCATATAGACATTCTCGTTGCGTAGATCATGCATTTGCTTGAATGTATGTTTATTTCGGGAACATTGCACTCGCACTTAGTAAGAGTAGCCCACTTAAATAAGGATTCCACTAATGAGCATTAGCTCAATTCCGCTTCAGGCGATAATATTTTGCTGCATAGGAGCGTGCGAGACGGCCTGCCTAGAGACCGAGATTACAAAGAAAAGCCTGCGAGTGTGCTTCAGGGTTCTTTCTCCCGGGTGTTTACATGTATTAGAATCCATGTTTTAATATATGTCAGATAAGAGTAAAACATTTGAACTCTTAGAACTATTGGATATAGTGGGATTCATAGTTGGCATGTTTTATGGGTATTGTAGTATGGCCCAAGAGGTCGTTTTATCCATATTTGTATCATTGTGATTATATTGACTGTTTGGGACAAAGCCTCATGTGTATTGTATTTCAGAGCTCCCTCGTATTAAAAGCGGAGACTCTGGTCTCGATTAGTTTCAGCCAGAATCTGATATTCACTTGTATTCCGCGAGTTGACGGGTAGTCAACGGACCCTCGAAAAATGGGGCGTCACATCAACAATTCTGAATTTCAAAATTTAAAATAGTATAATATATCATAATAAATTATCCCAAGCTATATAGTTAAAAACTAACATATAAACGACAAAAAACAATAAAAGTGATACAAATTAGGTTTTACATTATATCATATAATGTAATAAGTCAACTAATCAACCATCAAATATTAGTTATAAAAAGTCCAAAAAATGAGGAGAATGTATCATATAAAATGGAGTATAATGTAAGTATACTATTGCCTTTGTTGAAATTGTTACATCATTTGCATCATCTGTTCTTGAAGTTGTGTTTGCACTCTTTGCATTTCCATAGTTTTTCCATCAAATTCTTCTTTCACTTCTTCTCGTGTCTTCTTTTGAACTTCTACCAACTTCTCTTCAAATGTTTTAGTTGTTGTTATAAACTTTTGTTCTGTAACTCTTAGCATCTCTTGGGTATTTTCAAGTTGTACTGACAAAGTAGATCTTGATTCCCGGTACTACTGCTACCAAAGACTAAGGTAAGAGTAACATCAAATCCATAGCCTTGAACACGTTCATGTCTCTCTCGACCCATCACTTGGGCATATATGTCATCTACGGATGTAGATGCTACAGATGATGCAGAAGTAGGAGAAGAAGAAGACATCCCTTCAGGTTTGGATAGTAACTAGTCAAATTGATCTTGATATTACAAAAAACAAAAATAATTGTTAGACTTGTACAAATAATTTAGTATGTAGCTATGATTGAACTACAAGTATATAAAATTTAGATACTTCATTGCCATGATCAAGTGTCCCATCTTTTTTTGTATGTGTTAAGACAAACATCTTAACTCTGGTTAGGCTCGGGCCGATCGTCCCTTTTTTTTCATGTGCCTCTATTCTCTTACAAGTAAAACAATTGCTGGTTTTTTATGTACTATTGATGTACAAGAAAATCTTATTAATAATAAATTTTCTCAACCCGGCTCATGTCTGGATCACAACTTTTGATCCCGATGTATGCTTTATGACTGTTTCATCTATTAGCTTTATTTTTCGTAGATATCCTATATCAATTAAAAATAGCATATCACACATAACTACTAGAGCTCATAATAAAAAGTCATTATAAATAAAGTATTAAATTAGATAGAACTAATAAATATGATCTTATTAGAAGATGAGTATGAAAAGATACACTATGAAAAAAAATCATTATGTTTACCTTTACCTTAGGTGTGCCCCAAAAGTTAATGAGCCACGTCCATTCATCATCTGATAAGTATGGAGGTTTGTAGCACAATCTCTCTTCATCTGTATTATAAGGGTCATAATACTTGGCCTTCATCTCTGAACATATTTCCACAATATGAAATAATGTAGCTTTTGCATGTTTCATCAATTTCATATTTCTCCTATATTTCATGAAAAAGTCGTATATAATTAATAAGTTTCATTTTCAAACAATAACATTACAATTTATATGAATAGTAATTGACATACCAATATCAATGCCCAAAGCTTTTCCTTTACATTTTTACTAACGTGATGCTAATCTTGACTTGACGGTACATTGTACGAGATCGCAACAATGTCCCCATGTAACTAGAAAGTCTTTCGTCGCTGTCAATAAACAACTTGGTCAGGGATGAAATGTGTTGATTTTTCACGAGTTTCGTGCCAAGTAAATCCAAGTTATGTGTCGGGCCTCAGGTCCTCTTTGCTGTGAGGAACCTTCTAAAAGTAAGAATGAAATTATAAGAAACATAATTTATTCTCTTATATAAAATTAAATAATCAATTTTCATTGGTTTGAGAACAAACATATGTCAATACAAATATCATAAGTAAAGCTAAGCATAATTATCTTAAACATACTAGTAGTGGAAGTATCTAAAGGACCAAAATCACCAGAACTAGTAGAATTAGTTGCAAGTAGTTGTAACTGCATGTTCTGTTGTAGATTGTCCGAGTCATCCTCTAGAGACATTGTCTGTACTCTTCCTCTTCGATGAGACATTTCCTATATAATAAAGTAATTTATAAAATGAAATATAAATAAGTTACATAAATAACATGAAATAAATTACAACGTATATATCAAATAATATATATATATATATATATATATAGAGTATATATATATATATATATATATATATATATATATATATATATATATATATATATATATTTATGTGCTTACCAGTATAATTAACTACACATCATTTATATCCTCATCATGAATAAATTCATTATCTCTGTCACACCCCCAACCCCCGCCTAGGCAGACGAAGGGGGCACGAAACTATACTGAAACTCTTTACTTGTTTTTTCAAACATTGGTGGGCTAAAGTCTTATAACTGAATCAAAATATTATATACAAAGATACAAAATAAAACTACCACCATACATTTACATCGATTAATACCAGAGCGCAAAACCCATAGTGATGGACTCCTACAAGTGTGTCGACTGAAGAAATGCGGAAGATCACGAACGCCCTCCTTTGTACCTACACTGATTAAAAACCCTCGTGCTGCTTTTAACGCTTTAGTGGGAAACATATGACTTATACATATACACATGCATTAATACTCTTTTATAGTAAGCATATAATAGTAACAGATATACAGTAGCAGATAACATATTTTTTCATGAATTCATATAATAAGCTTATACACATACTTGTACTTATAGCAGATTTATACTTGTTCAGATCTCCCATAGGAGTTACAGATCCACTACAACAAATTGACAATTTACATACGGAAAATTTTGTAGGTAATATAACAAATTCCGGTTTGCACCAAATTTACTACTTCGAATCGGCAATCATATTTCGCTATTGTTGTATGAGGTAAATAAATTATCGACGGAAAATCGTAGGTAAATTACTCACGGAAATTCGTTGGTAAATTGTGAAAAGTGGTAGGTAAAGTTGAGGAAAATCTACAACGCGACGGGAATACCTCCATAATATTCGTGAAAGAATATGTCGGTAATTTACCTACGGCAAATGTGTTTGTAGGTAATCCGTCGGTAATTGACAACCACTTTTATAGGCATTCCGTCGGTATTCTGTCAGTAATTTGCTACAAATATACTTTGTAGGGATTTTGTTGGTGATTTTGTAGGTAATCCGTCAGTAATTGGCAACCACTTTTATGTAAAGTATCTTACTTCTAAGATTCCTGGGTTTGCACTGGCTATGAATTTTGTTGGTGATTTTGTAGGTAATTCGTCGGTAATTGATGATTACTTTTGTAGGTATTTCGTCGATAAATTTTCAGTAATTTAGCTACGGAAGTCCTTTGTCAGTATTTAGTCGGTGATTTTGTAGGTAATTCGTCGATAATTGATAGTTATTATTCACCACTTCTATAGGTATTCCGTCGATAAATTGTAGGTAAATATAAAAACATATTTATATTTTTACTACTATAATTTGGCTCTTAAAACCTAATTAAAACACATTTTATGATTCTCATAAAAACAAATTTATATATAACAATCATGCCTAATAATATAACACTGACATATCCCAATAGCAAAAAAAAAAAGAATAATATTCTGAATAGGTTAAATGTATTAAAAAAAAAAGTACCTAAATATTTCGAAAGTATTAAACAAAGCACCTAAATAGTTTAAAAGAATTAAAGCTACATAAAAAAGTACTTAAACAGTTCACTATTATGGAGATAAATTAGCATCATCCGAAGTGTGATCATCGCTAGATGTCCGATGCTCATTACCATGGTCATGCTGGTTGATTGTTTGGTACTGCGATTTGTCCAATTTTTAGACATTTTCATCCAAACGCCTTACCAGCCAGTTATGTCGTCTCTCGCAAATCTCTAATCATTAAATCTTGATCATTAATTCTGTGTTGTAGCTGCTGAATTACCTCTACATTTTGTTGAGAAACATTAAATGCTGATGTGGAAGAAGAGGTAACACCAAAATCATAATATTGTGTAGCTTGTGAGCCAAGCCCATAAACTCGACCTTTTTGTTGTCTACCCACAACATCTAGAAACATATTTTTTTTCATCTATTGTTTCATTGTTTTGTGTCAGTTGCTCTCGCTTAGCCTCAATAACATCCTGCAAATACATAAACATATTCAATCAGAATATCAACTAAATGAAAGATAAGACATAAATAGTCAAGTGATAGAATAATTTACATTAACATCTTTGGACTTTTATTAATGAAAGTCTTTCCATCACCATTTTTTGTATGTGTGTGAACAAACAACTCCGGAGCAGTGGGTGGTCGACCTAGTTTTCTAACCTACACATGTAGTGACAATTCAATTAAATTAAGAATTAAAGATAATTGCAAAAGGAAAATAAGCATAACTAATTCACAAACCAAAAAGAAGGTAAAAATCTACTTAATTAAATAAATAATAATAAAATATTACTAGTCGTTTCCCATGCTTGTAATGCAGCAAAGGTTCTCCTGCGGTTAGTCGATGGTGTAGACCCACGCCAGCGGGCCTCGACTTCCCGTTTGCAGTTTTGATCACAAACTTTTTGAACTTTTGGGGTATTTCATTTTTGTTTCCAATTCTCCCATGAGTCTTCAGACGCAAAATCTGACTTCTTTCCTTTTGTCTTTATATCAGACATCATGTCTTGGTATCGGCCTTTTGCTTTGAACAATCATGCTGGCTTCATTAGTGCATTTAAGGCCTCATCCCAAATACATTGTTTCTACAAGAATATATATTAGTTGCACGTTAAGCACTTCCAAAAATAGCTTTGACATGAAGATAAATTTAAAATTTTTATTAAATTGCATTAAGTAAATTGGATTAATTTCATACCGTAAATTCCTCATAATAGAAATCCTTAGTTTCCCTAGAAACAGACTTCCAATTGATCCCTTCCTTGTCTATCTTTTCCTAAAAAATCTTCCTAATCTTGCAGAAGATGGTCCAGATGGTTCCAAACTACAACCATAATTCAACATAAATGCAAGAACAAAAAAAAAAAAAAAAAGAGATAGCATGATCAAAAACAAGGACTACATGAACAAATGCATTACATGTGAACTATAAAATAATTACAAGCTCATTTTTTGCCCATTGTAGGGCGCATACCATTTAAATACAAAATTTTTAAGTATAAATTTCAAATAGAATATAAAAATTTCCCTATTTCATGTCGACATGCAAAGTCACATTCTTAAAATTTTTATTTCCTATTATTATGTTGGGTAGTAAGTACTGTAAAGGGCTGAAAAATCATAACTTTTATGAAGCTTTCCTCATTATTACATGAATTATGATTCACATTGAGAATTTGTGACAATTTAGAGATAAATAAAAATATTGACTCCGATGTATATTGATTCTAAAATAGATTTGTGAAGCTAGTCTTGTTGGAGAATAAAAGGGAAAAAATCAGAATGTAATTTACTTACAAATTGTTGCATAATGTAATCGATTTTCAGATGTCGTAGACTACGATATAAACCTGAGAATGTCTTGTTGAAGGGCGTAGATTGTAAATTTGAGTAGAAGGTCTTTGGTGATGAATCGTACATTGAGCACACATGAAATTTGCTGCTTATAAGCTTGAATGTAGAGAGAAGTGGAGAGAATCTTTGCTATAGTAGCATTTCCCGAGGTGTTAATTGCAAACTTATATTTGGAGCAACTGGCAGTGGAACTAGTGTTGATATGCAACGTATGTGTAGAACGTTGGAATGGTGAAGATATTTGTATAGTCCTTTGTTTAAGTAATGTCACAGGATTTCTTTGTAATAGAGTTTCTCATATTTGGTGTTTAAAACTGTATCATTTCAAGTAAATTGTTGAAAAAATAAAATATCCATAGAAAGGAGCAAATTAAGAAAAAAAATAGCATTATTACACATTCATGATAATTGCTAGAAAAAATCACAATATGAAATGGACAAATATTCTGACAATAATTGGATAAACACCTAATGCACATTGCATAGACAACGAACATATCCATAAATATCAAATATAGCTTTTAGCAAAGTTAAGAATATGAACCATAACCTGATATGATGCAAAGAAATATAAATAAATTAATGGTAATCATGCTCAGTATCACTAGATTCAACATCTTCATATTGATTTCATTTTCATGTCTCTTACATTTTGACTCAAGTAATGGTTCCTCTGAGTTCATTGTCATCTTATTCAAATCAACATGTTCTCGATAGCATCATTCAATATCAGCTAGATTCATAGTACTTCTACGTACATCAGTATGTTTGTTCAACTCTGAGCATTTGATTAACTAACTCATCTTCTTGGAATGCAATATTAGTAGTTACTGTTTTGTCAACAGCTGGAGGAACATCGATAATAGGCCTAGCTTTAACTTTGCATACTGCCAACCAATCAGACTTGTCTTTTCTCAAGCTCGGATAAGGTACATAATATACTTAAGCGACACATAAGCAGTATAAGCGGTTCATCATAACGACTTGCACTTGTAACATCGACCAAAAATGTGTTTATGAACCTTCGTCCAACATTACTTGATGGGATCAAACCAATTGCACTTGAAAAGTATAGTCCGTTTAATTGGTAGCCTTGGGTATTCTAGCTGCAAAATCTCTTTTAGCTTGCCATAATAATCACTCTCTGTTTCGCTATAATTTGTGCCCTTTATACAAACTCCACTATTTGAAGTTGACCTCATAGAACCATGTGATTATGTATGAAATTTGTAACCGATATGAAATAAAAGAAATGTCTGACGATTCGTAAAGGGCCTTTAGCGAGATATTTAACAAATGGATTGTCAATGGCGTTATCACGTGCCTATAAATAAAACAAACTGATGTCGATTTGGGGATCTAACATCTTAAACGTCTAATTGTTGTATTAACATCACTATTTTACAATGCACATAATTCTCAAACCATTCTTGCCAAAAATTCTTATCAAGCTTCACATCAAAGCTCCTGTGACAATGTCAGGTGATAATTGTTTTATCTCATGAATATACATGCTTATGAAATGAAAATAGTTTAGAACAAGTGTTATAAGTAATAAGTATCCCTTTTAAGTGAGCAGAGAGATATTTGTCCTTACTTCACATAGCGGATCAATGTCCTCACAATTCAGAAGAACATAAGTTCGTGCGGCCCTCATACTCATTTTGTGGGGATAACCTCTTTAGATTTTGATCGTCCATGCAATTCGATAGGGATGTTTAAATATTGAAGTGTCCCTTCGATCTCATCACCATCACATCATAAATCATTTAAGAAATTTGCTCAAGCCTTCTTGTATACACATGAGGCTCAAAATAATGTGAACAAAGTGGATGCTTCTTACTAAGTAAGCATTGCAAATTGAACCTTCCACCTTGACCTTTATTGTGACATTCTTCTTGAAGTAATCGAGAAACCTATATGAAACAGGATTTGCAAAATTAAGTACAAAATTTTACCAAATTATTCACTTTAAGAATATTATAAAATGTGGAAAAATATTGAACTTTCGCTTTTGAAAGGATACATCCATGGTGCTGCCTTTGGACCAGCGATTTTGCCTCGTAAGCTGATTGTATTGGAAAGGTGTTCCATTGAATCAAAGAAACCCGGGAGGAATATACGCTACAATTTTGCAAATAATAATTGGAATATCTCTTTCTAATCTCTCATATCTTCGCTTTGATTGTTGTTGAAGTTATTAGCACAGAAAGGCTTAACTCACATCGGCTTGCCATACATTTGTTGGAAGGAGCTCACAGACGATAGGAATTAAGCATTTGTGAATACATGGCAATCATGGCTCTTCATCCCAACAACTTTGTGCTTTCTCATGTGTCTACACTTTTGCTTGTATTTGAAGCATAACCATCGGAAATTTAGATTTTCACTAGGTATACTGCAATATTTGTTTCTTTGGGTTTATCGGTGTGTAACATACCTTGGGAAGTTTTCTTGTAAATTCATTTTTTTTTCTGACTCGGGCCAGCCCGGCCAAGGTCCTTTAGATCTTCTCTTGCCTTCTCATTATCTTTAGTTTTCCTTGGCTTTGCATAGCAAGTATTAAACACATTTTCAAAAGTCAAGTTCTTCTCAAATATGCATCACATACAGATTGTGTCTAATTAGTTGACCTCCAGGTATGGCAAATCCCAAAGATACTCAGTTTATTCCACCCACAAGCCTTAATTGGACCATTAATAACCGTAATCAATATCAATGACCTTTTCAACCCCCAGTCATTTATTTGCTTTTAGGTTGATTAATCGGTCATTATAGGTGGTGGTGGTGCCATTCTATTCTATTCTTTAGGAAGGGAGTTTTGTTACGCCCGAATGCATGATGAAAGGGAGAAACTTATGATGATTGTCAAGCGCAGGTTGTCTTAGGCCATTAGTCAATGTAAATGCTTGTGAATGTTCCATCTGTATAGACGAAGCAGAGTTCTGGGATGTCTCAACGAAAGCATTGAATATGCGGAAAATCGCTAATAGTCCACATGGTGCGCTTTCATTTGAAAATTACATTTCGTGACATCATAAGTTTACGTGCTGCCCACTTCCAAAGTTGTTTCAATTTTGCTATCAAGGTTGAAGGAAGCGTTTATCTTGTTCTTAGAAGTTATTAGGCCGGGAACAATTATAGATAAGAAGAATTAAAGTCTCATGTGCACATCCATGGTGTAGTATATGGGGTAACTATTATTGGCCATGATGAATATTGTTGTCATGATTGTCCGAATGGTTGAAAACCATCGATGCACAATCGATCTCACGATACGACTCTCCGAAGCAAATGAAGGATGTACGCGGCTAAAATGCTTCCATGCCTTAGAATCAGATGGATGACACATTGTTCCATCTTCGTGAATATGCTTATCATGCCATCGCATATGTGCAGCCGTTGCTGCTGAAGCATACAACCATTGCAACCTTGGGCTTAGAAGAAAGTAATACATCCTCTTGAATGACACATTTTTTTTATGTTTCTCTGATCCCCTTTTCCTTTTAAACCGAGGATGGTTACAAAATTTACAACTTATCAATGCACTATCATCACCCCAATATATCATATAGTTATTGTTGCAACAATCAATCTTCTCTACCGGAAGACCAATGTAAGACCCGAGAAATTCCAATTTCTAGAAAATGGCAAAATCGTAATTTTGGTAAAAATTCTGAAATTTATTCTCTAGATCTCGGATGAAGAAACGGATTTCACCATTGGAATCGTCTCACGAAATCTAGCTACCACGTCGAATTTCGTCGAATTCCGAGATAGTCGGAATTTGCACTTTTTTCGAGGCATCGAGTTTCGGGTGCCGAAAAATGACTTGCGATGTGACAAAAGTCATATATAACATGTACTCATGTTACACATGGTGCATGGGTAGAGAGATGATGGAAATGGATGGCCGAGATAGTGCCAAATGTCGAAAATCCAAAGCTTAGGGACATAATGGTCATTATTTAAATTTTAAATGACACTAAGGACAAAAGTGAACAGTGTCGTCTCCTACTTAAGTCAAAAGACCAAAAAAAACGTGAAAGGGGGAAAAGAAAACTTGCAGTAGCCGATTTTTGAGTTTTTAAGTGAGAGAGAGAGAGACTTATCTCTAAGTTTCTAGAGCGTCAGGCCGTCGGAATTCTTAGGGCGAAGAAGAAGAGGGTTCTCACAGCGGCGAGACTCTGGCGTGGACTATGGTTTGAGGGTTTTGTGACAAACTCCGTGAGGTAGAGGATTTATCTACTTGGGTTTGCCCATTTAAGTGTTTATAATGTTTCGATTGGATTGAGGCCTTGAACGGCGGTTTGATGGAATCTAAAACTGGGGCCAGGGTTGTTTGGAATTTATGGAACCTAAATTTATAGTGCGTGGCCCCCGCTCCGCAATTTGTTGGAGTGGCTAATGGTGTAATTTATGCCATGGATTGTGTTGTGATATGCATAAGGCGGAAATGGTAGAGTGAAATTCGGAGTTCTAAAGTGAACCTATGATTGAGTAGTGCCGAGAACCTTGATAACAGGGGTTTCCTTTGTTCATATAAATAATGTTTACAAAATATTTTTGTGAAATAATGTGTTTTTGTTGAGTAATTCAAATCGAATTGCTCGTGGTTGTTAATTAGCCCACGTGAGCTAATTTTTAGTGTAATGGAATGTGAAATTGCATAACATGTTTGTGTGATTTAAATAATGTGAATATATGCATGATTATATATTTGCATGTGTTATATAATTGTTTTGGAATTGACATCATGCATTCCATATGCCTTTGGGGCACCTAGAGCGATAGGGTGAGTGCATGAGGTGGTTTGTTGAGAGTGGTTTCGGAGGGTTGACTAATAATAGAATTATCAGGTGTGACCATTCTGATATCGGGTAGTCCATATAAAATATCAATCGTCGGTCATTGATTGATATACATCGGAGGAGTTGTCCACTAAATAGATCATCGGGTCGATCTCTTCTTTATTATCACGAGGGTTGTCGCGATTAAAAGCAGTATTTTTTATTTTGAAAATAATAATGTTTCTCATACGTGGCTTAGGCGAGTGTGAAGTCGATGAGGACTCGGGTATGGGTTGATCGGGTAGACATTCAAGTAGGATCCACGCATTTGCTTGAATGTATGTTTTCGTGGGCATTGCATATGCACTTGGGTGGAGAGTAACCCATTTAGGGTGATTCCACTCTTGGGAATAGCTCACTTGTCGGGGGGATATTATTTTGGTCTGAGGAGCGTTAGGGGACGGGTACCATCCTGGGTGATTTAGAAGAAAGCTGGGTTATGGCTTTGGTTTTGTTATGTACACATGTATTAGAACTCTATAAGTTTGATATATGATGTATAAGGATAATCTTATTAACTCTTGAAACTATTGTATATAGTTGGGATTTATTTGGATGAGTATTGGTTGTGGGCCCAAGTGGCCGTTTTACTCATATATATGTCATATTGAATTGTTTGGGACAAGTTTTGTTCTTGGGTAGAGCTCCACGTCTGAGAGACTGCGATTTTCTTAGTCGGGTGGGTTACGCGACATTCCGCAGTGTGCAGCCAAGTTGGCGGTGAGTCAGCGGAACCCGGAAATGGGAGTGTGACGAAGGCCTTGAACTAATTTCTTTGTTCTGTAAAAATTGTCAACCATTTTGTTGTCATCTGGTAACACCTCTTGTAAAAATCGAATGAAATCATCATAACATCTCTTTGAAAAATGATGCTATGACTTCATATGCAACAATCTTGCTACCGCAGACATCTGGGAATGTGTAGTGCACCGTCCATAATTTTCATCAGCGCATTAGGCATGTCATAAATTTTATTGTGCATTCAGATTAGGTGCTTCTGTGAAGTCATTCACCAAACTCAATTTTTATAGCATCAAGAATCGTTTTGGTGAACATGGATTCGTTGGTTCTACATCAATGGCTCTAGTTAAATGGCATGTTGATTGCTCTGAGTGCATACTCTCATATGGTTCTCCATGTCTATTCCACACATAATATTCTGGAACAAATCCCTTCCTATGAATGCACCTAACATCATCGATTTCAAGAACTTCACAGTTATGACACTTCTTACAAAGGACACCTTAATTAGGTCACATCGGATGTTCCTAGCGCTTATGCATAAAAGCAATAAAACTTTCAACCCCATCAACAAAATCTTTAATGGTGCATCAACATTGAGCCTAATCTGCATCATTAATGACCTTTTCATGTTTGTTTTCTCTGAAAAGTTAACAACATTGTTCAAATTTTCATATCCATCTATCGCAAAAGAAAACAACCATAATAAACACAAGTTTTATTGGTACGATATTCATCGAGAGATGGAAAAATGGGCACTAGGTCTTCTTCTTTCTTTGGCCTTTGTGGCCTTCGCACCTTTTGGGAACTGAGGAGAAATATATATATACATGGTCGATAAAGAAAAAAAGCTAAGCACCTAACAATAAAAAATTATCCCAATATTTAAGCTGTTCCATTTCAACATTGATAAAGTTGCAAAATTGCAGCATTGCTCTGTTAGTGTGCATATAAAGAATTGACCATCAAACAAAATATGGAAGATTTTTGAGTCCTAATCATGGAAGCTTTGAAGGAAGAAGTACCCACAAGTAAAATTGAGAACGCAAAAGCTGGTTTTCTGATGAGACACTTAAGGGAACAAAAAAAAATAGTGGAGTGGACACATGGCGAGCCATGTGGATGACACATGGCGAACCATGTGGTGACACATGGCAAGCCATGTGTCACAATGCATGGCAAAGACATGTATGTGTGACACATGGCAAGCCATGTGTCAACATACATAACACCACATTAGAAATTTATAAATATGGGCATCAAATTCAATTCCGGGGCGGTTCGGTTCATGGGAGCGCGGCAAGGAGGAAGGAGGAGGAAGGAAAGAAGGGAGGAAGGGAAAAGAGAAGGGAGGAAAGGAAAGGAGAAAGGGAGGGAAAGAAAAGAAAGAAAGGAAAGAAGAAAGAGAAAGAAGAAAGGGGAGGAGCAGGAGGAAAAGAAAGAGGAAAAGGAAGGAGTGTTGCATAGTGAGAATAGGACAGAGACCTTGAGAACACAGGCTAGCACTTTGCAAGAGGTAGGTTTCCTCTACTCACGGATTTATTTTACGCCTAGGGCAGTGTATTGGCCTCACGGGTTTTTTGGATTCGGTTTACGGATGACTTTGTATGTTGTGTGGTTTGTTTGTGATTGTGTGATGAGTCGAGCCCGAGTTTCATGGGGTTTTGGGATTTGTCGGCTGAACATTTTGTTTCGAGACGTGAAAATCCAGCCCGAATAATGACGAGGGTGTGCCAAATTTCCGCACACACTTGTGAATCGGTCGCGTCAACTTTGGATGGCCATAACTTTCTCGTCCGAACTCCGATTCTCGCGTTCTTAGACTCTACGGAAAGCTCGTTGAGTCTAGAATTTAGTAAAATAAAGTGCTCAGACAAAATGTAGGCAAAACATTGGGCTGGGTCATGGATAGTTGAGGAATGGTGCGTTCCGGTTTCCGGAACTTCTTTTTTCTGAACCGGTTTGTAACCGAAATGCTTGGGACTGCATACAACATGAGCAAGGAATTGCGTGTTGGATGTTTTGTGTGGTATTTACAAAAACTGGACTTTCTGGACTAAGTCCATATTATTTTTTAGGTCAAGCATGGTCGGATTTATGGCCAAGAATAGCTAATATGTGTTATTGCCATAAATTCAATGACATACTGAATATGTGAAATTATGTGACATATGTGTGATAAAGATGGAAATAATTATATGCATTGGGCTGTATGATTGACACACTATGTCTCAACCTGGGAATATGAGTTATAGCATTACTTGCCTAAGTAATGGTTGGAATTATGTTAATACATGCTTGAATGATGTGTTGACATGAATGAACTGAATGATAGAAAAGACGTAGTGCATGCTTATGTGATGTACTGAGATTTGAATGTATGGAATATTAACATATTGCATGCTTATCTTGATGTTGAATTGAATATATGGAATGTTGTGTGCATTAGACATGAGTGTTCATAGCACCACCTGATGTATGAATGTAGAATGTGTCTATGCCAGAGTCTTCATACATTGGTCATGAGTTTGAGTCGCGATGCCTGAGTGCATTGCATTGGTATGGTAACACCTCATTACATGGGTGTGTGTACATGGTACTGGTTTGGCACTGCGTTTGGTGCAGAATCGTGTGGGCTTGGAAATGGGACGAAGTCTAATTGAGTTCCACAGTGTTAAATGAAAATGGAAAATGAAATGTGTTGGGCGTAGCAAGTAGGGGATAGATACCCCTCTCAGGTGAAAATCACAGCTTGGTTAAGACGGCGTATCCCACTTAGGTGGCTTAGAAAAATGTCGGAGGGTGTAAGAGACCCGCGGTGAGACCCCGAAAAGTTTTGTTGCCCAAAAAGACATGAAACGATTGAATGAATATCACATAGACTACGAGTGGTGAGATGGGAGTCGGGACTGACTCGGTATTGATTTCCCATTGGCACTTGCATTGGGTGGTGGGTTGGAGGTTGACCCGGTACATGGGGCATGTAGAGTGTCATCATGCCACTTGGTTTTCCATGATAGAGACTGACATGTATGCTCGGATTAGTTTGTTGGTTTAGCGTGAAATGATCATTTGCATACTTTAGGTGGGAGTAGCCCTTGTAGGATTTATCTCTCTTGGGCGTTAGCTCACCGTCGTGGGACCTTTTAGGTCTGATCTGGTACGAGGGCGGGCTGGCCCTCATAGAAGTCGGGATTATAGACGGGTGGGTATGGCCTTGATTCATGCTTTGTGTATATATTTAGAACAAAGCTAGTTTTAATATATGTTTAAGAGTGATGTAATAACTCTTAGATCTATAGAAATGTAGTTTGGTAGCTTGTATGAAGCCAGTATGGATGATGGGCCTCATTGGGTCATTTTACTCATGTATGGGTCTCATGATATAAGACACACAGGTTTCCGCAGGTTGATGGTGGTCAACGGGACCCCCGGGTTTTGGGGCGTCACAGATATAATTAATTTATCTTGTACTTTCCATTGTTAAGCGTTGTGGAGAGGTCGAACAAAAAGCCAGCAGCTATGTTTCCCTCTATATATATGTTCTGCACCTTTACAATCCAGATTTTACTAAATCAATTCAGATTTTATAATTTTGAGAATTTGGTTATGAGTTTATTTGTTAATATTATTATGATTACAATTTTTGAGATCACGCTAGTAAATTTTTTTTTTTTTGGCAATTAAATATTTTGTTACAATGTAATAAATTGTAATCAGGACTCCAACCTAGGACCCTTCACTAGATGTTATCGTTCTAAAATTTATTACTTTTAAATTACTACAATATATTTCTAACAAAATAAATCTATTATGTCACTTGTAAAAAAACAAAATAAATCTATTATTGTTTCATAAAATATTAATATCCATAATTAATAATTTGGTAATATTTATAAAAAAATATAATTCTGACTATATCATAGTATTATCATTCATTTTATGAAAGATAAAAATTTTATCTTGATTTTTAATAAAGCTTCAATTAAACATATTTTATATTGAATAAATTTGTTTTTCACTTAGATAAAAATAAAAATAAAAATAAAAATTATCGTTTAACATTAATTCATTTATCAACAAAAGTTTTTAGTTTTAAATTTTTTGGAGATGCAAAAATAACTTCATTACTAATGGAGGCTCAGGAAAGCTGTCGGAGGAAGAAGACAATCTGTTGGTTAGAAGTAACAAAAAAGTTAGAGCAGAGCCAGAGTCCCCTAAGTAGAACAATTTTCGGAGTGTAGGGGAGAAAACACCAAAAACAACATCTTTTGCTTGGGCGATCGAGACAGGCAGCTAGGATCATTTAGAATTTTGATTATGAGGGTAGATGCACGATGATGAGCGAGTCGAGGACCACGACTGCCTATAATAATAATATCTTGTCGAAAGGAGGGAAAGGTTAGGAAGGAATATCGGCGATAATTTGCTTCTAAAGGAAGGATAAGAGCACTATAGGGACTAAGGCAATGATTATTAACGAGTTATTTCTAAGCGAAGTTTTCCTCGGTGGATGATTATGAATAAAGCAAAGTTTGGAGGGTGAGAAGAATGGGCGCGAAGATGGGGGGGGGTGGGGGTGATGGTGGACTGGGTTTGACAATGGGGGATTGCTTTTAGTATATTTTAGTAGGGACTAGGGATTGCTTTTTGTTGCCAAAAATAAATAAATCGATTTGAGACCGGTACGAATTAGGGGTTGCTAAGTGGGGGGCGGAAGAGAAAACAAAAATTAAGAGCGATGGAAGAGAACTATATGTAGTAAAGTACAATGCAGACTGACAACTATTTAAGACCAACCAATTTGGATTATAGGCCAAAGCGGGCGAGCAAATCTAACCCCATTTTTGTTTAGCCCATGCGGGTTTTATGTATACTAAAATGGGCCCAAAATAGAGTCAAAATCTTATAAAATGTCAAAAAAAATAATTTCCTGAATTTTATAATGCTTGAATAAAAATAAATAATATATAAATATAATATAATTAATATGTAAAATGATGGACAAAAATATTGATAAGTTAAAAAAATCATTTTAAAATTTATGAAGATATTTAAAAATCTTAAAAATAATTAAATAAACAATAATGTACATGTTAAATTGTTTTCAAGTGTAATTAAATTAAAAATATGATTAAGGATAATCTTCAAATATTTTATAAAGTAAATTAAAATTACGTGTCAGTAGATAATTTATAAAAGTAAAACTTTACCTCACGGAACACTTAGTCGGTAAGCGTGAATTTTTATAGTTTAATTTACTTAGGGAATAGTAGTCGATAAATTCATTCGGTAATTTATAGGTGAAAGCACCTACGAACATAAGGTCGAGTCTTTACGTGTGAATTTTATAGTGTTATAATTTACCTACGGAAGAGTATCCGTCGGTACTCCGTAGGTAATTTATTGGTAAAATTTACCTATGAAACACTTCCGTCGGTAAACTATGAATTTTTTATAGTGTAATTTACCTACGGAAGAGTATCCGTCGGTAAATTCCATCAGTAATCCGTAGGTAATTTATTGGTAAAATTTACCTACGGAATATCATCGATAGCTTTATTAATTTTTATAGTGTAATTTACCTACGAAAAGTATTAAATCGGTAATGTTAATGGCTATTAGTTGGTAAATGGTACCTAAAAGTTGGCGCGCAAAAATTACCTACGAAACACTTCCATCGGTAATTTCCAGTAGGTATTATGTCGGTAAATGGTACCTAAAAATTGGTGCTAACATACCGTGTGAAAATTACCTACGAAACACTTCCGTCGGTAATTTTTTATAAGTATTCCGTCGATAAATGGTAGCAAAAATGTGGAAAAAATAATACGCCGTGTTCCATCGATATTCTATCGGTAATTTACCAGCAGATTTAATCGTCGGTAATTTTGTCGAATAAAAATTTGTGAATTTCTTGTTGTGAGGCTTATACTTGTGCGGAATGCAGTATGTACCCCTCTGAGGCTTATATAATACGGGTACTGTAGGTACTATAGAGCTTATACTTGTAAAGATGGCCTTAGGTACATTCGGGCGAACGATGTACATTACTTTACTCTTATTTATTATGTAGACTCTTATCATATAACTGTTTGACTACTCTAAAATGTAATAAGAATGGTAGGGGACCGACCTGATAAGTGCGCGGAAGGTGGTCGCAAATCTTGAGAGGTGTCGTATAAGCGAAGTCTTGGGAAGCAGCGATAGAGATGACCATTCGCACTAATCGGAGAGTCTTAGAAGTACTAAATGTCTTTGTTTCTGATCCTTAGAGTGCCATCGCACTAATCAAAGAGTGTCGTCGCACTAGTCGAGTATCAATCTTATGTATTACTGTACGTAATAGAGTGTTTGTGTCATTCAATATCGACCTTAGGCGATCCTATAATTATATGTGCTCGGGAACTTACTATCTTATCGCATAGGGGCATTAAGTTTGCCAACATTAAATTAAGCTTGCGAGCGTGGTATGGTCCCAATTTTTCTTTACCTTCTGAGCATGAATGGACCCTTTCATACACTTATAGGGCCCTCATTAGTCAAATAGACAAGTCCTCGGAATAACAGAATAGCAAAACATGACAAAAACACATGTATATGAACAGTGCTATGCCACGGTGTAGCACTGCTACGCTGCGGCATAGGACTTTGTTGCGGCGTAGCTTTGCTACGCCTTGGCATGCAGGGGCTTGTCGAGCCTCCTTCTCGACCACGCCCTTCACGTGGGATCCCTACGCCGTAGTAGGACCTGAAATGCCAAAATTGTGATTTGTCCATTTTCCAGAAATCTGACCAAAAACCCCAAAATAATCCAAAAAGCATCACAAAAAACAACTCCCCGAATGGTTCATAACCCAAACATAAACACAAGAGGAAGTTAAGAGGATTTCTAACACCCGACAAGTATTCATACTCTTAAACACCTCAAACAACTTTCAGGGAAGATTTCATACACCCGAGCAAATGATAACATGAATCCCCACAAATCCATATAAATCCTCATTTCCAAGAAAGCTTATCTATACATATTCCCTACAGGTTCCCACCAATGACTTCCCTGAAGCATGGTGGGTTAGAGCTTCCTCATAGCAAAACCACACAGACCGAGAATCCCGAATCATACAAAGTTCACAAATCCACTCTGAGCCCATAGTAATCCATACTATCCATGCCTTTCTTGGCTTTCTTTCTCTTCTTCTTCTTCTTCTTCTTCTTCTTCTTCTTCCTCTTCTTCTTCTCTTCTCCCCTCTTCACGTAGAAGCCCTAGCACCCCTTCCCAAATGAGAGACCAACTTGGTCTTATCCCATTTGATTTCAATTTTTCCTTTTATTACACTTTGGTCCTCAAACTCCCTTCTATTTGCACCACAACTTATGCCATTTCTATAATAGAGTCTCATCTTCTTATCTTATGACTTTTGTGTCCTGTTTTGACAAGTTACAAATTTACCCTTGCTTATTTTCGGGTTTCTCAGTTTTCACGTTTAGAATTTAAATTACGAAAAATTCAAATTATGTCTACAAAATACCCTAATTATGTTTAAAAACGACTAGGGTGTATTTCAGGGTGTTACAATCTCGATCAACAATGTTTCTTTGTCGTGATAGTAGAACATCCTATTAGACAGTTTCTCCTATAATATCACTTCTTTCCCAATTAATTAAATCATTCACCGACTAGATTAAGTGCACATCGTATTTGACTATGAAGTGTTATAGGTTGTTGATATGACTCTGGATCATTAGTAGATACTTCTTGGTTCATATCATAAACCCATTAAGTTTGTAATTCTACAACAATGTGCCAATTTTCCTCATTTGAATGATGAATATAAAAGACTTGTTTTGTTTGAGATGCAAGTACAAATGGTTCATCTGTGCATATGGTACGTTCAAAATTCAAACACGTGAATCTATATTCATCATTCTTTTTCCCTTTTCCAATATTAACAAGTTTAGGGTATAATATATGTTAAATTTGAAATTTTCTGGAATTTATACTGTTAAGTGTGAAAATGATAACAACCCGGAAATTAAATTCAAGAATCAAGAGAGTAAAAGGGTAAATTGTAAGAAATAAGGGTTTCCAGAAAGGCGCCAAGGCAAAGGATTTATATGCAGAAATAAAATAATGAGATAATTTGAAATTAAATGAAGAGATGAAGGGCTTTTAAGCAAAAATGGGAAACTAACTAAAAATGCAAAGCGAACAAGATATGGAGCCAAATTAGGGATAAGACCAAAATGGTCTATTGAAAAAGCATTTGCTTATGTGGAGAAAAGAGAGTGTGAGAGATAGACACGGTTGTTGAAGGGAGAAGCCATCTTTGGGTTTTATATGTTCATGCAAAGAGAAGGAAGGAAGGAGAGGAGGAAAAGCAAGTTTGAAGAAAAGATTAAGGTTAGGAACTCATCCTAACTTCTTTGAGCATTTCGTTTGGGTTTCATCAAACCCTAACTTGTATAGTGTGATTTTAATTGTTTTAGTTCAGTTTGTGGTTGTTTGAGTTGGTTGTGGTCCTTAATTGAGTGATGTTTGTATAGAGGAAATGTTGGGGTTTTAGGGAAGATGCTGTCAAAATATTTCCAAAGCCCATGTTTTTTTCTTAGCCATAACTTGGCCATAACTCATCAAAATTGAGGGATTCAAATTTTGGGGTAAACTAGACTTCTAGGAGAACATTTAAATTTGGACCTTATTAGACCCAGAAAATTCGTCAAAGTGAAACCCTGTTTTCAAGCAGTTTCTGATATAGTTTTGGTGTTTTGGTATAGTTTTGGGTATTTAGGCCATAAGTTGAGTTTCACTTATCCAAATTAGTGATTCAAATTTTTGGATAAACTAGACTTCTAGGAGTAAAAATATCCTTGAAATAAGTGTATTCAAATTTGGACCCCATTAGACCCAGAAAATTTGTCAAAGTGAAACCCTGGTTTTCGGGCAGTTTATGATACAGTTTTGGTGTTTTGGTACAAATTTGAGTATTTAGGCCATAAGTTTAGTTTCACTCATCCAAATTGAGTGATTCAAATTTCTAGGTAAAATATACTTCTAGGAGAACAAATCTTCTTGAAATAAATGTATTCAAATTTAGACCCCTTTGGATCCAGAAAATTCGTTAAAGTGAAGCGTTGTTTGTAGGAAATATTTCAGTGTAAAGTATTTGAAGTAAATAAATAAAAGAAGGGTTGATATATGAAATATGAACACATAAATAGTAATATAAACATGTAAATTACTAGTATGATATCTCTAACTCAGATAAAAACCTAATAAGCATTATTTCCTACATATATTCCAAAGTGGATGAACAAGTAGACATTGCCTATGAGGGATTACAAGTTATAACTTGGCCCCATTTGGGTCATTAAAGCGGCCTCGTTTGGGTCATTACAACGGTCCCGTTTGGGTCACATAATACAAGCATAGGTCACTGTCTCGTATAGTGATGATATCTTCGGGTATATACGGCCCTGTTTGGGTCATACAGTATAGGCATAGGTCACTATTTCGTACAGTGATGATACCTTAGGGTATATAAAATTATCTTCCGTATCCACGTATTTGGAATATACAGGCATAAAAAAAATTGATACAAGATGATATGAGATAATATGAAACATGACACATGAAAAAGGTATGAAATATGCAAATGATACGAAAGATACATATGATATGTAAAAGAAGTATATGTTTATAAGCTATTGTATATGTATATTGAAATTAAGGATCACTGCAAGTGGTCATATATGTTATATGTTTCCCACTAAGCTATAAGCTTAGGTGATTATTTCATATGTGTAAGTCTTGAGAAGAGGACATTCATGGCATTTCGCGTCGCCGAGACCCGACACAATAATAGAAATTGCCCAGTAAGTAGGTTTGGTTATTTTTTTATATGTAAATGTAGAGTTTGTAATAGTGAAATTAAGCATAAGAACAAGTAAATGAGACTTAGATATAATATCTCAGAATATTATGAACACTACTACGGTGATTTGTTTATATATATATATTTATAAGTTTTATTTCTTTATGAAAAAACATATATAAATTGGGCCTGCGAATGAAAAAGCGAAAAGCAGGTTAAAAGTCTCGTCCGTCTTGCGTCCTTCTTTGCACAGGTGGGGTAGGGGCGAGACAATTAAGTGGTATCAAAGTCAGGTTTAGGAGGCTTTGGCATAGAGTATAAGATAGAAAAGCATGTGTCTAGTAATATGTTGGCCTAATGTGGATGTCCTTGTGTCTTGTGTTTTCTATAGATGGATCATCCTTCGAATTCAATTAAAGAAGCAACGGAGAGTGTTAACCATGGAGATCATGGGTTATCAGCTTATTAGCCCTCTGAAAGTAATGCCCCCGTCGAGCCAAATGAAGTCTTATTGAGGATATCTCAGGACATCTCAAGACATGGCTTGGGTATTGGAAAGGTTAGTAATTCTGAAAGCTCCGATATACATAGTGAAAGGCAGAAGTGCAGGAATTCCATGGACGAGCAGGAACAATCAGATAAGCGAGTGCGGTTAGAAAGCTCTGAGAATATTGGAGGAAGTTAGTTTACCCTCTGATCGGAGAGTATCGTAATGCGATCTCACTATTCTGAGGTGAGCCTTATGATTAGTGAAAGGCGAGTGTTGAGGTCGAGGATTCCCGAATCACTATGCCGTAGAATTCTTTGCTCAAGAGTTCAGGGCTAAATATGTTTTTGATATGTCTTGCAGAAACTAAGTGGGAAGGCTTGAGTCCTAAATTTGAAGAAAAGGAACTTATCAATGACTGAATATGAGAAAGAATTTAGCCATTTCAGTAAGTATGCCTTGGAATTCGATTCTCAGAGGCATTTAAGTATGAGCAGTTCGAGAAAGATGGGTATATGGTCAATGCAAAAGATCCCATATGGTGCCTATCCATGATATTTCATTCTATTAGTTAGTGTGGCGACGATAGAAAGTAGAGATTTGAAGCAGAAGTAGTAAAGAAAGGTTTCGAGAAAAGAAGTTTTCTAAGGAGCTTCTTCCTCCTTGGGTAAAGAGCTAGAGTCCCAGTGAGGTCGTCTGGGGTTCAGCTTCTGAGAGGTAGAAGACAGGGAAGTATAGTGGTACCTAGTTCTGGTATAGGTGCTTCAACTGGATAAGGAGAAGTCCCAGAGTGCCCTCATTGCCATATATGGCATTTGGGCGTGTGTAGATTATTGACAGGAGGATGTTTCAGATGTGGAAGCACTGAACACTTGATAATGAATTGTCCCCGAGAGTTAGGGGATAATAGGAGTTTATAAGATAGTGGCAGAGGGAGATATGTTGCACCACCTTCGACTCAGGATCGAGGTACAATGTCAGAGACAATGGATCGTCCTATGCCTATAGCCCCAACACGAGCTTATGCTATGAAGGCTCATGAGGATCAAGATTCTCTTGAAGTGATTGCTAGTATTTTCTCTCTTTATGATATTGAGATGCATGCTTTGATAGACCCTGGCTATACTCATTCGTATATCTGTACCGAACATGTGTTTGATAGAATGCCATCAGTTGAGTAATTACTATATGATATGCTTGTTACTAGTCCCCTGGGGCATAGTATCAGAGTCAATCGAGTGTATAAGAACTATCACCTAATGACTCATGATAGAGAGTTCTATTTGATCTACTTACGCTTTCTTAGTTTCATGAGTTTGATTTAATTTTGGGAATGGATTGGTTATCCAAACATCGGGCTATAGTTGATTGTGATGAGAAAACATTAAGGCTTAAATGTTTTGACCTGTTAGAGGTAACAATACATGGTATCAATGCAGAGGCGTGTCGAATGTTATTTGACTGTCTGAGCTCGGCGATTCTTTGAGGAAAGGTTGTGAAGCCTTTTTGGCTTTGGTGCTTGACTCTAAAAGAGGCCAAGTAGATGTGGAAAAGATTCCAGTAGTAAAGGAATTTCCTGATGTGTTTCCCAAGGAATTACTAAAAATACCACCTAAAAGAGAAGTAGATATGTCTATTGAAGTTGTACATGGAACGACTCAAATTTCTAGGGCACCCTACCCGGCGGCTCAAGCCCGGAACTAAAGAGTTGAAGACTTAACTTCTGGGAGCTATTGGACAAGGGTTTCATCAGGCCTGTTTCATGCCAGGGTGTCTTGGAGATTTTGTTGTCAAAAGAAAGATGGCACTCTCACAGTTGTCACGTGATTATAAACGAATAAGCAAGTGACCGATTAAGAATAAATATCCGTTGCTGAGAATAGAAGATCTTTTTTACTAGTTGAAAGGAGCAATCGTCTTTTCAAAGATAAATTTGCGATCGGGATATTATCAACTTCGGGGTGAAAGATGTTGATGTTTTGAAAACATCCTTTAGAACCCGATATGGTTATTATGAGTTTTTAGTAATGCTATTTGGGTAGACTAATGCACCGGCTGCATTCATGGACTTGATGAATAGGGTATTCCAACCTTATCTGGACCAGTTTGTAGTGGTATTCATTGATGACATCCTGCTGTATTTTAAAGATGCACAGGAACATGAACAACATTTGAGGATAGTGTTACAAATTATGAGAGAGAAACGGTTGTTTGCAAAGTTTAGCAAATGTGATTTTTGGCTTAAGGAAGTGCCATTCCTAGGCCATATTGTATCTGCAAAGGGTATTAGAGTTGACCCTACAAAGATTGAAGTAGTTGTGAGTTGGAAACCACCTTGAAATGTAACCGAGGTGAGGAGTTTCTTGGGTTTAGCAGGATACTATCGGTGGTTTGTAAAGGGATTTTCTGTCATAGCATCTTCACTTACAAAGTTACTCTGAAAAGGGGTAAAGTTAGAGTGGGATGACAAGTGTTAGTCAAGTTTTGAACAATTAAAGAAAAGACTGGTTGAAGCACCGGTGTTAACTTAGCCTACTTCGGGTAGAGAATATGCCATGTATAGTGATGCGTTAAAAATTGGTTTGGGATGTGTATTGATGTAAGATGCAAAAGTGGTGGCATATGCCTCCAGACAGTTGAAACCGCATGAGTAGAATTATCCTACACATGATTTACAGTTGGCAGCGGTAGTGTTCACTTTGAAAATATGGCGACACTATTTATATGGTGAAAAATGTAGAATCTTTACAGATTATAAGAGTCTTAAGTATCTGTTAACTCAAAAAGAATTGAACTTGAGGCAACGTCGATGACTAGAGTTGTTTAAGGACTATGATTGTATAATTGATTACCACCCAGGAAAAGCTAATGTGGTGGTTGATGCTTTAAGTAGAAAAATGATTTCCGCTCTGTCCCTGAATCATTGTGATTAGAGATTTGAGTCTAATGGAGCCTTGTTGGCTCAACTGAGAGTTATTCCTGATTTGAAAATGATAATAAGAGATGCTTAGAAGAATGATGTCAAGCTACAAGAACTAGTACAGTTAGTCAGAAATGGAGACAAGACTGACTGTAACACCCCAAAAATATACCCTAGTCGTTTTCAACATGTTTAGGGTATTTTGTAGGTATAATTTGAATTTTTAGTAATTTAAATTCAAAACGTGAAAACTGAGAAACCCGGAAATAAGCAAGAGTAAATTTGTAACTTGTCAAAACAGGATATAAAAGTCATAAGATAAGAAGATGAGATGCTATTATAGAATTGGCATAAGTTGCGGTGCAATTAGAAGGGAGTTTGAGGACCAAAGTGTAATAAAAGGAAAATTATACCAAATTGGGATAAGACTAATTAGAGTATCTCATTTTGGGGATTTTTGGAGGGCATTTCGTGAAGAGAGAAAGGAAGAGAGAAAGGAAGATAGAAAGGAAGAGAAGAAGAAGAAGAATAAGAGAATTTCATGTATGGATATTAGTTTGTTCCATTTCTAGGGTTTAGTTAGAAATTCATCCTAACCCTAGATTTGTTGAAAGTTGGGTTGGTAAAACCCTAGTTTGTATAAGATGAGTATGGAATCCTTCCTTTGACTATGGATTCTTGGTTTATGATGTATGAATTAGTATGGGTTTGTATGGATTTGTGAAATTTTGTATGGATTCTTGGATTCTTAGTCTAGTTCTTGGTCTAGGGTATTGCTATGAGAAGTTCTAACCCACCATTACATGTGTTTGTGGAAGTTGTTAGGTGGGAACTTATAGGAATATGTATAGATAAGCTTGGAAATGAGGATTTCTATGGATTTGTGGGGATTCATGTAGGTCATTTGCTTGGATGTATGAAATACCTCCTTGAGCTAGGATTTAAGGTGTTTAAAGTATGAATACTTGTTGGGTGTTAGGAATCCTCTTAACTTCCCCTCTTGTGTTTATGTTTGGGTTATGAACCATTTGGGAGTTGTTTTTGGTGATGCTTTTGGATTATTTTGGGCTTTTTGGTTAGATTTCTAGAAAAAGGGACGAAATCAGCAAATGTAGGCAATTTCGGGGTCCTACGCCACAACGTAGGGATCCCATGCAGCGGCGTGGCTAAGAGGGAGGCTTAGACAAGCCTCGAGATGCCTTGAGGCGTATGGCCTTTCATGCGGCGAGAGACTACACGCGGCGTAGCAGTGCTACGCCACAGACATGTCTTTTTGTCATGTTTTTCTATTATGTTATTCCGAGGACTTGTCTACTGGACTAATGAGGACCCTATAAGTGTATGAAATGGTCCATTCATGTTTGTAAGGTAAAGGAAAAATGGTCTATTCATGCTTGTAAGGTAAAGGAAAAATGGTCCATTCATGTTTGGCAAACCTATTGCCCCTATGATAAGATAATAAGTTCCTGAACACACATATGGTGTAGGGCTACTTTCAAAGACCCGGATGTTGAATGACCTGACACCTTTGTTACGGGCAGACACGTGTATTACTTGATTACTCGATTAATTGACTGACACTCTCGTCGTGCTTGACACATTTAGTATACGTACTCTTTGATTAGTGCGATAAACATTTCTACTCTGTTAGTCAACACGACACTCACCCTTTAATCTTCGTCACCTTAGTGCTATGCAGTACCTTGGTGCCCATTTGTGTTGTGTCTACTCATTTATTCTTGAATTACAGAGTAGTGAAGCAGAGTTATATGATAAGAATACGAATGACGAATAGAGTATTAAAGTAATGTCTGTCGTTCTGCTCTGAATGTACTATCATCTATACACTTTAATTAGTATTAATTTTCCTACATCTGATATAAACTCTGTAACTCTACGGGGACTGAGCAGTATAAGTTTGCTATAAGCCTGGTAACTCGTGTACAATTGTTATATGGATTCATGAAAACTTATGATATCTGCTACTGTATATTTGTTATTGTTATATGCTTATTATAAATGAGTATTAGTGCATGTATATACGTATAAGTCATATGTTTCCCACTAAGCGTTAAGCTTAGCACGGGTTTTAATAAAATTAGTAAGTCTGAAGGATGACGTCGCGATCTTCGAGTATACTCTTGGGCAGCAAACTAGTAGGAGTCCATCACAATAGGTTTTGCGCTCTGATTATGTAAATGTAAATGTACAGTTTTTGTATATGTATATGTAAATGGGACTCAGGACTGTATGTATTGACACTGAAAAAACAAGTAAGGATTCCCAGTATAGTTTTGGGTCCCTTTCATCCGCCTAGGCGGGGGTTGGGGGTTGGGGGTTGGGGGTGTGACATTGACTATTTTATAGATGAAAATGGAGGTTTGTTTTACAAGAGATTGTATGTCTTGAATGACATGGATTTGAAAAGTCGATGTATAGAAGCCGTATCTGTGTACCATACTCCTGGATGTAACAAGATGTACGAGGATTTGAAGCTTGATGCTATTGGTGGCAAGGGATGAAAAAGAGATGTGACGAGTTTGTGTCACAAATGTCACGACTTGTTAGGAAGTAAAGGCTGAACATTAAGTACCGTTCGGTTTGTTAAATCCTCTTCCAATTCCCCAATGGAAGTGGGACAACATTACTATGGACTTTGTATCTAGTTTGCCCCTCACCCAAAAGAAACATGATTCTGTTTGGGTAATTGTGGACAAACTGAAAAAGTCTACTCACTTCTTACTAGTCCGACTTGACTATTCCATGGATTGGTTAGCGGAACTGTATGTGAATAAAATTGTCAGGTTACATGGTATTCCGATATCTATAGTGTCTGACCGCGATCCACAGTTTACGTCAAGATTTTGGAGAGTCACAATTCGACCTTGAGTCTTAGGCTGATTTTAGTATATCTTTCCATCCACAAATAGATGAACAGTCAGAGAGAGTGATTCAAGTGTTAGAAGACATGCTTCGAGGTTGTGCACTAGATTTTTCCAGAAGTTGGGATAAATATATTCCTCTTATGGAATTTTCTTATAACAACAGTTATCAGTCTAGTATTTGTATGGCCCCATTAAAGCTTTGTATGGCAGGAGATGTAGAACTCCTGTATGTTGGACAGAATTGAACGAGCATAAGTGTAACGCCCTGTCCCGAGAGGGTGTACGGTATGTGTAATCGTAGGGTCGTATATGTGCACCAAGGGCTTCCTTAATTATTTTAGTTCCATAATAGAATTTTTGAAAGTTGTTTTAAGGGTGAAATTATAAAGTTTTCAAAGAATTGTGGCACTTTTGCAATTAAGGAAAGTGGAGGGTGAAATTCCCGATTATGGAATTTTAAAAGGATAATAATAATAATAAATTGTAATGGTTCAGGGGAATCCTAGAAAATTCTCTAGATCTTGGATGTGAAACCAATTTACTTGTAGTTAAATTCGTCTTACGGAAATCTAGTGACCGAAAAAATTTAGTTTGAATTCTAAGGCAGTCGGAATGTTTTCGCAATTTCTAGGTGATAAGTCACGGGGACTTAGGGATGAAGATTTTTTAAAAATCTGGAAGTCGAGTGGCTTGATTTAAGTTCATTCTGATAAAGTGAAGCTGAAAAGAAATAAAAATTTTGAAGCGAAATGGACAAGAGATAGATAATAAATCGTTTATCCAAATAATAATAATAATAATTAAGAAAAGAAAAAAATAAAATAAAAGAATAAAGTCAAGCTAGCATGGAGAAAGGCAGGATGGCGTGAATGGGTAGAGGTTTTTAATTTTTTATTTTATTCTCTTCTTCTTTCTGATTCCTGAAAATCGGACGGTCGATTTGCCGTCGAATGAAAAGCGAAGTTGGGTATGCGGCGAAACTGCGGCGTAGGTACCAAAAACTTAGCATTTCGGCAAACTCAGGTAGGAAATTTTCCTACTTGTGTTATTCGAGCAAAAGGCTATGTAATGGCTTGGAAATTTTTAGGCGGTGAAAGGTCGTAAACTTAGTCCCAAAATTTTAAAGCGAGTTTAGGAATTTTTGGGATTGTGTTGAATGTCCGTGAATTTGGGCTATTTTGGGCTGATTCGGTTGAAGTTGGGATTGTAGTTGGGCCAATTGGACGTAATTTTCCAGAAATGTTTTCGGTGTTTTTAGACTACATGGAAAGTCCTTGAGTCAAAGTTTACTAAAACGGATAGTTTTAAGGCATTTAATGTGTAAGAACATTTTGGTCAATTTCACATCATATTATCGATGTCTTATCGAGATAGAACTAGCCGCGTAAAGTTTTGCATTAGAATCGAAGTTAGATTCGATATAGTCACTGAAGCCTGTGTATGTTTATGGTTAAGCGTTGAGCTGAGGCATTTTCGGTACTATGGATTGTGTGTGATTTGAGCATCAGACGAGAAAATCTAGAGTGCTGACAGATTTGAAAGAAATTAGTCGAGAAAAGGTGAGTAACAAAATCCTTTTCTAAAGCGAAGTATTTAAATTACAAGTTTGTAGAAATTACTTTGAAAATATAAATTTATAAAGCATTTTTTACCTCCCACTTGTTATACTTAGCCAGAAAAGTTTAGTTAGGTATTTAAGAAACGATTTAGCACAGTTTATCAAAACCCTTAGATGGCACAGCTCAGTTTCCGATCAGATGTATTTCGAATTGTGCATGGCAAGGTTATGGGATATTATAGTAGCTATATTGCACGTCGGCAATTTAATGGGTTAGATCTAGTATATATTTATATAGTAGATAAGCCCTCTGCACATTCGGGATATATAGTTAGCGCACTAACTTAGTACATGGCGATGAGGTATTGATTAGAGGTTCCATCAAGGTATTTTAGATTCAGAGGTTCCATTATGTTTATAGAATCCGTAGTATTCATAGAACCATGATGAGCGGGTAGTGTTAGGGTTCACTACGATGCTGGATGAAGTTTAAGTGGCATCAAATCTGGTATTCGACCAGATGCAGAGTGGTTGGTACTTGATTTCCGGTATAGCACTTCAGGATATTAACCACCCTTTGAAGCAGTTTGCGGCGTGATTAAAATAGTTTTGAAGCAGTTTTCAGCGATGAAATAGTTTTTCGAACGGTTTTTCGGCGGCGAGAAATAGTTTTGACTCAATTTTTGAGAAATGGTTTCATAGCAAAAGCCAGTTTTCTATACGCAGTTTCTGACCTTTTTTGTCTGATTTTCATATTGGGAGGTACATACGTGACGACAACTTTTAAGAACTTATAGTACTCGAGCGTTTGGCTCACGGTTTTGTTTTAAAATAAATTTTCAGGTGCGGAGTGCTAAAAGGTGAAAGACCTTTCGAGATCCTTAGTCACAGGTATTTGTGTTGTGATTATATATAAGATAAGGTGTAAAGTAAAAGTAGTAAAAGTTAAAATGTGACATTTTGTATATGTAAATATCTTTTGTAAAATATGCATGCATGGTTTTGAGAAAAACAGGTTGCGATGAAATTATGTTGGATTTATCCTTATCTTATATTTTGATGAGGACCAGAGGTTCTGTATGGTTGTAGTTGGATTTTTGGAAAACATTGGGAGTGTATTTGTTTTATACAGGTGATTTTTGTATTTTGGGCTTGACCACCGTGCAATCGTTATGCTACCGGATTTTCGTTAAATCTAAAGGTATGATTTTGATAGAAAAGTGAAAATTTTATAACCCGTATTTTTTCGACTGATTTCATCAGTAATTTTAAATGTTTGCTTCATAGTAACTTGTGGTCGAAGCGAGCTTGGGTGGGAGGTTCTTGTGGAGTTCTTGACGAATTCACGCATGCTAGGAAGAGTGTTAATAAGGATGGTCTGATATAGTGAAAGAAATAGAAGCGAAAGTTCAGGTTATTCATCAAAGGTTAAAGGCTGTTAGTGATCGACAAAAATCATATGCCGATTTGAAGAGGAAAGATATTGAATATGAAGTTGGAGACAAAGTATTTTTGAAAGTATCACCGTGGAGGAAGATTCTACAGTTTTGCAAGAAATGAAAGTTAAGTCCAAGATTCATTGGGCCTTATGAAATCCTAGAATGAATTAGCCCTGTTGCTTATCGATTGACATTCCCTCTGGAGTTGGCCGACCTACATGATGTTTTTCACGTGTCCATGTTGAGGAAAAACATATCAGACGAATCGCATATCCTACCTGTGCAAGAGGTTCAATTGCAACAGGATTTCTCCTATGATGAAGAGCCAAAAGCTATATTAGCTCGAAGTGAAGCGATTCTTGGAATAAGCAGAAGTCTGCAAGTTCAGTGAAAGTACTTTGTGACACCATGGCGGGGAGGAAGCTGCGTGGGGCAGGAGTAACTGTGGGGACCACCCGATGCCATAGCTATTCAATTGGGTAATAATTTCGAGGACAAAATTCTTTTAAGGGGGAAAGATTGTAATACTCCGAAATATACCCTAATTGTTTTAAAACAAGTTTAGGGTATAATATATGTTAAATTTGAAAATTTCTAGAATTTATACTATTAAGTGTGAAAATGATAACAACCCGAAAATTATATTCAAGAATCAAGGGTAAAAGGGTGAATTGTAAAATAAGGACCCAAAGGGAATAAGACAAGAAGTTTATATGCCAAAATAGAATAATGAGATAATTTGAAGTGCAAATGAAGAGAGATGAAGGGCTTTTGATCAAAAATGGGAAAACTAACTAAAAATGCAAGGCCAAACAAGGCCTTAGACTAAAATTAAGGATAAGACCAAAATGGTTTATTGAATAAGCATTTGCTCATGTGGAGAAAAGAGAGAGTGTGAGAGAGAGTTGTTGAAGGGAGAAGCCATCTTTGGGTTTTATTTGTTCATGCAAAGAGAAAGAAGGAAGGAGAGGAGGAAAAATGGGAAAACTAACTAAAAATGCAAGGCCAAACAAGGAGAGAAGGAAGGAAGGAGAGGGAAAAGGGCTTTTGAGCAAAAATGGGAAAACTAACTAAAATGCAAGTAGCAGGCCTTAGACTAAAGTGGATCAGACTAAATGGTCTATTGAATAAAAGCATTTTGCTCATGTGGAGAAAGAGAGTGTGAGAGATAGACACGGTTGTTGAAGGGAGAAGCCATCTTTTGGGTTTTTTATTTGTTCATACCAAAGAGAAGGAAGGAAGGAGAGAGGAGGAAAAGCAAAAGTTTGAAGAAAGAGTTAAGGTTAAGACTCATCCTGCTTCTTTGAAGCATTCGTTTGGGTTTCATCAAACCCTAACTTGTATAAGTGTGATTTTAATTGTTTTAGTTCAGTTTGTGGTTGTTTGAGTTGGTTGTGGTCCTCAATTGAGGAATGTTTGTATAAAGGAAATGTTAGGGTTTTAGGGGAGATGCTGTCAAAATATTTCCAAAACCCACGTTTTTGTCCTAGCCATAACTTGGCCATCACTCATCCAAATTTAGTGATTTAAATTTCAGGATAAACTAGACTTCTAGACAAACAAATCTCCTTGAAATAAGTGTATTTAAATTTAGACTCCATTAGACCTAGAAAATTCATCAAAGTGAAACCCTGTTTTCAAGCAGTTTCTGATACAGTTTTGGTGTTTTGGTACAATTTTGGGTATTTAGACCATAAGTTAAGTTTCACTCATCCAAATTGAGTGATTCAAATTTGTGGGTAAACTATTCTTACAGAAGAACAAATATCCTTGAAATAAGTGTATTCAAATTTAGACATGATTGGACCTAAAAAATTCGTCAAAGTGAAACATTATTTTCGGGCAGTTTCTGATACGGTTTTGGTGTTTTGATACAGTTTTGGGTATTTAGGCCATAAGTTTAGTTTCACTCATCCAAATTGAGTGATTCAAATTTTCGGGTAAACTAAACTTCTAGGAGAACAAATCTCCTTGAAATAAGTGTATTGAAATTTGGACCTCATTGGATCCAAAAAATTCGTTAAAGTGAAGTGTTGTTTGTAGAAAATATTTTGGTGTAAAGTATTTGAAGTAAATAAATAAAAGAACAATATATGAAATATGAACACATGAATAGTAATACAAACATGTAAATGACTAGTATGATATCTCTAACTCAGATAAAAACCTAATAAGCCTGATTTCTTGCATATATTCCAAAGTGGATGGACAAGTAGGCATTGCATATGAGGGATTACAAGTTATAAGTTGGCCCTTGGGTCATTAAGCGGCCAGTTTGGGACATTAGCCAGTCTGTTTAGGTCACATAATCTGAGACATAGGTCAACTGTCTCGTCTGATGATGATACTTTCGGGTATATCACGATACTGTTTGGGGTCATCTGATCTACGGTATAGGTCATTTTTTCGTATAGTGATGATACCTTTGGGTATATACAGTTATTTTCCATATCCATGTCTTTGGAATATACAGGCATAAAAAAAATGATACAAGATGATATGAGATAATATGAAACATGACACATGAAAAATGCATGAAATATGCAAATGATACGAAAGATGCATATATGATATACTTAAAAGAAATTATATGTTTATAAACTATTGTATATGTATCTTTTGAAATTAGGATCCTTCTGTAGTGATCATATATATTATATGTTTCCCTGAAGCTATAAGCTTAGGATGTGTGTTTCATCGGGTGTAGGTGCGAAGGGACATTCCACTGACGTTAAGCATTTTCTAGGGCGACCTGACAATGAAGCCCCTCCCCAGTAGGTTTCAGATTTGTTTTGTATATGTAAATGTAGAGTTTTGTAATAGTGAAATTGTATGAAACAGTAAATGAGACTCTAGGATATATGTACAGAATATTATGAACACCACTACGGTGGTTGTTTTATATGTATATGTTATAAGTTTTATTTCTTTATGAAAATATATATATAAATTGGGCCCACTAATGACAGAAAAACAAGTTAAAGGGTCCTAGTCTTGTACCTTAGTAGAAATCACTCTATTTCCACTAAGGTAATGTAACTCAACTATGCCAGTTAGCACACCGTAGTAAGAAACATGATCAGAAATTGGGTTCATGTCTCTTGCACTTGCAAAGCTATATACCTCTGCGGTTACAATAACTCCACTATTTTGAGTCTTTTTCCATTTTTCTTGTTCTCTTGTGTGGAATATGAACCCATTAATGATGTATCATTTATAACATGTAACTGATGTACTTTGTCCACGAGACAATGATAGTATGTGTTTAGAAACGACACATTCATATCGCATTTGTATAACCTATCGATTCAAATATAAGATTATAAAACATACATGTTTATTAGATAATATGAAAATGTATATAGTGAATGTACTCACATGTTCTTCAAACCAACTAATGGATTCTTTTGTGTGAATCAAATCTACATCTCGTGTGTGAATACGAGGCTTAGCCCTTATTGATTATTTGTGTTCTCTGAAAAATAAAGATTTGTAATTATGATGCTCATAAAGACGAGTACATTTTTGCACTTCGAGGTGAAAGAAGTTTATTCAAATAATCATCTTACTCAATGAATGGCGTCACTTCCTTACAATTGCTTAGCACATATAAATGTTCTTGAGACCACTCTTCGGTCTTAAGAACACAAGATGTTGATTTTCCTATTGTACGTCCCATGTATTTGAAAATGCTTAACCCTTCATTTGTTATGTTATTTGCAATGACATAATTCCTTTTTTCACGATCATGTTTTGTTTCAACATCATGCAAATATCTTGAACAAATGGTTGCATATTCTTCTGCTATGTACCCCTCTGCAATAAAACCTTCTAGAAGACTCTTATTACGCACATAATACTTTAATATGCGTAAATACCTGTCAATCCATGACACAATAGATTTGTTTCATGAACTATATGAAACCTAATATTTTTATAATTAATTAATTGAATGAGAACATACTGCTTAATATGATACATCCATCGATATTGCATTGGTCCAACGACCTTTGCCTTATTTGCAAGATGCACAGGTAAATGTACCATAACATCAAAAAATGATGGAGGAAATATTCTTTCAATTTGAAATGTGTGACTATTATGTCATTTTGAAGGTGCTTTAATTGATCAGTCTTTTAACACATTAGAACACAATTGTTTGAAGAAACTACATAATTCAACTATAGTAGCACAAACATTCTTATGTAGAACCCCACGAATCGCAAGGGGAAGGAGTTGTTGCATGAGAACATGACAATCATGAGACTTTAATCCAAAAATATTTCGTTCATTCACTTGTATGCACCGAGAGATGTTAGAAGCATAACCATCTAGAACCTTCACTTCTTTAGAAAATTTACATAATTCATCTTTTTCATTTGAAGTTAGTTAATAGCATGCAGTAGACAATATAACTCTATTTCTTCTTTCTATAGGGTGAAGTTGATCTCTAATACCCATAGCTTGCAAGTTAAGAAGACTATTCATGTTGTCCTTTGATTTACCATCAATACTCAACAAGGTGCCAACTATACTATCGCATATATTCTTTTCAATATGCATTACATCCAAATTGTGAAGCAAAATAAAGGACCAATGGGTGGAAAAAAATGCTTTTCTTTCCAATTGTGTCAGAAGGTTTGGCATGTTATTTTTTCTTTTTCCTTGACATCTTGTTTTGATGTCTTCCCTAAAATAATATGTTCTATTCCATGTAGTTGATGTAGAACATCTTTCGCAAACAATTGTTTTGGTGTTGCTCTATGCTCGTCATTTCCATCAAATGACCTTTCATCACGTTGAAATCTATGATCGATCGGTAAAAATCGACGATGACCCATGTAACACCATTTCCGTCCGTTTTGTAATTGATATGACAAACAATCCTTATTACAAATAGGACAAGCAAATTTCCCTTTAATTACTCAACCCGAGAAGATTTGCATATCTGAAAATCATTGATGGTCCATAATATCTTCTACATGCAAAAATTGCCTTTGTTGAAGCATCATATAGTTAAGCTCTAACCTCCCATAACTCATTCAACTCATCAATTAATGGTTGTAAGTATATATCAATATCATTCCTAGGTGCAGTTGGACCAGGAATAAGGAGTGACAACATGAAGAATGTTTGTTTCATACACATCCTAGGTGGTAAGTTATATGGAATAAGAACCACGACATCACTTTGTATGAAATTAGAGCATATTTCAAAAGAGTTAAACCCGATCTGCTAGCCAAGGCCTAACTTTTGAGGTTCTTGTGCAAATGAAGGGAGTGTACCTTATCAGGAAATTTTCCAAGCTAAAGAGTCTATTGGATGCCTCATCATCTCACCTCTCATGCAACCATCAACATGCCATTTCATGTGAGAAGCTGTCTTTGATGACATATATAACCTTCAAAGTCTTGATTTTAAGGGAAAATAACGCAATACCTTAGCATGAATTTTCTTTTTCTTTGATGACTAATTGAACTCATCTGTAGGATGAACATCACTTGATTTCCATCTAGAGACACCACACACAATACACTCATTCGCATTGACATGCTTTTTTGAATACAACATATAATCTGAGGGGCAGACATCAATCGTAATAATTGCTTGGCAATGTCTCACCCTTAGGAAGAGCCTCCTTCAACAATTCAAGTAACATTATAAATGACTTATTGCTCTATCCATTAAGACACTTCATATGAAATAGTCTTATGATAAAAAGAAAACTGTAGAATTTTTACACCCTGGATATAATTCATGCTCAGTTTCCCTCAACAAATTATAAAATTTGTTTGCATTCTCATTTGGTATCGATTCAAACTCCTCATGAACATGTGGACTTCTTTTAGATTCCTCATTTGACATTGACATTCCGAATGTATCATTTAACATTGCTTTGCCAGTATTTGTAGGTTCATAAAACTCATATTCCTCATGCATCAACCATTTCACATAATTTCTAGCTATCCCATTGTCTAACAAATGGTCATACGATTTCTCGCTTTTGTGTGAACGGTGTACAGCTGAAATGCAAGACATGGGAGCATTTTCTTTCTGGTGCATTATTAAAAGGCAAAGTCTAAGAACAGCAGAATACATCTCAAAGTCATTGCTTACTTTTGACTTTTGCATCCAACTCTTATCTAATGACATTTTCCTCGTATCTCTACAAATTAAATCATTCAATCACATAACAATGAATCTTCCTATCAACTTGTAATGAATGTGATATGTTTTGTATCATCTCAAACTCCTATATCAGGTTGTAACACCCAGGAATTTGTATAGGTATAAGATAGGGAAAATAATAATGACAGGAATTTGTATAGGTATAAGTTACGGAAAATAATAATGACGGGAATTTTTATAGGCATACGTTATGAAAATAATAATGATAATTGAATTAGGCGTTATGGAAATAATGATAATTCGAATAGATGTTATGAAATAATGGTAATTCAATTAGTAATTAATTAATTACTTTAATGAAAAAACGTTATAGAAAATAATAATGGTAATAATTAATTAATTACTTTAATGAAAGGACGTTATGAAAATAATAATGGTAATTCAATTAGTAATTAATTAATTAATTTAATGAAAGAGGGGTAAAAAGGTAATTTTCCTAATATATACCCTCGTATAAATTGGAACAAGATAAGGAAATCCTTTCTATTCTTCTTTGAGTTTCTCTCTGGTTGGTAGAATTCCAAAGGACGTACGGTTTTGGGATCTAGGGTTTGAAGAACAAATTTCTCTAGGTAAGATCTTCCTCATTTTATTTTTCTAGATTTCTTTGATGTAGATTCTTTAATTTTCTTTCAGTTTAGATGAACCCTAAAGAAGTCAGATTTAGATTTCACTCTCGTTCCTTAAAAAAAAAAAAATAATAAAATAAGGATTGGTGGTGTCATATTGAATTACTTTGAGTATGAGAATGAAAAAGTATTTAAGGATAATTTTTGAAAGAAAATAATGATAAACAAATAGGATAAATTTGAGTGAATTCTGTATAACTATTTGTATTTGATAGTATTTAAAGATATATGTTGCTTAAAGTAAATATTTATTAAGGATTGAGATTTTATTAGATAAGGAATATGATTAAGTAAATTGTTTAGCAATTATAGGAAATAAGATCAGGTAATAATGCTTACTATTATGTCAAATATTAGCTATTATTAGAGTAAATACTGAATATGTGTTATTGTAATAATATAATTTGTAAAATATTATTAATATTATTTCTTTCTATTAAAGATTTAGTTAGGATTAAGAGCATAAAAATAAATAAATTATTAAAAATAGATCGAAAGAAGGAATATGAGTTTTATAAAATTTGTAAAAGCTAATTCAAATAGTTATGTTTAGATGATTTAATGTCAAATATGTTTGAAGTGAGCAAAATAATATAATTGTTAGAATATCAAATTAGGAAGAGTTTTAAGAATATAAATAAGTAATGATGATAGTCTCTTCCTTATTATTTCAGGAGCTCCTCATTGAGGTGAAATTCTTTAGTTAAAGCTCTTTCGAGCTTTTAGAGTACTCCTTTGAGGTAAGGGATTCTAATACAACTTTTCGAAAAATTATCATTTTTATATATATGTACGTGTAAGGGATTCTAATACAACTTTTCGAAAAATTATCATTTATATATAAAAATTATCATTTATATATATACACGTAAGTGTAAGGGATTCTATCTAGAAGCTTTTAGAAAATAAAATCAATTATATATATGTACGTGTAAGGGGATATTAATCTGAATTTAAAAAAATTGTTTGTTTTTACTTCATTTGAGGATGAAAATTGTTTTAACTGAATTATATATAATCTTGGTTTATGAAAAGTTTTACTTGTTTTATTTATTTGATTATCCACGGATCAAGAAAGTAGTTTTGTATGATTGTACTTTTGAGATTTGTTTTGTTTACGAAAGAAAATGTGGAGATATGATGTTTTGTAATTTAAAAATTTTGAATGAAATATTTGACTCACAGTTAGTTCGTACATCAGCAGGAATAATAGTTGACACTATTAATCGGCCCTTGTCGACGGGATATAATAGTTGACCTTTACATTTTCTTGGTAGGGAATGTAATTGGTTGCGAACTGGCCTCTAGGGTTTCGGTTAAAGATTACTAGTACTAGTAGTGTTTGGTTAGTCCACCTTAAAAGTAACAAATTTGCGCTAACACCCATTTAGAAGAAAGTCCCACATATTTGGGCACTATTTGATGTTTGATGACGAGAGAAAAATATATTTGAAATATATTTGATTTTGGATTTAAATATGAAAGTGTTTGAATCGGAAATTTGATATGAAGTCATTTGGATCACATTTGATATGAAGCTGATTTGAAATGGATGTGAAAATGTTTTGAAGTATATTTTGTTAATGTTCGAGAACTTATTTTGAATCAAAAGTTTGATGAAAAACATCTCTATATTGTTATATGATTGAAAACTTTTTGATCCATGAAAATGTATTGAAGTATATTTCTTATTGGGCTTTGAGCTCACCCTTTATTCTTTTAAAATTTTTGGGTACCTTTAGTTCGGAGCGAGGAGTGAGTTGGGACGGGAAAAAGGTTTTATTAAGAATGTTTGTTTAAAATTTCTCTTGGGACATTGTTTAGATGTTAAGTTTAGTTCACATTTGGAATATTTGAGTTTAGTTATTTGGATAAGTATACTTGGGTTGATGTATTAGTTTCCTTAAAGTTGATATTTGATTTTGAAAGTTGTGCATTTACTGCGAGCAGGTGATTAATGGTGGGCCAAAATCCGATTATAAGGAAGGTTAGTGTCGTTTCACACTTCAAACCTTCGGGCTAAAGGCTTGAGGGTGTGAATTGACAGTCATGCCCCTAGGGTGGGTTTCGGGGCGTGACAGAGTGGTATCTATAGGTTTATGATCTTAATGGGAACTTGTTTAAGTTTGTCTATGGGGATAGTTGAGTGACGTGTTAGTTAATAGTTCATATCCGTTTGTGTATTCTTAGCATTCCTTACAAATATATGTTAGATAATTGATTTCTTAGGATTTACTAGTTAAAGTTCACTACACTCTTTTTGCCTTTGTTTTATTACATTTGGTTTAGTGAATATACTTTTATCAATATAGTTATGATTTGAATTTGCCCTTCTATGGAGACGTATCATTATGGATAATATAGTGGTTTGGAAGTTATTTTTATGACTGATTGGTAGAAAGGATATTGAATTGATAATACTCCTTAAACATTAAGGTTTTTGTTTGATTTTGAGGATGAATTAAGGAGCTTACTACCTTTTTATTTGTTGATTGTTTTGGGAAAATATTGTCTTTCCATATTCTTAGTTATCTTGAGTTTAGTTGAAGGGAAACATGTGGATAGATTGTTACTCATAAGCTAAGCCTTGTAATGTAAGACCCGAGAAAATCCAATTTTCTCAAAAAGAGTAAAATCATAATTTTGGTAAAAAAAATTCGAAATTTATTCTCTTGATCTCGGATGAAGAAATGGATTTCAGGTTAGAATGCGTCTGCATGAAATCTACAGCAGTCGAATTTCGTGATTAGAGATAATCGAAATTTGCGTTTTGAGGCATCGAGTTTTGATCTTGGGAAGCGACGAGATGTGACAAAAGTCACATATAACATGTACACATATTTATACATGTTTCATCGAAGTAGAGATGATGGAAGTGGAGCTCGGAATGGTGCGAATGTCGAAAATCCAAGCTAAGGGACAAAATGGGCATTATTAAATTTGTTTAAATGAGGAAAAGACAAAAATAGGGAATAGTGACCTTCTCCAATTGAAAAAGAGCCAAAAAATGTGAAAAGGGGACATGAGATGCAGTAGCCATTTTTTTTGAGGTTTTAGAGAGAGAGAGAGAGACTTCTCCTAGGTGCACAGCGTCCAGGCGGTCGGGTCGTCGGGACAAGAAGCAAGAGCTATGCTACGCGGCCCGGGCGTGCGTGGATGCGGTTGAGGAGTTTGACAAAACTCCATGAGGTGAGGTTTCATCCTACTTGGGTTTTACACTTTATTTAAGTGTTATATGATGTTTCGGTTGGTATGAGGCCTTGAACGGCCGTTTGATCGGTCCCAAAACTTGGGACCGAATTATTGAAATTTTTGGGAGCCATGGAGCAGCCCGTAACAGCTTTATGGGCTGTTTGGGTTGTTAATTATGAAATTTATGCTATAAATCATGTATTGATGTGCATAGGACCGGAAATGACCGTGAAATTCGGGTTCCGCAAGTGAGCCAGGTGATTGGTGATTTCTTGGGAGCGATATTCCAGGTTTCAGCATTCATAGGAATAGTGTTCACAAAATATTTTGTGTGGGAAATAATGTGTTTAGTTGAAGTAATTCAAGTTGGTGTCGTGTTGATAATTAGCCCGAAAGTAGGCTAATTTTTGGTGTAATGAATTGTGAGGGAATTACATGACATGGTTTGTGTGATTTAAATTATGTGAATATATGCATGATTATATATTTATATGTGTTATATAATTGTATTGGAATTGGCATCATGCATTCCATATGCATTGAGGCACCTTAGAACAATAGGAGTGAGTGCATGAGGTGATTCTTGAGATAATGGTTTCGGAGGGTTGACTAAAAATAATAATTATCGGAGGGTAGTCCATATAAAATATCAATCGTTGGAGTCGGCCCAATTGATATACATCGAAGGGTAGTCGTATAAAATATCGATCGTCGGGTCGACGGTGATATATCTCGGAGGGTAGTCCACTAAATATAACATCGGAGTCGGTCCACTACTTATATCGGAGGGTTGTCCACGAATAAAAACAAACACCTTTGTTGGAATTAAGGTTTCTCATACGTGGCTTAGGCAAGTGTTAGGGAGTTGGTGAGGACTCGAGATATGAGTTGAGCATGTAGACATTCAAGTAGGATCACGCATTTACTTGAATGTTTGTTTTTATTGGAGCATTACATATGCACTTAAGTGGAGAGTAACCCATTTAGGATGATTCCACCTCTTTTTGAGCACTAGCTCGCCTTGTCGAGGATATTATTTTCAGGTACGGGAGCGTGCGGGAGGCAGGCTCATCCCCAGAGATCGTTTTAGAAGAGAATTCGAGGTTGTGGGCTTTGGTGTTATCGTTATGTATACATGTATTAAATTTTATAATTTTAATATGTGTTGTATAAAGGTAAACTTTGACTCTTGAAACTATTAAGATTCTGGTGGTTCCCATTGATGATGAGTATTGTAGTATGGGCCCAAGAGGCCGTTTTTACTCATATATATCTTGTGATGTTGATGATTGGGACAGGTTGTTCTTGGGTAGAGCTCCCCGTACAAAGGAGACTCTGCCCGATTTTCGTGAGAAATGTCGGGTCACCCCGGAGCATTCCGCAGTGTTTCATGAGTTGACGGGTGGTCAGCGGACCTTCGGGATTGGGCGTCACGACAGTATCGAGCTTAGGTATCTGAATGCCTAGGGCTCAAGGTTTGGGTATCCATCACCACTAGGTGTGGTTCGATGTTAAGTTTAGATATGAGATTACCTAGGAAATCACGGGGCAAAACTAGGACATTGCATGCATGTGTTTGGTGTGTTTTGTGTGATTTGATGAATTGTTGTGTGAAAAATATTCATAACATGAATGATGTGTGATCATGTATTGTGTATGATTTGTGTGCTTAGTAGATAGCACATAGGGAAATTTTTAGGAGTTTTTACAGTGTGTAAAAAAAAAAACTGGAACAAAGAGAAGAAAGAAAATAAATTTGAATAAATTTATTTAGTTTAAAAGGAAAATGAGAAGAAAAAAAATGAGGTGAAGAAAATAATTTTCTAAGGTTTTACAAGTTCTGCGGGTGAAGAAAATTGAAGAAAAATAAGTTTTTATAAATTTATTTGAGTATTCTGAAAAAAAATAAGTATATATATTTTTTGGTATTTTCGATGTTGGAAGAAAGAAAAAAAGTGTGAACGAAAAAAAAAAGAGTCTGCGAGAATTTGTTGAAATTTCTTGTGGCTGTAATCCCTGTCTAATGGGGATTGTATTGTGACCTAGCTTCATGGGTGTGCAGTGGGTTCAGTTGTATTGCAATATGGTGGAGAAGCAGGTGTGTTGCAACCTTGAGTTCTTTGGTTTTACAGTGTGTGAGAGGAGTGGGTGAGCTGAAGATTGTATTGCAACCTGATAGATTGGCATTGCAATGGGTGTGCAGTGACTAAGTTGTATTCTGTTACAACAAAGTGTATTGCAAAAGAGTGAAGTGGCTAGAATTGTATTTGTAAAACAACAGTTAATATTACCAATGGGTGTGCGATAACTGGCTAGAGTTGTATTACCTTACAACAAATTGTATTGCAATACTTGTATTGTATTGTGACTTGAAAGGCTTGAAGGGCTGTTTTTTTGTATTGCAATACACATGGTGTATTGTGGCTAAGAAGGGACTTGGTGCTGAGGATTGTATTGCAATACAATTATTGTATTGCAACTTAGGTGGAATCTACGATGTCGATTGAGCAGTAAAAAAATTTGAAATTTTTTTTAAAATAAAATAAAATCAAACAAAATTGGGCCAATTTGAAAAGAAATTTTAGAAAATAATTTTTAAATATGATTTAATATATTGGATAAATGGTCTTGCATTGCTTATGAATGCAGGGACTTGAAATATACACTGATTCTGTGTATGAATAGTGTCTCGGGGCTGCATTTACACCATTTGAGATATGTAATTAATGTTGCATGTTTTGATTGCGTGATTTTATGTTTCAAATTGCGTGGAAGGACATATACACGGTATGATGTATATGGGAATTATGATTGCGCGATTGTTGCGAGGAAATTATATGCATGGTGTAATGCATATAGGAAAAGAGATGAATGCTAAGGTTAGGAGCTATGACCTTAGGGATTTGGATCTTGAGAATGAACAAGAAAACTGAATTTATTGAAATAAATGAATTGAGTGGTTGGAAGTTAGCGCCACTTAGGAAATGGGCAGATTCGTTCATGGTTGTCAGTCTATTAATGGTGGCGTAATGGAACTTTGGATTAGTGAAATGAGAATTAAATGATTCTTATTGCCATTGGAAATATGTAGATGGCTGAGTCGAGGACGGGACGTGGGGGCGTCCGCGAGTGCTGGTCGGCGCGGTGTTGATCAGCCGGGCCTGCGGGTGCGTAGGTATTGCGGCGCGTGTCCTTGCACGGGGCTAGGCGTGGCGGAGTGAGTCGGGAGATCCTAGTAACGTCCGGAGGGTTTGGGTGCATCATCCTCAGAAGCCGGTCGCGGGGGAGATCAGATAGTGACATACCATTGGATTCGTCTGAGGACGAGAAGGCGTTAGAGGCTATGGAGATTACCTCGACACTACGAGGATTAGACCCGGTGTGTTCGGCCCCTAGAAGTGAGGCCCAAATATGGTGGAAATGGGCAAGGACCTCTAGAGACCTTAGAGGAGCCTTTATATGTGAGTACTCCCCTAGGGATAAGGGCGAGAATAGGGATGATATGTCGAGGTTGCGAATTAGAGATTTTGGGGACTCTACTCACAGTGAACTTGAGGATCATAGACATGTCAGAGTTCGATGTCATCCTAGGGATGGATTGGCTGACAACCTGGTCGTTGCTCCGATTGTGGCGTAGGAGGTTACCGCACATGCAGGATGTGGTACTCGTGTGTGGTATTTCGGGGGAATAATGAATGTTTTGCCCATCTGAGTATATGAGTCAGGGCGTCGGGGGCAGGTCAGCGGAGTTGGCTAGCTAGCCTTTACCACTGGGCCAAAGAGAGACCAGACTTAGATCTACCTCGAGTAGTGTGCGAGTATGTGGATATTTTCCCAAATGAGCTACCTGGACTATCTCCACAGAGTGTCGTAGACTTCGGTATCGAGCTACACCCTGGTACTTCACCTATCTCTATTACTCCGCATAGGATGGCACCAGTTGAGTTGCAGGAACTTCGAGTCCCGGCCCTGAGAGCAAGCGGACAAGGGTTCATCAAGCCAGACGCCGCCCATAGAGCGCTCAGGTTCTATTTACTTGAAAAGAAAGAGAAAGAGCGAGACCAGCCATTGTGCATTATTTCTAACCAGTTGAAACGAGAGTTACGATCGAAATCGATACCCGTAGAAGTTGGCGATTTATTGATCGATTGAGAAGACACGAGTCTACTCCAAGATAGACCTTCGCACTAGTTACCATCAGCTAAGGGTTAGGGAGACAGATATCCCTAAGATAGCATTTAGGATGAGTTATGGGCACATTGAGTTTACGGTGATGCCCTTTGGATTGACGAATGCGCTAGCGGCATTCATAGACCTCATGCATAGGGTGTTCCAACCTTATCTAGATCAGTTTGTCGTAGTCTTCGTGGATGACATTTTGATGCCGATCCAGTGGGAGCATGGTATCGGCGAGGATCGTTTACGGGTTGTTGAGGGCCATCGACTATCGTGGTTCCGATAAGTGCGAGATTTTGGCTTCTGCGGGGTGGGATTTTAGGGACCGCGTGGTTTGACAGTGGCGGTGGATCGAAAGGTTGAGCGTGAGTTGGGAGAGACGTCGATCTTCGAATCACGTATGTTTCTTTGGGATTGGTGGGTATTACGGGGTCGGAATGTTTGAAGTTGTCCATTCGGGCGAGGATCGTGGGACTTAGCCTATGGGACATGGACTCCGTGGTTCGGGATTCGACCATAGAGAGAGATCGAGGATGCTCGGAGCACTTGGGATCTCTCTGCAGTGTTAGTATTAGCAAAGGGAGGATCAGCCTTCTTCTAGTTAGGGAAGAGAGCGGGAGGAGCTTTTTCGCTGCCAGAGTTTGCAAGACTAGGACAGGGATTTGGCGTGTGAAGCCACGGGATTGCCAGGGACGGGGATCCGGGACCCAGGACGGCCTTGGTCGGTTGTTGTTTGTGGGGCAGGAGGGCCTGCAGTTTCATTCCTCCACCCTAGTGCGGGTCGGAGGAACCCGGTTCAGTTCGGGGGGGTGGCTATCTGAGCACTCAGGCGGCGGCGCGCGAGATAGACGAAGGGGGCCGGAAGTGTGGGTCGAAAGTGGGGGGATCGAGTTGCGGCGGGGCGCGTGGTGGACCTTAGAGATTGGTAGACCTGACTGGTTGTTGATGTTAGGCGACATGGGATGGAGTTGAGAGGCGAAGCCATCGGGTTGTCGATGGTGAGACCTTGGCGGGTTGTCATGCCCGTTGCGACCGCCCCAGTTTGGGCTTAGAGGTTAGGGCCTTTAGAGGAAGCCGGGATATAGATGTTGCCCACAGGATGTAAAGGGTAGAGTTGATCCTGATGGAAGGTGGGATTATGAGTGAGAGATCTAAAGTGCGCTCATGGTGGACCACCGGGATTAGATTGTCACGATATGGCATTATTGTGTGTTCGTGTGCATGGTAACATCGGTCGATTCGGTGTGGGTGCCGTGCGGTCATTTTACGCTCTTGGTGAGTCAATGGGTTGAGTTGCAATCTTTAGGACTATATGTCCGATGAAGACTCATAGTTCCGATTCAGGAAATGAAGTAATTAAAAGTGTGTTGAATGTAAAAGCAAAAAGGGGACGTTAATCCACAAAGGTGAGAATCACGGAGTTAAGGATGTAAGAGACCCGAGGAAATATCCCGAATTTCTGTGTGAATGTAAGAGGCTCGAGAATTAATAAGCAGAAGGGGACATGTTGTCGAGATGAAAACACACGGTCGGTCTATCAGTAGACTTAGAGTTGAGGAGTGATAGAAGTCGAAATGACTCGAGATTTGGATACCTTAGCAGTGCATTAGGTGTTGTTGAGCCAACAAGGGCTGCACGGTATATGGATGTCATATGACATGGACTGGGTTGACCCGGTCCATTGGATTGTCAGCGAGTGTGACCTTGGGAAGGTCAGCGTTACACACAAGTAAGGGTTGTGTGGGGTTACCTGCGTTGTGTGGATTATATACGAGGTGTTAGAGGACACGCTACGAGCATACGTCCTGGGTCTTAAGGGTAGAGGAACAATTGCCCATGTAGTGGAATTAAACACAACAATGAATTGTCAGGGCGGGTATCGAGATGACACATGAGGCACGTGTATGGGAGGCCGTGTAGATCAACGTATGTTGGTTGAGGTGGGAGGAGAGTTCCATCAACGTCAGTACGATTAGGGCACCTGCGAGAAGGTGAGCTTGTCGACAGCGTCCTTCTCTGCCGGCTGGCGAACAAAACTGTGCGGATGTACGGCGTCGGCCCTTAGAGTTCGGAGTTAGGGATCAACGTTTTCTTAAGGTGATGCTGTGGAGGGTAGTCAGGATTGACGGCGTGGAGCTATCGCTAGAGATTCATTGGGCCTCTGAGATACTCGAGAGGATAGGTATTGTCTTAGGTTGGCTTTACCGCCCGGCATGGCCGGTGTCCATGGGGTATTTCACGTCTCCGTGCTTTCAGGAGTATCGCCCGGATCCGGCTCATGTAATTGGATTGGGGACGGTAGAGTTGACAGCGATGGGACCTTTGGGAGGGACCGATATGTATTTTGGATAGTCGGTGATCAGGTTTTGCTGGCATGCAGAGGCGTGAGGCTGAGTGAGGTGCTATGGCGGCACTATGGAGTGGAGGAATCACGCGTGGGAGCGGATACCGAATGTTGGAGGCCACATATCTCTTCTTGTTTAGGGATGAAGGTATATGGTTTAGTTATTTAATAATTAAATGACGGTTTACATGCATGGTAGGTACCACGTTGCATATGCATGTGATTAATGTGATTGTCCAGGCTAGGGGCGAAATTCCTTTTAAGAGGAATTGTGGGCAGGGAAAATCCGATTTTCTCGAGGGTAAAGTGTATTTTGGCAAAAAAAATCCAAAATTTATTATCACGGATCTGGATGATGGGCGGTTCACTGCTGGAATTGTCCTCGCGAATTCTAGCCCAACTTGCATTGAGACTAGGTGGAATTGAGACGATCAGATTTACTTGCGTTGAAAGAGCATCGGTTCGAGTCACGAAAACTTACTGAGATGTGACGAGAAGTCACATATAACATCTTACATATTGTACATGTTTCATGATGAGATGATGAAATCGGGCGACGAATGGTGCAAATGTGAAAATCCCAGCTAAGGGACAAAATGGGCGTATTAATTTGTTTAAACTGGGGAAAAAGGGCAAAAGCGAGAATAGTGACCTTCTAATTGAAAAGAGCCGAAAATGTAGAAAGGGGACATGAGATAAATAGCCATTTTTTGAGGTTTTAGAGAGACTTCTCTCTAAAGTGCGAGGGCGTCCGGCCCAGTCGGAATTCGTGGGGACAAAAGCAAAGGCATCTTACTGCAGCGAAGAACCTTGTAGTGTGGATGCCGGTTGGGAGTTGGAAGGCAAAACTCCATGAGGTGGGGGTTTGCTCTGCTTTAGGTTTACACTTTATTTTAAGTGTTTATATGATCAAATATTTCGGTTAGTATGAGGCGCAGCGTAGTTGATCGAGTCTGGCTTTTAGGACAGTGTGAAATTTTGAAGAACGCGAGCAGCCCGTAACAACACATGGGCTGTTTGGGTTGATGATGTCATTATCACTATAAATCATGTATTGATGTGCATAGGACCGGAGAAATGACGGTAAATTCCGGTTCACAAGGCGGCAAATGATTGATCGTTTATGCGGAACGTGGCTTGAGGTTTCATGTTCATAGGAATAGTGTTGCAATATTTTGTGAAATAATGTTCAGTTAAAGATGAAATTCAAAGTTGGGTGGCAGTGTTTGAAATAATTAACCTAGAGTAAGGCTAATTTTGAGTGTAATGGATGTGAGTACATGACATGATTTGATTAAATTATGTGAATATATGCATGATTAATATGTTATATGTGTTATATGGTGTTTTGAGATTTAAAATGTTGCATTCATATACTGCCCAGGAGACACCTAGAACAATAGGAGTGAGTGCATGGGTGGATTCTTGAGAGAATGATTTCGGAGGGTTGAGCTAAAGTAATAATTATCGGAGGGTAGTCCATATAAAAATATCATCGTTGAGTCGACCACGATGATATACATCGGAGGGTAGTCCATATAAAATATCAATCGTCGGAATCGGCCCAATTGATATATCTCGGAGGGTAGTCCACTAAATATAACATCGGAGTCGGTCCACTACTTATATCGGAGGGTTGTTCACAAATAAAAACAAACACCTTTGTTGAGTGGAGTTTCTCATACGTGGCTTTAGGCAAGTGTGAGAGTCGTGAGCTTCGAGATATGAGTTGAGCATGTAGACATTCAAGTGGGATCAACGCATTTATGAATGTTTGTTTTGTGGGCGTGCATATGCTTTAGGTGGAGGAGTGGCCCATTTAGGGTGATTCCACTGCGAGCACTAGCTCACCACTAATGGGGATATTATTTTTCGGGTATAGGGAGCGCAGTGCGAGGGGCGGCTCATCACAGGGTCGTTTAGAAGAAAAGCTAGGGTTGTGTGGCTTTGGTGTTATCATTATGTATACATGTATTAGAATTTTATAATTTTAATATGTGTTGTATAAGAGTAAACTTTTGACTCTTGAAACTATTGGATATAGTTGGTTTACATTGATGATGAGTATTGTAGTATGGGCCCAAGAGGCCGTTTTTACTCATATATATCTTGTGATGTTGATGATTGGGACGGGTTGTTCTTGGGTAGAGCTCCACTGCGTGCAAAGGGGGCTTCTGCGGTGCCGTGAGAAATGTCGGGTCGCCGACATTCCACCAGTGTTCCGCGGGTTGATGGGTAGTCAAACGGACCCAGAAGTTAGGCGTCACATGCAAGGTAGTTATTTGCTTAGAAATGTTATTAAGTGTTTTAAGTCAATGTGATGAGTGAGTGAAAACAATTTGAAATTGAGAAAGGATCTGATATTGTTATTAAAGTTTGAGAGTTTCTTGGGATTTATTGATTACTACAAAAATAAATTATTAAGAGATCTCTACGAATTATCTTTATATTTTCGGTGACAGAAGGATTAAGGATTTGATTGGTCTTATAACTATGATAATGATAGCTTCACGGAGTGAAGAGCAAATTAGTAGCAACTTCATGGCCCGATTATTTCATTGGGTTCGCTAAATATTTGTTTTGCATAAGATGCCTTTTCATTAGGATTTATGTTGTGTTCTTTATGCAACATGGAAAAAGTGATATATACTTATAGACATTTAGGGAGTACAAGATGAGAGAAAACTGCCATTATGATTTGAAGTTCAAGCGAAATAGATTTTTGCACTTAAGATATAGAAGACATTTTTATTATGAGTCTGCTAAATGGGTGTGAGAGTTTGAAATAACTGTTTTCTTAAATGATTTTCATGAGAAATAAGAGGGATAAATGATACAATTAGCAGGATGTGATGACATTCTTCCGGTACTAATAAAACAATGAGAATCTTGTGAATTTATCTTGCCAAATAGAAAAAAATTGATTCACTTCAAATCATTTAAAGGTTGTGCTTAGCTTGATTGTGTATGATTTGTGAGATGTTTGTGGCTTCCCAAATCCCCGAGGGTCAGTTGACTACCGTCAACCGCGAATACAAGTGGATGTAAGGTTGCAGACGCCACTTGAAAGCATCGGCAGAGGTCTCACATGCAGGGAAGCTCTGCAAAATCTGAGAACTGCATAAACGTCCCCAAATAGTCAATATAACGATTTATGTTTAAGCATGACCGCCGAACTATAAGCAATACTCATCTGTCTACAACTATGAATCACACTATATATCCAATAGTTTCAAAGAGTTAATCAATTCTCTTTTATACAACATATATTAAAGTAGAATTTTAATACATGTATGCATCCTGAAAACAAAGTACGATCAAACAACTGCTTCGGCCTACATGAGCGTGTGAGTCACACTTTGGCTGGCTCCTATGCGCATAAAATATAATATCCTAAACAGGAGTGAGGCTAATGCTCGATAGTGGAATCGCCCTAAGTGGGCTACTCTCCACCTAAGTGGTGCAAATGTTCAGTAGCACACATTCAAACAGGGAATTAAATGATCACCGCTGAATATTTTTATAAAATCTACACATTCAATCTTAGTCTCATAAGACCCTCACACTTGCACAAGCCATGTATGGAAAATAATCATTTTAAGAAACAAACTATTTGTTTGAAAATATACTAAAAATATTAGGTAAAAATATGGGGACTACCCTCAGGCGCGAGGTGGTTGAGGAGTGAGCTTTCAAACCGTCTTGGTCTCGAAACAGAAATGATAAAATTGGCCCATCTCGACCCGATTCTCGAATATCATCTACAATGAAATTCATACTAGCGTTTTTGGATTTTTCTTTCAGTTCCGTAATCATGCACTCATAATTTCTAGGCTGCGTTGTACCTGATGCATATAATGCCATTTAATGACTCTCATATATTTCTGTCTGAATAACTATCTTAATGCTGCATGTATTCCATAATTTAAATCTTGCAGATTATGTCATTGAAGGTGCTGGTCAATCTTTTAAGAGAATTAATATGGGCTGGTGTTAGAGCCTAACAATTACTTGAATCAGCTCAGAATAAGCATGTTTTTCCAAAGAATTGATTTTAGGTGTCATATTGCAGAACGACACTGAGTTTCACACGGTTCCGACACTCTCGCATTCATCGTTCCACTTTGTGAACTTCCCGCATTTCGACCAATTGACCTCACATACTAAGCATACATTTCATAATGCACAACTAGGAACCCAAAATCCAGCTGTTGGGCGATCACGGGCGTCACATGCATTCAAAATCTTCTCGGTTCGAATTTGGAGCGATCAACCTTCGCATTTCCATCGACTCAACATTTGTGTTCTTAAACAAAGTAAAGAACAGTAAGGAGAGCACCTCAAGTTTAGAGTAAGCTTTCCTAAATCAGTGCTGTGACCTCTCGTGTCAAAGCAGTTCTACTGTAATCACTGACTTGACCCACTATACCTTCCTGAGCTGTCACGTCTTTGGAATGTTTACATGTAGCACTTGACAAAAATTGGTTCCTGCGACCGTGGGTGTGGAGGTATAAGGCATATGCTCTGCCCCAATCTAGAACTATGGGGGTGCATTGTTCGAGATGCGGACCACGTGGGGCAGTCAAGTTAACCAAACAGATCACGTGCCAGATGGTGTGGAAGAGCGGAGGTCCCACCGCCTCTTATGAACCTGAAGAAATTTGAGTCCAGCCCCATCTTCTTTCATGTGCTGTCATAAGGTGTTCCAGTGTCTGTCTGCTCTCTAATTGAGACACTCCCAACCATGGGTCATATCTATTGGCGAAATCACACAATCTACTTGAATGGACAACTTCAGCCAGTTCTCGAATCTCATAATGTATCTTGCTTCAATCTAAGAAACTACGTATCTGAGAGATTGACATTCAGGAGGTCTCTTAACTCGTCTTTGCCTCACGGCTTACTTTCTCTGGAATTAGGCGACACTCACAGAGTGTGGTACCATGTGTCCCAATCTCCTGAGTAAGCTAAACTCACCCTTCTTGAGACTTGGGTACGGTGGTGAGTCTCTCAGGTGGCGTCAGCACGATCATAAAGTGATAACAAATGCACACCATATTTGGGAGTAGATCAAAATGTCATCAGAACTACGACAAGCTGATCTGAATGAGGTTGAACACATCATGAGATATGTGAATCTTTGCCCCAAGCGCATTACTAGTCAATCAAAAGAATAAAGTAAACTCAAAGTGCTATAACGCGTCTAAAAGCAGCTGTCTTGGGGATATGTCTCCTAACCTCGATTGATGGTAACTAGGTGAGAGATCTCTTGGAGCTGACTGGCGTTCTCTCAGCGATCAAGGCAATCTATCAATCCTGAGTATTAGGTAGATTCTTGTGTAACCACATTTGATTAATGGAAGTATTGTACACGATGAGAGTGTAATGTTTGTGCTTCATAAATAGAGCGGGCGCCCCGTAATTTGAAGTGCTGGAGTCTAATAGACCCCCTTGTCACGATAGCTCCTTTTTTTTAAAAATTGATTAAGTTCTTGTGTTTTACAAGTCTAACTATTTATCACCTTTGGATTTTTGGGGATTCTTCACATGTTTGGGCATTATGGCTGCAACTAAATTTGTTTGAAATTAAGATCTTTTAAGGAGTTATTTAGAAACTAGTTAGACTTTTGGAACATTCAGTTGTGTTTAATGAGATAATAAGATCTTGTTGAGAGATTGGACTTAATGTCTTAAATAATGGAGACATAAGAATGTACTTGCTTTTGAAGGGAGGTTTATTACTTTTAAGCTTCACGATCTACCTGAAAGGATGCAAAAGTATAAATGTTAAGGCAGGAATTTTTAGATAAGTGTATATAGTGAAGATATTACATTGTTTGTGACTTTTTATGGGTTTAGTGTGATGTATATCAGTTTACATCAAAGACCTAATAATTGCTTTTGCAACTACTTTATATATTTCTAAATGAGTGTTGAAACTTGTTGCATGTATTTTTGTGGTCAAGGTTGCAAGAACCTTGGTGGTGACAATGTTTCATTATAGTGGTTTGTTTATAGATAAAATCTAATAATTTTCTACAGACTAGCTTACCGATATTAAGGAAATTTTGATAAATGTATAAATATTTGAATTCTATGGTATGTAATAAATTACTTATTTTACACCAGATTTTGGCTTAGATGAAAAAAATGAAGTATAATTCAGTTTTGATAAAATGATTTTGATAACCCAACTAATGACTAATTAGGAAATGTCATGATTAAAAATATTTGTTGAGATATATTGTTTTAGACTTGAAAAAATGGCTCGAGGAATGAGTTCTTTACCTTTGGTTGGCATTTTTCTTGTAGAATAGTTTTAAAGCTAGCGATGAGATTATATCTTCCGGTTTATGTGGTAGGATTTGATCCCCATGTGTTGATCATGTTATGAGAAACCAAAAATAATGTAACTAACGCATGAACTTGTATGTATTGACTACTAAGGGATAATCATTGAAGAGAATTTGGAGAAAATCAAGGTGATATACACAAGTGTTATGTTGATAATCGAAAGCGATATTAATTATTTGAATTTGGTGATTGTGTTATCTTAAAGTTGCTTATATTAAGTTGAATGAGATATTTGGAGGTTTGAAATATGTTGAAAAGAAAGAAACTGGTCTTTAGATTGTGTTCTTGAAATATTAGAGAGAGTGGAGTACCTTAGCATATAAAGTAGCATGCCCCCTTTACCACTACATCAAGAGATTCATAATGTGTTTTATATTTCGAAGCCTTACGAGGAAATATGTTTTGATCTTCTCATGTTGTGGAGTTGGGACTGTTGGGTATGAGGACTTGACACAACATGAAGGTGATTCCAGGTGTGCCTGGATGTGATTAATAAGGTTCTACAGTGATCTTGTGTCAGAGATTGGTAAAAGTTCGATGAACAAGTAAGTAGTATCTCAAGAAGGAAATTACCAGATTAGAAGAAGAGATGAGAGAAAAATGTAATTATTTCAAGACTCTGGCAACTCAGGATTTGAGAGGACTAAAAACTTTTTTTATAAAGGAGGAGAATGTAACACTCGGGAATTTGTACTGGAGGTATGAATGCGGAAAATAATAATGGCAATTTGTATTGGTATAAGTTACGAATAATAATAGAGGAATTTTATGAACTATGTTGGTAATAATGATAGTGAGATTAGGCGTTATGGAATAATGAAATGAATTCAATTAAGGCGTTATGAAAATAATAATGAGTAATTCAATTAGTAATTAATTAATTACTTTAATGAAAGAAGTTATGAAAATAATAATGGTAATAATTAATTAATTACTTTAATGAAATGGCGTTATGAAAATAATGGTAGTTCAATTGAAGTAATTAATTAATTAATTGTGAGAAGGGAGTAAAAAGGAAGTAATTTTCTAAAATAGATACTAAGTATAAATTGGAATAAGATAAGGAAGTCCTTTCTATTCTTCTTTGAGTTTCTCTCTGGCTGGTAGAATTCAGGGCGTCACGACTTGGATCTAGGAGTTTGAAGAACAAAATTTCTCTATGAGTGGAATCTTCCCTCATTTATTTTCCAATTTTTGATGTAGCGATTTACTTTATTTCTTTCGGGAATGAACCCAGAAGAGATTTAATTTAGATTTCACTGCAGTTTCCTTAAAGAAATAAATAGAAATAGAGCAAAGGATTAATTGAATTAATATATTCAGATTACTTGAGTATGAGAATGAAAAAGTATTTAAGGATAATTTTTGAAAAGAAAATATTATTAAACAAATAGGATAAATTTGAAAAGAGTAGTCACGTATAAATATTTGTATTTGATAAGTATTTAAAGATATATGTATTTTGGCAAGTAAAATATTTTATTAAGAGTTGAGAATTTTGTCGATAAAGGAATATGATTAGAATAATTATTTAGCAATTATAAGAAATAAGATCCGATTAATAATACTTGTTGTCTTAAATATGATAGTGACAGAGTAAAAATGCTAGATATTGTATTGTGTAATAATATAATTTGTAAAAAATATTATTAATATTATTTCTTTCTAGTAAAGATTTATTTAGGATTAAAAGCACTTAAAAATAAATAAGTATTAAAATAAGATCAGAAGGGAATATGAGTTTATAAAGTTACGTAAGAGCACACAATTCAAATAGTTATCATTTGAGCAGTTAATCGATATGTTTGAGGTGAACCGAAATAATATAAATTATTGCGAGAATATCAAATTAGGAAGTTTAAAGAATAAATAAATAATATTGATAAGTATATTCTTATTATTTTCAGGGAGAAATATTTCATTGAGGGTGAAATTCTTCGGATTAGCTATTTCAAAGCACTTTGAATTACTCCTTTGAGGAGTGAGGATTACAATACAACTTTCGAAAAATTATCATTTTTATATATATGTCACGTGCTTGAGGATTAATCTGACTTTTGAAGAATTATCATTTTATGTATATAATAAGTGTAAGGGATATTAATGCAGATTTTAAAGAGAAAATTGTTTGTTTACTTCCATTGAGGATGAAATTGTTTTAACTTCAATTATATATAATCTTGGTTTTATGAAAAGTTTTACTTGTTTTATTTATTTGACGATTATCCATGGATCGAGAAAGTAGTTTTGTCTACAGATTGTACTTTTGGGATTGTTTGTTTACGAAAGAAAATGTGTATCTGATGTTTTTGCTAATTTGAAATTTTGAATGAAATATTTGACTACAGTTAAGTTCGACCCGCATCAGCGAGAATAATAGTTGACACTGGCCCATTACTTTGTGGAGTATAATAGTTGACCTTTACATTCTTGGTGGGAGATATGTTAGTTTGACTGACCTCTGGGGTTTCGGTTAGAAGGTTACTAGTACTAGTGTTTGATTAAAAATCCACATGAAAAGGGCAATTTGCATTAACCACCCATTTGAAAGAGATCCACATGACTGGGCACCATTTGATATTTGATGACCAGAGAAAAATATATTTGAAATATATTTTGTGATTTTGGTTGATATGAAAGTGTTTGAATGCCGAATTTGATATAAATTGTTTGAATCGCGGTGATATAGGCGATTTGAAATGGACCATGAAAATGTTTTGAAGTATCATTTTATTTAATGTTCAAACTTATTTTGAATCAAAGTTTTGATGAAGCATCTCTATTGTTATATGATTGAAACTTTTGATCATAATATGTAAGTATTCTTGTAGACTTTGGGCTCACTTACTTTATTCTTTTAAAATTTTTCGAGGTGCTTTAGTTTGGGCGAGGAATTGGCTGATTAGGACGGGAAAATGGTTTATTAGAATATTTGTTTAAAACTTCTCTTGGGACATTGTTTAGATGTTAAAGTTTGGATTCTATTGGAATATTGAGTTTGAAGTTATTTGGATAAGTATACTTGGGTTGATGTATTGGTTTCTTGAAGTTGATATTTGAGGGATTTCGAGAAAGTTGCGCATTTACTACGAGGCAGGTGATTGGTAATTGGACAAAATCCAGTTGCAAGGAGTTAGTGTGTTTCACTCCAGGCAACCGGGTACGAGAGGCTTGAGGGTGTGAATTGACAGTCATGCTAGGAGTGGTTTCCCGGGCGTGACTTACGGGTAGTGGTTCCTATCTTTATTTAGAAATACATAATTCCACTATGAATCCAAATCACCAGCATGCTTAGTTTCATTTGAGAAAATTAGACAATATTTTATACGAGTTCTCCAATTACACGAAATGGTCAAAAAGGTATAAACATATTATTAGTTAGCTTAACTAAAGAGCTAACGATATGTCACCTTGTCAATCTGCACTGGAAACAGAAATTGTGTTGAAATTTATCAGTGATAAAGCATATCATAATAATAGATGATTTTCATGAATGTTATGTATATTTCTAAGCTATCAAATGAAACATTAAGCATCATTTGTAGACAATTTCACCAATCATATGAAAAAACATTTAAGTTGAAAACTTGAGCATGACAAAAATAAATAATCATATCCATACTTTTTCAACTTATATGTTTGTTATATGATCAAAAGGGAACCAATTATCCATATAAGGATGCTTAGAGCAGGAATTTCTAAAGAGGTTTACTAAATTGAGAATGAGTGAATGATAGAAATGAATGACAAACAATATTATAGAGAATTATATAAAAAAACACCATAAGACTACCCTATCCAAAAATGTATACTAAGAAATTACTAACATGTAAGGACTTATAATGCATCATATACTTAGCACAAATGCATAGTACTTTTCTAGCATTTTGCGGCGCTCGATCCAGGGGTCAGGTTGGCGAAGCAGGTCAGTGATGAGCTTAAAAGTCATCTTTTTAGTCCATTTTCTGTTTGATTTTCGATTAAAATTGAATAATTAATACTCTGAAATTATGGAAGAAACTCTAATTTAATCATTGCTTAGGAAAGAAGCAAGAAGAAGAAAAGCGGAAAATGCGAAATAAGTGGATAAAAATGCGGTCGAATGGCGGAAGCGAAGTAGAAACAGCGAAACAGTCATTGATCTGGTTGTGAGGTCTGCCATGATCCGGTTCTAAAGTCGCGACATCGGGGAAAGATTGAAGAAGAAGAATTTGATGGGTCGATGGCAGGGAACCGCAGATCTAAGCGAAATTTGAAGAAGGGCGAGAAATTAAAGAGTGATGTCGGCGAAACTATTGAGATCGCGACATCATCGGCAACCATTGCGACTCTGACATAAGGTCGTATCCGGCGGCGAAGGCGTGTGTGACACGAGAACAAGCTGGTTTGTTGCAGGCGAGGAGACTTAATCGCGAAATTCATTGACATCAGAGGAGATCGACGGAAGAGCGAAACTGAGGTTGATGTCCGCGACATGTCAGGGGACACTAGATTGAGAAACTGATACCATTAAGTGATCTTCGCGACCGAAAAGCTGAAGTCGCGACATCATGACCTTGATCTTGGAAGGGTGCGAGGACTTGACCCATGTCGACAACATCACGATGTCGCGTTTATCGAATTAACCATTGAAGGCGCAAGGACTAGAATGGATGTAGCGACCGAGGCCACTGATGTAGCGACATCACAAGCGAATCAGCGAAACACAACGAGGGCATAAGATTGGTGTCGATGACAAGCACGAGCGGCGGAGTTCATGAGACGAGAACTTTTAGAGTCGATGTGTGACATGAGTTTGATGTCGCGACAAAGCTGAGTCACAGCTGGGCGTTAACTTGGGCACGGCTACTACGAAATCCTGACGGTTATATTGGAGTTAGGGCCCAGTAGGCTCTATCATCTGTGACTACCCGAGGAATGAAAAGCAACTGGAGCGCGTTAAGGAATGCGGGTAGCCTAAACTCACTTTATTTTATTTTATTTTCTTTTCTTTTCTTTTAACTCTTTTCTTTTCTTCTTATTTTCTTTAATTTAGAAGCGAGATGTTTGTCTAGTTTTTTTCGTTTTATTATTTGCTTTGGATCTTGAATGTTATCATTCTTGAAAGTGAATCTTTGAATTAAATTTCTTTTCAAATTACTGCACAGGAGATACATCGAAGTTCGAGACAAATTTTACAGGATTCGATTATTTCGGTTCAATTACGGAGTTATTCTTTTGATCGGAAAGGATCTTTGTGCGTGTGATTCGATGGTGAGAACCCGGCTTCCATTTAGGTAAGGCGTTGTAGTCGAATTGATTTTTCTGTGGTAATTTGCGACATCTTGTTCATTTCGGTTTCTGAATTTACATGGATTAGGTTTATTGATTTTGGATCTGAATATCGAGTTTACTATACGGGTTAGAATTGCGTCGTTACTCGATTTCAAGGAGGTCCTGCGGGTGACCGCAGAAGACAATCACGGGAATTAATGTACATTTCTTTGAAGGTATACTAACTGCTATTAGGGATCCTTGAGCTTTGTAAAAGTTCACTTAGATAAATCCTCTTCTCCTTGGAAATTAAGAAACGAGTTGAGCAGAAACATCTATTTAAACAAACGGAGATTTCACCTCAGATTCGGATAGTGAGGCGATCAGAGTGGTAGGCGAGATAATCAAGGAAGGTTGATCTATTTTAATTCGGAAAGAGTAATTTGATTGTATATCCTTGCTTGGCTGATGAGTGGGATCTAAGGTGTACAGGTCCATAAAATGGGTATAGAGTATTGCAAAGAAAGAAATACAACTTGAAGTTCTTGGTAAAAGTAGTTATCCTGGATTCCTGAGTGAGAGAATCGGGAAGGAAGGAAATAACAATTGTGGAGCTTGGAGAGATCGGTACATACAAATGCCTTGAACGTTTGAAACTTGAGATGTCCAAGGGATTTATCAGTAGGAACTACAGGGAATTGATCGTTCACTATTTATTTTCTCTTGATGTGTCTTCTATGAAATAAGCGTTGATATTCATTTCTTTTCGTAGGAATTTATTTTCCTTCATTGTTTTATTTCGGTCTATTTGAATGTTCATTTCTCTTTAAGACTAGTTAATTTCCCGGCTTTCATCTTTTGGACACCCATATCAATTCATGGTCGAATAGTATTAATTTGGTAGTGTGGTAGTTGATGAAAAATTCTTGAGATCTCTGTGGGATCGATATACGGACTTATGTCCATTTTATTACCCAATCGGCACATTGCACTTGCGAGAATTTCGGACCAAAACCAATAAATTAAAATCGTTTATTCTAAGAGATTTTGGTTATGATAATATGATGTCAACAAGTTGATGGCAGCATTGCACAGGATTAGTTAATAGTCCTTTGGTATTAATTGTCATAAGTTTGTATATGTATTTTGGTCTGACAAGTTTATGGCGATTTTCTTTGAGTTAGATAGTAGTCGCCGTTGATAACGTTATAATCTTGCATGCATAACTAATGCATAAATATTGCAAACATGTTTTGGTCAGGTCTGACAAGTTTTATGGCGCGGATTCTTGAGTGAACTAGACAATAGTCCTTGGTAATAACGTCGTAGATTTGTATGTGTTCTTTTGGTGCATCCGACATCAACCCATGAGAATACTCGTGGATGTCGGGTAACAGACACCCCTCACGAATCGAGGCGAGTCTCCTTTGTACGGGGCTTTCACTAAATACAAAACTTTGTCCCAGCTTAGGTTCAATATGGCCACATAGGGTCTGACAATCAACTTATGACAACATTGGGTTTCATATCGATTAAAATGAGTAAATAATGGCCACTTAGGCTAAATAATACTCACAAAATAAATATCCCGACTATATTCCAATAGTTCATAGGTTATAACATTTCTCATCAAAAATATCCAACCAATTGCTCTCACATGGTTCAAAGAGTTATACATTACTCTTAATGCAAATACATATTAAAATTTTTCGTTCTAATACATATTATCCCAAAAAATCATCAAGCCCACGGCCGGTTCTTCAAATGGCCTCCTAAAGATAGGTCGTCTTCTGAGGCAGCTTCACGTACGAAATAATATTCGCCGGTGTTTATCAGCGATGGTGGAATCACCCTAAATGGGTTACTCCCCACCTAGTGCATATCTGATGATCGATTTAAACACACCTTTCAGTAAATACATGATCCTGCAGATGTCTAAATGCCTTTCTCATGTCTCGAGTCCTCGCAACTCCCTCGCACTTTAAGCCATGTATGAAAAAACATCATTTTCAAAACAAAACTTGTTATTCTTGAAAATACGCTACCGAGTCTCGGTAAAATAACTAGGACTACCCTCAGGCGAATATGTTGGAGAAGCACCGAAATAGTCATGGTCCTCATCCAGGAAATGATAATTTGGGGCCAGATCTCTGACCCCTTCTCCAAAAATCATCCTGTGAAATTCCTTTGCGACCATGTTCGTTTTTAGGAAAATTCATGTCATGCACTCACACCCCAATTTCTAGGTTGCAGTTTGCATATAAAATGCATATGCCATTTCAACCTGATTTATACAAATATACGACATTCTCGATTTTGCTTTCACAACCTATGTCATTCACTATTGATCAACCATCACCCAAATTAATACTTAGAGCTTAATTCACGTATCATCTCCAATGGCCTACAAACACAATTACAATTTATATAATTATGTCATTTTGTTAACATTTAAAATCATCATTAACTTATTCAATTTCCTATACAGCTCAAGCCATTCTCTTAAACAATTTCTCAATCCATTACACAAAAACTAGCTCGCGTGGCTAATTAACGTACACGAGCAATTCAATTTGAATTACTCAACCAAACACATTTTCTCACAAAATATTTCGTGAACACTATTCACGTGACGATCAAAACCCTCAGTTCTTTGTTTGCGGCCACCTGACATCGGTTCCACTTTGTGAACACGTTATGTGGAATTCAGGCCTCATACATACTAAATCGAATTTTATGGCATAAATTATACCATTAGGCACACAAGCGGTCAGGTAGACTGATCCGCGGGCTGTCCCGATGAGTTTTCAAAAATTTTTTTCCTTCGATTTAGGGGGTTAGGACCCAGTCAAGCATAACAGTTAGAGCCTAAACCATGAATCAATCAACTAAAACACTTAATCAAAAATAAGCCAAGTAGGATAAATCCCTTTGCCTCATGGGTTTGTCGAAACTCCAGCCGTACCTACGCGTTGCCTCTCTCGCGTAGAGCGACTTTCCCTTCTTGCTGCGAAGAAATCGGAGTGGTTGGATTAGCGAGAATACAGAGAGAGGTCCTTCTCTCTCTCTAAAAAACACCAAAAGCAGCCCTTGCATCAATTTGCGGCTTATAGTTTTAGCGGCTTTAATTTGGGGAAGATGACACTATGCAATCTTTTGTCATATTCATTAAAAATTTCCAAAATTCCCATCTTGTCCCTCTTTGTCACTATTTGACACATGGCACGATCTCGGTCGTCCATTTTCATCATCTCTCTACTCATGCAATATGTGTCACATGAGTACATGTTATATATGACTTTTGTCACATCAAATGTCTTTTACATTTTAGATACTTTTCAGTGCCTCGAAAAAGCATGCAATTACATTGTCACCGGGTGTGAAATTCGATGTGTTAGCCGTTGTGAGACAATTCAGCGGTGTCAGTTTCGATCATCAAAGACTGAAAAATTTTGGATTTTTACCAAAATTACGATTTTGCCATTTTTCGAGAAAATTGGATTTTCTCGGGGTTTCACAATTTTGAAGCATAAATCACATCTGTTATAACTCTTAAATAAGCGGGAAAAACAAATTCCTGAGGAGGACAGCATCCAGTCTAGCCTTATAACGAGTCGAAAACAAAACATAACCCCACAATTGCCTAACCAGGTAGTAGACTGTGCACGGGGATGACCAATCGTTTAACCTTATGAGTCAAGCGGAGGTCCATAAAACCCCAATACGGAATTTAGGTTTATTATCCGATACCCCAACAGTTTTGAACTAGAGTAGCGGTTCTGCTAATTTCTGTAATTGCTAAATCATAGGTTAGGTCCCAAGCAGGACCCAAGCAATTACCTCGATTTCTCTAATCCTAGCAGCAGTTTGAACTAGAGCCCAAAAGCGATTCGTAGCATATCCTAAATCCTTAGGTTGCTGGTCCCAAACGGACCTAACTATTTTGAACCCAAAACGAACCTATCAATTGCCCTAATTTACCAAATCGAACCAGCAGTTTTGAACTATGACCAAATGATCCTTATAATTCTATCAATTGCTCAAATCCTTAGGTTAGGTCCCAAATTGACCCTAATTGTTTTGAACCAAACGAACCCTAGAAATTGCTCAATTTCTACCAAATCCTAACCAAAACATTTTTAAACTATAGCCAAAACTGATTCTTAGCAATTTCTCAAATCCTTAGGTTAGGTCCCAAACAGACCCTAACTATTTTGAACCAAACGAACCCTAGCAATTGCCCAAATTTCTACCAAATCATAGCAACGGTTTGAACTAGAGCAGCCCAGGATTCTTAGTAATTTCTATGATTGCTCGAAATCAACCAGGTTAGGTCCCGAAATAGACTATGCTTGTTTTGAACCAAATGGACCTAGCATTTACTTTGATTTCTTTAAATTCCGTAAAAAGCAGTTTTGAATTATAAAATTGATTCTTAGCATTTCTAGCAATTTCCCCAAATCCTTGGAGTTTGGGTTCCAACGGTTCACAGCGTCTCCCTAACTAAAACGACAACACAGTGGGAAAAATACCAACAGACGGCTTTGAATGGCTCATTTGTGGAGATAGGACAAGAAGAAGGGAGAAACTAAGATGTAGAAAAATTGGCCCGCTATAGAGAAAAATGCAAATGAAACCACAAGCACGGAGAATATAGAGTGTAGAGTCTAAAGTGAAGTCTTACACGACCTAAATGTGAAGATCTACGGTGAGAAATTAGGTTTCTAGGGTTCTCAGCAGAGAGATGAAGGAGAATGAGAGAGAAAATGAGAGCAAAATGCGGAGTGGGGTGAGAAATGAAAACTTATAGCCTTTTCTGTTGATGAACCGATCAACTGGTTGAAACTAGTCAATTTAAACCGGTCGATATAAACCGGTCGATTGTTTGGATGTAATAACCATCCACTTTAGTTTGACATGAAATGGTTGACCGGTTTGTTGACCGTTTGGATGCAATAGTCGTCCATTTTGGTTCGGCATGAAACGGTCGACCGGTTGGTCAACCGGTTTGTCGATTGGATGGATGCAGTAATCATCCATTTTGGTAGAATTGAAATAGTCAACCGGTCGACCGTTTGGATGCAGTAGCCATCCATTTTTTTTCAACATGAAAGATCGTCGGTTGGCATAAGCGTCATTTGGTTGGTCGATTCGATTTCCCCGTCGGATGGTCGATGGCCATCCGTACGTGAAACTCTCGGAAAATCCGAATTTTTGAAAAATGGTAGAACGGTAAAATTCGGTCAATTTCTGAATTTTTTCTAGATCTCGGATGGCAAGCAGAGACTTCAGATTGGAATCATCTACTTGAGAAATCTAGCTCTTAGGTTAGAATTTGATGAGTCGAGACGGTCGAATTTCCGCGTTCTTAAATATTGCAAGGTGGCGATGACATGCCGCGGTGTGAGTGGCTCACATTAGGCATATGTCAATCGTGACAGAATCAAACAATGGCTCAAGTATGGCTATAGGTGACATGTGACATCATGTCATTGGAGGGAAATCAGGGAGTAAATGGATAAGAGGATAAGGAAATCTAGAGCGATGAAGTGGACATGTGTAGTGAAAGGACAAGCTCTTAGCCTATCTTAGACCAAGCGGTGAGATGGGAGAAAGAAAGAGAGTAGAAAGAAGGAAGAAAGAGAGTTTTGAGAGAGGCTCGCGCTATCTACTAGAATTTCAAAATGAATCAGGATAGACCTGGTTTTAGGCGGAGCAAGAGGAAGAGTTCAACCTCACAACAAGGGCTTTGCATAGAGACCAGAGTTGGGGAGTTTTGACAAAAACTCAAAGAGGTAGGGGTTTTCTCCTACTTGGTTTAATCCTTGTTTAAGGGTCATTCAAATGACATGGGTTGTGTGGTAAAGTGAGTGGCCAGTATGAGCGAATCGAGAGACACTAGACAGTGTCAGCTGAAATTTAGGACTATTTTGAATAGTCAGAGTTGATTTTGGGACTAAGTAATTGTCCTTGTGTGCCATTTTTATGTGTTAGAGTTAAAATGAATGAAGGTATGGTTGTCTTGCCCTAAGGGGAATGTTTGGTTGTGTTTTGAACCATAGGAAGCTGCTATATTGTGGTAGTACACATTAACCAGACTTTAAAACTGGTTTTTGGGTAGGAAATAAAGGGATTTTGGTAATGATCCCTTCAGGTAAATTTTAGCCACATCAATCAACTTGATGTTAGGCTTTTGAATTTCTCAAATGGATAACTGTAGCTGCAGTTATGGTCCGTTACTTTAGACAATCTAGTGGAAGAGACTCTGTCAGAAATTTGGGTTAGCATTTGGGTTCTACCGGCCCCAGTCCTGGCGAGGTTGCTGGCCCCGAATTCGTCAGGCTAGGGTCATGCATGACCTTAACAGAAGGTCATAATTTCTTCGATCCGAAGACTTTCAGGTCAGTGTTCTTGGACTCTATAAAATCCCATTGAATCAAGTTTCCAGCTGATACTTGTGGAGGGTAGTGGGTCAGTGGCGGCCGAGGAAGGAAGTTCGGGCCCAGGGCTCAGATCAGGCTGTCCAGGTAAAGTACGCCTAGTCATGTGTGACCTTGACTTGAAGGTCCTGCTTGCCGTCCGAACTTCAGGTCCCCGGGTGTTCTTGGTTTATGAGCCATGAGTCAGTTACATCTAAATGCATATGAAGGGCAGTGGGTGCTGGAGCTGGCCGGAAGGGGCGTTCGGGCAGGTCAGGTAGGCTGTCCGGGTAAGGCTGCCTAGTCATGTGTGACCTCCAAATTCGAAAGGTCATAACTTCTTCGTCCGAACTCCGTTTTGGGTGTTCTTAGACTCTATGGAAAGCTCATTGAGTCAAGATTCCATCCATGCCTATGGAGGGCATTGGATACTAGAGCTGGCCGGAAAAGGGCTCCCGGGAAAATAAGGTAGGCTGTCCGGGTAGGACTGCCTAGTCATGTGTGACCTCCAACTTCGGAAGGTCATAAATTCTTTGTCCGAACTCTGTTTTGGGTGTTCTTGGACTATATGAAATCCCATTGAGTCAAGATTGCAGCCATGTTCTTGTGGAGACATTATTGTCAGATGAGATTAGTGTTAATCGGTTAAGGTTGTATTTATGGCTTGTGTGAATAACACGTGAACATGAATATGACATGACCCAGTGTATGTTGTATGATGTATTAACATGGGTTGTTCATGGAGGAGAATTATATGTATAAATTATAATTATTCATGGTATGTTAGTGTTGCTTTCAGATTAATATGTTGCCGTGCTTGATATAGTAACATGTATGATGATTGTGGATAATTGGTTGAAATATGTGCATGATTAATATATTAACATGGATTGTTGTGAAATGGCATATTGCATTCATGGCATACACTTAGGGAACCTAGTAATAGGTGTGAGTGCATGACATGAAGAAAAAGAAAATGGTTGTGAAGGAATTTCAAGGAAGATTTTACGAAGAATTGCCTTAGAGAGTTGTCAACAGTTCACTTCCCGGAGGTTGAATATATTTATTTGGAAAAATGATCTATACGGTCGCATGGAGGGTAGTCGATATATTCTGGCTTCGGTATGAGGTTTTCAAGAACCAAAATCTTTTGTTTTCACTTGATGTTTTTCTCACATTTGGCTTGGGCATCGTGAGAGGCGGTGAGGGCTTGAGACATGGGGTGCGTTGTAGGTCCACGTTCTCATCCATTATCATTGACATTTGGTGGAAACATATATGTTTGCTTAGATGTTTGGTGTGCCATTGCATGAGCACTTAGGTGGGGAGTAACCCATGTAGGAAAGTTCCCTCTGCGGGCATTGCTCACTAGTCGTGGGATCCTTTTAGGTACGGGACAGTACGGATGTAAAGGCGGGTTGCTCCTTAGAGTCGAGATTATGGGACAGCATTTAGGATGTAGGCGAAGAAATGGCCCAGCCCCGGCCTTATTTTTGTATTTTGTAAATTCTGGAAAGACGATCCAGGTTTTGTGTAAATTGCAATTAAATACAATTATAAATTAACTCCCTTACAGTATAATATACATTTTTGTGGTATGCATGTATGGGCGATGACCATTTTTACTCATGTATAGGTCTCATAATATAGAGACTATAAGTATTCATGAGTTGTGGTGGTCAACGGGACCTGGGGTGGGCGTTACATTTTATTCATGAAACGCTAATGGGTTCTATATAGCAGTGACTAATTCCTCCAAAACGGTAATCGATTGGTCGACATTCGTAGGTTCCCAAATGGTTCTTCCAGCACTTTATAGCAGAGCTAATATATGAAAAGGTCAGTGGTTGGCAGCTTAAATGTTTCCGAATTCTCACTCTATAAATAGAGTGTGGGGGATCACCTAAGATGTAAGACACTTGTTGAATATCCTCTCAATCATCATTTCCTTTGTGAATCATTTCTCAAACTAAGATTGTGAGTGCATTCATTACATTTGCATATTTTAGAATGCACATTTGTGTTCATCCAAGCTTGAGTTGTATTTGAAAGATCTTAAGAGCTTAAGAGTGTCTCATTGTACTTAAGTGAGAAAGCTTCAAGTGTGTATAACTTGAAGGATTTGTGAAAAGCCCATTGGATCCATAATCCAAGTGTAAAAGAAGAAACTTGAGTTAGAGCTTGGCACTAGTAGAACCCTCACCGGTTGAAGGTTGAGGAGAAGTGGACATAGGCAATAGTGTGTCAAACCACTATAAATCCGGTCTTGTTTAAATGTTATTTAAAATATTCCTCATTTTAATAATTATTATTTGTGAATGTACAAACAAATTGCTTCTAATCAGATTACACATCTATGTCCAAAACCCATTAATGTTGCAGAGTAAAGATTTTCTATAAATTATATAGTCATCGATATAATAAAATATTTTAACCATTTTCTATATCAGTACCAATATTTCATCCACCAATTTTTTTTTTTTTTTACATATAATATAAAAGCCTTAATTTTTAATTTATATGAAAAGTGTTTTCACTTTAAATTTTTTTAATAGAAAAGTCAGCATAAATTTTAACACTAACATTAGTTTGAAACATATATATATATTGTATGTATGTGTGTAACTAAATTATTGGTGCCAAACTTTTCCTCTATTAAATTTTAGATATAGTCAAAGTCCAAAGCTAGCTAACTTACACCCAAAGTCACTCATTGTAGTCAATGTCCAAAACTACCTACTTATAGATTTGGTCACAGTCTTACTTAAAACCGTGACCGAAAGTCACATTAGTGTACTTTTGGCCATGGTTTTAAGTAAAATCATGACCCAAAGTCACATTAGTATAATACACGTTACTAAGGGATTTGGTCACGGTTTTAAGGTTACTAAGGGATTTGGTCACGGTTTTACTTAAAACCGTGACCAATACATGTTAACTTATACATTTGGTCATGGTTCTATTTGTGGCCGTGACCAAAAGTTACATTCGCATAGTTTTTTCCCAAAAGTTACATTCACATAGTTTTTTGTCACGGTTTCGGAAAAAACCATGACTAAACGATTCGTGCCAAATTTCCTCGCCATTAATTTTTACGTATAGTCACGGTTTCCAAAAAAATCATGACTAAAATTCCCATCAAATATTTTGGGTGACGGTTTTACGATGGCCATGACAAAAAATCATATTTAGTCACGGTTTTACTTGATCGTGATTAAATAGTCGTCACTAAAAACCTTCTTTTTTGTAGTGTGTCCTAAATCATATGCTTTATTTAATATATGAGTATATTTTTTAAATGCCAACCTGGACAGTGTTGACTAGACCTATTTCCATATGGATCTAGAAGGACTTTTAAGCCATATGAGGTTAGGTTTGACTAAGACTTTCTTAATCAAATGACTCTTGTATTTCTATAGCCTTCTAGTATTAGAAATCATGATGATGGATTAGTTATTATTATTATTTTTTTAAAATTTATTTATCCTTATTGTGACGCTTCTATCCCGGGGGTCCGGTTAATGACGATGAAACTGTGGAAGCTTTGTCAGATGTGGTGATATCTGTCAAAATGTCTATATTGAGACTCATTCATAATTTAATCTGATATCTAAATATATGACATTTATAATCATAGTCTTTCTACAGTCCCTTTGATATTTAAAAAGTACATGTTTTGGTTTCGCTCAAAGTAACCAATACGAAAACATGATAAAAGCTGCGTCTGTCTCATCCCATATACGGGTCTTAGCTGCTGCCAGAACTGTACACACGAAAGGGGAGGTCCCGATAGAATGTAAAGCGGTGTGATGTCTCCCTATGAGGTTATTCCACCTAGATGCTCATGATGATCAAATACTCACATTGGTAAAAATATGCACATTCCTACTCGAATGTCTACATGCCATGGATGAGAATGTAACACCCCGTCCCATATATGGGAGGTCTCACTAACTCTTGCTTGTCGCATAGCGAAGTGTGGCTTGTCCTTGGTGAGTGCCCAGCTGACACCTATGTGAGACCCTGCAGAACACGGTACCCACGACTGTAAATTCGATGAAGACAAACTAATTAGGAGACAATCCCGAGCTCTTATCACACAATATTAGTCTATGTGATGTTTATTTAATCGTTTAAGTGTCTTTTGAAGACAGCAAAGGGAACTTCAGGGATCTGCTGCGGGGTCTCTTACACCCACAGGCATTTTGAGAACTTGCAGTGGATGGGTTGTCTAGCCCAGGTTTCGGGTTTTTCACTTGAAGGGGTGTCTATCCCTACTTGCTACACGACCTTGTTGGTGCTCTTTTCATTTAACATTGTGGAACTCGATTGGACCGTCCATTCAACCCACACGATTGAAACAACCATGGTGTCGATGTCTGTACGCACCCATGTATTTGAGTGTTACCGCACTAATCTGTTAGAATTTGTACCCTGTACTCGACCCAGTGACCCGATGTATGAAGACCTCTACATGGACATTCTAGGCTGCTTATGTGTGTGCCATGGTTTGCTCATGTCTATTTTATAATTCATTATATTCGGTCTAGCATCAACATACATGCAATAATGTTAATATTCCACACATTCAAATCAGTACATCATGTAAACATGCACTACATCTTTTCTATCATTCAATTCATTCAAGTCAACACATCATTCAAGCATGTATTAACATAATTCCTACCATTACTTAGGCAAGTAATGCCATAATTCATATTCCTAGGCTGAGACATAGTATGTATCGGTCACACGACTGCTACATGCGAAGAAATGACCATGTTCGACCTGACACATTACAACTTTAATGTGTTTGAAACATATGTGTTGGCAATTGGTACGCTAATTGCAACACTCAGTTTTTGGGAAAAAAACATGAGCACCTATTTCCACTGAATGGATTATGGCTTTATTCTTGACTCCATGAGCTTTTTATAGAGTCTAAGAACACCTGAATCGGAGTTCGGAAGAAGAAGTTATGACCCAGCCAGAAGTTGGAGATCTCACATGACTAATAATCCCTAGTTGGCCTGGCACAACTTTCAAGCCCCGACCTAGGCGCGGTTCACTTCCCAATGTGCCACGTAACATGTGGATCTGATCTTATTTCGATGGGCTTTCCATAGAGTCCAAGAACACCAAGCAGTTCAAGGCCGGAAAGTTATGATTTTCAGTTGGGTTACTGATTCAATCAATTCTAGCCAGCGGCCTTCGCAGGAAGCCCGAGCCACCCAGCAGAGCCGGCACTAGGCCGACTTTGACCAGTTTCAATGTCCTCACCGGAACATGGATGCAAATCTTGACTCGATGGGCTTTCTATAGAGTCACAGAACACGAACGAGTTCGGACAAAGTTATGACCTTATGAAGTTGGGTCCTGCGCGTATTCTAACCAATCTATTATACAGCACTAACCGGCCAACCCTAGCTGGCTCGATTGCCCAATGTCCTCCACAGGAACATGGTTGAAATATTGACTCAATGGTCTTTCCATTGAGTTTAAGAATTTACAAAGCGGAGTTCGAAGGACCAGAGAAGTTATGACGTTCGAGAGTTGAGAGGGTCGCGCATGATTAACCAATCATGTGGCTGACACTACTTCGACCAGCATAGCCACGACCAGCACTAACCCCAGTAAACCCTGGCAGGCCCAATTTCCCAATGTCCTCCACAGGAATATGGCTGAAATATTGACTCAATGGGCTTTCCATAGAGTCCAAGAACACCCGAAATGGAGTTTGGACAAAAGAGATTTATGACCTTCAGAAGTTTAGTGCCTTTTTGATAATAATCCTAGTGGCCATCACTATGACCAACCCCTAGCTGTGGTCCTGATTTCCCAATGTCCTCCACAGGAATATGGTTGAAATATTGACTCAATGGGATTTCCATAGAGTCCAAAAACACCTGAAACGGAGTTCGGACGAAGAAGTTATGACCTTCAGAAGTTGGAGGTCACACATGACTAACCAATCATAGTCGTCCAGCACTAATTGGCCAACCCTAGCCATCCTGGTTGCCCAATGTCCTCCACAAGAACATGGATGAAATCTTGACTCAATGGGCTTTCATGAGTCTAGGAACTTTAATGAGTTCGGACCAGAAGAAGTTATGACCATCAAAGTTGGAGGCCTCACAGGCCTAGTGGTGTTTGTGAGGCCAGCTACTCGGCTGACTCTTATGACCAGCCTACCCTACTGACTCTTAGCTAGGCCAGCCCTACACCGGTTGACTCTTAGCCGGTCGGCTCTGATGATGGCTCCTAAAGTAGGCCCAAGCCTTTCCTAGCCAAACAGTTCAGGGTAAACGGACTATAACTTGAGCTACAGATGTCCGAATGGAGAAATTCAAAATCCTAACACCAAGTTCACTGATGTGGCTACAATTTAGATGAAGGACTCACTTCCAAATTCCATTTATTTCCCTCCCAAAAACCAGTCCTAAGGTTCCGCTAATGCGTATGATCAAAATATAAACGACTTCCCATGATTGAAATGCAACCCAGACATTCCCACAGCAAGAGCGAGACACCACCACGGCCTTAGGGTAGAAGGAAACCAAAGTAGGAGAAAACCTACCTCTTGGAGTTTGTCAAACTCCCCGTTTTCGGTCTCTACTAAAAACTCTTTGTGTGGGGAAATACTTTTCTTCTTGATCTATCGGGAACCGCCGGTCCGATCGTCGGAAAATCTAGAGAGAAGGTAGAGCCTCTCTCCTGCCTTTCCCTCTTCTCTCCACTTTTCCTTTCTTCCTGCTCCTCACTCTTCCCTCTTAGGGTGAACAGTTACAAATTCCAAATGGGATATCTCTCTTACCCATTCACTCTCATGGAAACATGGATTTATTAAACCAATACAGTTCTTATATCACCTTATCCCATCTACCTTGGATTTCCATCAAATCATGCGTTGCCACATGTCTCTTATGGGTCCCACTTGAGCTCTTTGTTTGGCGATGCGCACTTGACCACGTGGCACACTTGTGACCCTCAACATGTGCCAGTATTATACTACCTCGATGCCTCGAAAAACATGAAATTCGACATGCGGGTCGACGAAATTAGATGTGGTAGTAGATTTTATGAGACGATTCCAACGATGAAGTCACATTTCATCATCCAGAGATCAGAAAATTAGGTTTGACCAAAATTTACCTTTCTCAGTTCTCGAATCTGGATCTTCCGGGGTTTCACACTTATGATTTTGAATCATTCGTAATGTGGTGATATTATTATCATTATTTGAATAATCCGTACATGTGATATGTGATGATATTATTGTTTATTCATTATTACTATTATGTTTTTTTAGTCATTTCGTGCATCATGGTGGAGTTGGATTTGAATTTGTTAAAATAATAATAATAATAAATAAATGACAAAAGGGAGATTCGAACCCATAACCTCCATTCTCTCCTTTAATCTTAAGGGTTTCTGAAACTATCAAGCTATAACTCATGTTGTTTTGTTTTGTTTTAGTAATATTTATGTATATAACTTTCATCAAGAATTTTATTCAATCTAATATTCAAATTATGCATGTTCGTAGTCATCAAAATGACCGAACCTTAATGTTTTGAATATCATAATTATTTATATTATACAATTGAATTCACTTATGAATGATTTATTAGCCACCAAAGTGGTTGAATCATGAAGTTTTATGTATATATATATATATATCCAATTGTATAACATTATAATTGGTTACCTAACATAAAATGCTTATAAATGAGATGACGTAATGTCATATAAAATTTGACTAAATTATTAGGAATTAAAGACCATTTTAGTAAAAGTCTTGTTATAGATAACTATTTATATCAATTATACATTATGCATAATATTGTCAATAAGATGCGAATTCACACTAATGAGATTTCAAGGTATTATTCATATAAATCTAAATGAAACTTATTATGTGAGATTTCTTTCAAAATCTCAAGTTCACATTATAGCAACACATTTTTCAAATTATATAAACTTTTGATATTTGTCATATTTATGAAGTCTCATTAAGTTTATTTTGTACTTAAATATTCTATGTTTAATTTTAGTTTTTCCAATAAAATTCTATGTTTAATTTTAGTTTTTCCAATAAAATTATATGTTTAATTTTATTGATTTATCACAATATAATGTTTGTATGATAATTATATTATCATGTATGAGTACACGACATTTATGGTATGTTAGTCATTTTAATGACTATACTAAAGGGTTTGATAATCGACTTTAATGATGTAAATATTGTTAATTGTAACTTTTTGAAATTCATATAATGTAAAGTTTGTTAGTCACCAAAGTAACCAAACTTGAATGTTCTATGAATTTCTAATTAAGAAATATATAAAATATCGTTCGCTGCAACATTTTGAAATTCGTTTAATGTAAGGTTCGTTAGTTACCAAAGTGGCTGAACTTGAATGGTTCATGAATTTCAAATTGAGGAATACACACTTATGCTATTTAATTACTCATTTCTTATGGATGCTTGTAACATATTTAAGTACTTGATGAATGAGTATATTGAAGTTCATTATTTATAAGATATTTAAGAATTTACTTAAAGGTAAATTAACCATCTTAAGAATGATGAATATTTTGAGATATATCTTATAATTTTGTTATATTATATTTTTGCATCCAAAGATTACAAGTTTAATTTTAACATGAACTATGAAGAATATCCATTAAAGAAATATGTACTAAAAGCATCATAAGAATTATTATAATAATTGCAAATATCCTACCCCAGAAGGAGGATTTGTACTATTTGTTTCATTTTGAAATTAATTATTTGAATCTGAGTATGGGTTTTGCTTATAGTTTATTAAGTTCAATTATGAAAAACATAATATCTTATGTTATATTGTTGTTCTCACGTTTGCTTATTATTTAGCAATTTCAAGTTCATTATTGTTCTTTTGAATAAAATTACTTTAATTGAAGATTGACTAGTATCATCTTAAAATTTTATGATATGCAAGAAACAAGTCTTTATAAATGATAGAATTGCAAGACTAAACAAACTTGGGAATGATGGATAAATTTTCATTTTATCTTGTTTCAGTATAGACTTCTCAAGTAATAAGCGAGATTTTGTTGAATTAATGATCATATCTCTTTGAAAGAAAACAAGACTAATTGATGAATGCATTTCCCTTGAAGAATTACAAAGAGGTCAATGATTAGGCCTATAAGAGATATGAATGAACCAATTAAAGTGGTGGTTGTTATGGTATTATCAAGAATAAAAAATAAAAATAAAAAACTTGGAAATGTTAGATATCTTACTATTGAAATTTATGGATGAATTTAAATGATTACTTAGAAATGGTTATGGAAATACTCTAAGTTATGGTTGGTCATTGATCAACAAAATGAAAGAATGTAATGAAGTCTTTTGGGTATTGCTTGAGGTATGTCAAACTCATTTGCAAAACACGATTTAAAAGAATAGTTAAGTTTTGTTCTTTTATATGTTAATCTATATGTGTAATTACTCACTTTCAATGATCGATTTTAATAGCAATGATTTCGTTTCTAATATAATGAGAAGTGTGATGCCCCATTTCCTAGGGGTCGTTGTGAAATCATTGGCCTCTTGAGGCTTTGTGTGTGCCGTATCGAGACATTACATGGTAAAATGTACGTTGGGCTTTATACATTCATACTACTACAAAAAATAATCAACTGTCTGATAGTCTAAGAGTGGTTATCACTCTTAATCAAGCTATATATCAAAATTAGAATTCTAATACATGTTTTCAAAATATATCAAAGCCACATGTCGGCTTCTTTCCTGTGACCTCTAGTGAGTGTCGTCTCCACGAACAACTCCTTATTACTGAAATAATTTTCCCTCGACCAGGGTGGCTTGATACCCGATGGTGATGTGAGACCCCGAAAATTCCAATTTTTTGAAAAGGCAAATCGTAATTTTCGGTAAAAATCCAAAAATTTTACAGATGCCGGATGATGAAACAGAATTTATGCATTGGAATCGTCTCGCGAAATCTAATAACACGTCGAATTTAAACAGATTAGAACAGTCATATAATTTACCGCGTTTTTCGAAATGAGAGTATCAGGATGTGGTAAGCGACATGTGTGATCAATGACAAAGAGAGTCCACACCATCAAACACATGTACTCATCATTTGCGCGTGTTCTGTGAGTAGAGAGATGATGGAAATGGACGGCTAGATGGTGCCCAGTGTCAAATCTAGAATAAGGGGACATAATGGGCATTATTGGAAAGTTTAATTGAAAGAGCAAAAGAGGAATAATTGATTATCTCTACGTTTGGAGAGACCAAAAGCGTCTGGCTCTTAATGGATTTGAGAGTTAGGTTTTTGATTTTTTTAGAGAGAGTGCTCTTCTCTCTAGATTTTCGGAGATTGAATGGTCAGTTTCTTCGGGGCGAAAGGAAAGTCGTTCTGTGCAGAACCTTGGGCCGGGTTTCTTGGAGTTTAGAGCAAAACTCAGGTAGGGGTAAGGGGTTTTAATCCTACTTGTTTTCCTCTTGATTTAAAAGAGTTTTTGTGATGTTTGTGTTGGTTTGGTCATTGAGTGTTGGTTTGAGGTCGTGAGGGTGGTTTGATCGGTCATAAATCACTGGAGCCCAGTGTGGAATTTTAGGACAATTGGACAGTGACGATTTAGGGGCTTGATTTGGGTGTTTGTGTCATAATTTATATAATAGAATTGTGTTTTGGTGAAGTAGGAATGGAAATGGATATGGAATTTGGACCCACGAGGCAGAAACGTTTGGTGGAGTGGGGCACTTGCGGATAGCCTTTAATTCTGTTTTGGGAATGTTAAAAACAGTCCAGGAGTTGTGAATTGGATAAAACGTCCGTATTAGTGTGTGTATGGTCAGTTGGAAATGAATGGTTTGAGTTGAGTGTGAAATAGATGGTTAATGCATAAGCTTGATGTGTTAACATGATGTTTACAATTATATGGAATATAATTGTGTATAAACCATTGGAGATGAAATTGGCGATTTGCTAAATTATATGGAACTGTAATTGAAAGAAGTATTACTAAGGCAATTCAGGGATGCAATTTGGTAGTTTTGCTCCAGGTCATAGCCCAAGGTACTCAAATTATTAGTGTAGCAAGAGCCATTAGGAATGAAATTATGATTTGCTCAAGTGAGCTAATTTAGTGTTCGTTGATCCATATTGTTGGATTCATGTGGTGTGAATAAATTTGAGAATATATGCATAAGTGATAAATTGTATAAAATGATTGAAATGGCATAATGCATTTCATATGCACTTGGGTAACCTAGAAATTAGGTGTGAGTGCATGACATGAATTTTAAGCAGTTTATGATTGCGAAAGGAATTTCACGGGATGATTTTACGGAATGGGGTTGGGAAGCAGTCGCTGAATCATTTCGGATGAGGACCATGGCTGTTTAGGAGTTCTCAAGCATTCGCCTCGGAGGGTAGTCCCGTCTTTTCTGAGATCTCGGTAGTATATTTTGAGAACAAAGTTTTGTTTTGAAAGTAATTGTTTTCTCATGTCATGGCTTAGGCGAGTGTGAAGTCGAGTGAGGACTGAGACATGGGAGCGAGACATATAGACATTAGTAGGATCACGTATTTACTTGAGTGTGTGTTTAAATTGGAGCATTACATATGCACTTAGGTGGGGGTAACCCCGTTAGGATGATTCCTGCGGGCGATAGCTCACAATCGAGGAGCTGTGCCGGAATCGGGGCGTTCGAGAAAAAACGGCTCATTTAGAGGCCGATTTGAAGAAAGTCGGGTTGTGGCTTTTATGTTTTGGATAATATGTGTATTAGAATTGTAGATTTTAATATGTATTTGTAGTAAGAGTTATGTGACACTCTTGGACTGATGGAATATAGTGGTGTATATTTTGATGAGTATTGGTTTTATGGGCTCAAGAATACCATTTTAGAGTATGTGTCTCGTAATACGAGGAGTATATAGATTTCGCGGAGTTAACGGGTAGTCAAGGATACCCCAGATTTTGGGCGTCCCAGTGATTACCTCTACATGGGTTACTCCCCGCCTAAGTGCTCATCTCCCTTCAAACTTCACATTCAAGTGATTCATGATTCCCTACTCTGAATGTCTACATGCGATCCACATGTCTACGAGGTCCTCACTCCCTCACATATGCTTATGCCACATGTGAAAATAGTTTCAAACAAAAATATTTGTTTTTATTCAGGAAACCCTTTCAGATATAAATACGTTTGGACAATCCTCAGGGAATTGAATTTATTGGTGTCTCTAGAAACAATTCATGGGCCTCTCAGAAGCGTGGTGTTGAATGATTCCCAACACAATTCTTGGGGACAACTTTCCTATAAAATTTTATTGTTTTGGACAACCCTCCGATTTAATTCATGTCATGCACTCACACCTACTATTCTAGGGTGCCCCGGTGCGTGTGAAATGCAATATGCCAATTCACAACAATTCATGTTAATATATCAAACATGCATATATTAACAAAAATTACACACAACAACATGTTATTCTTTCATAGCAATAACACCAAAATCGGCTCACATGGGCCAATAAAAATCCGACAGTTCATTGATACTATCAAGCGTCCTGACACCACAAATAGACCACTTATGAGGCGGTCTCGACCAAACATAGGTTGTCTGAAACTGCCCAAAAATTTCAGCTTTCAGTCCCACTCCGGAGGACCGAAAACTCACGGCCATTTCGGCTCCAAACACTCTAACCATCAACAAGGTTCTTAAATAAGGATTAAATCAAGTAGGAGAAAACCCCTACCTTTCGGAGTTTGTGGAAACTCCACAAAATGGAAATACCGCAGCAGTAGCTCTTGCAATGGGGCTTGACTTAGCAACTTGCCTCTTTGCTCCACTTAGGGATTAAACTTGTCCGTCCTTGGGAATTCTAAGAGAGAAAATTGGACTCTCTCTTTAAAAATCTATTTTCTTTTCTCTCTCTTTTTCCTTCTCCCAAAACCGGTTGACTTGGATTTCCTTATCCACTTATCCCTCTACTTTGGGATTTTCATCAAATGGCATCATGTCATGTGTCCACCCATGGCCCACACATGAGCTCATGTTTGACTAATTCTGCACATGACATGTGGCACCTCTTGAGCCACTGAAAATGTGCCAAGTGTCAGCTACCCCGTTCTTGAAAAGCGTGAAATTCTAAGCGTCTCGGGTCGAAGAAGTCGACGTGGTAAATTAGTTTTTCAGGACAATTCATGATGAAGTCCGCTGGTAATAAGATCCGCGCGTCACGGATTTTGACTGAAATTATCATTTATATCTTTAGAAAACATTCAGAATTTTTCGGGTTTACAAGTATTTACGTTTGAAATACCTTAATGATTTATAATGCTTTCTTTAAAGTTGAAATTATTGTGCTTTATGTTTTACTCATTTATGGCTATAATTACACTTATGGATCGAACTATTATGGTTTTTACATAATGGTGCTTAGAAGCAAGCATGAAGTTAATTATAGTCACTAAATTCTTTATCGACTTGATACTTGTGCTATATCAAGTATAATTATGATGTAATTTAAAATTGTTACTTAGCTCAGAATATGCGAATATTTGTTACCGCCTTAAAGGGTATAGATTTACAATCCAAACTGAAGCATCATGAGTGATAGTTACAACTTATAATATGTGGTTTATTCAAAATGTTTAAATAAGTGGGAGTGATAAGTGCCATGAAATATGGTGAATGGAGGTGCTAATAAAGTTGTCATTAACTTTATGACTTCTAAAGAAGTTGTTTGCCATTCCTAAGGTTAAAAGTAGTCACTCTTAAATGAAGTGAATACCATAATCACGTAAAGACCTTCCATGTTAGAGTTTAGTATGATTATTCAACTTCTAATTTTATTAATGTTTCATGTTTGTTTCTTAATTAATGTAAAATATGAGCCAAATGGGAGAATTTTATAATTTCATTATGTGGCTCATATCTTTAGATTCAGAATTTAAAGAAAATAAACTTGTAGCCTAAAATAAGTTACTGTGAAAGTCGATTAAAAGTTGACATTTGTATTACGAAATGTTTTATTTTCCATGATGTATCTTAGCTTTGTGATATCATAATGTTGTTTGGACTTAAGAACACGGGTTATTTCCGATGAATAAATCTGAGATCTGAGTGGGAGGCAAAATTCTTGATTATGTCTTGATAGTTATTAGTGAATTAATTTTTATTACATTAATTTATGAAAAGATCTTAAAATTGTATGCTAAAGTATATAAAAGAGACAATATAATGTGATAGGATATATCCTATATGAAGTAATGTAAATTGTTAAATTGTCTCATAAAGTATATATGTCACGCCTCTACCCTCGCCTAGGCGAAAAGAGGGGGCGTACTTGGATTCTTTAACCTGCTTTTTGGACATTGGTGGGCCCAATTCATATATAATTTCATAATGAAATACAACTTGTAATACAACCATCGTAGTAGTGTTTAAACTGTCATGTACATATTCTTGAGTCTCATTTACTTGTACATAAACAAATTCCACACTATTACCAAAAACTTTTACATTTACATTCCAAAACAAAATCAAAAATCAAAACCTACATCAGGTGGACTCCTATTGCTGTGTTAGCCCTGACAAGTGCAGAATTCCCCGGATGTCCTCTTCAGTACCTACACGGATGAAACACCTGTGCTAAACTTATAGCTTAGTGGGAAACAGATAACAGATATATGACCACTTAGGGTGTTCCACATACATATAACAAAATGGATATATCAGAGTTTATGTATAACAGAATTCTATAACAGAGTTTTCATATAACATAGTTCTTATAACGGGATTTTCATATCTCCCGTAGGAGTTTAGAACAGAGATCTTGTACAGAAGGTACCCGTAGGTACTTTACAGAACATAATTGATTCCTTATGCTTTCTTATTGTTCATTATTCAAATTCTTATCATATAAATGTTTGCTTGTATAGACTGGAAATAATGAATGAGAGGGACACAACACAATAGGTTCCTGAAGTACAGTATTGAATAGAGGTGTCGAAGCACAAACAGAGACGTGCCTACCCACGTAACAAAAGTGTCGTAGCACGAGCAAGCAGGAGTGTTGTAGCACTGAACAGAGGGTGCCTTTCATTCGGAATTAACGAAAGAACATAACAAAAACATGTTTGCAAGACCAGTACTTGGACCTTAAACAACTTTGAGTATCGGTACTCCACATTCAGTACCGATACTCAACATCCTTTAGACCTTAAACCACTTGGAGTGTCGGTACTCAACTTTTAGTACCGGTACTCAACATCCTCTTGACTAAAATGACTTTGAGTACTGGTACTCAACATCCTCTGGACCAAAAACAGCTTTGAGTACCAGTACTCAACTTTTAGTACTTGTACTCGATATCCTCTAGACCAAAAATAGCTTTGAGTACCTGTACTCAACTTTCAGTATCGATACTCAATATCCTCTGGACCAAAAACAACTTTGAGTACCGGTACTCAACTTTCAGTACCGGTACTCACCTGTGATTTCTATAGAAATGGTAGGTTTGTCTCTTTTCATCCAAAATTTCCAATCAAAACCCAAAACCAACCAAAAAAACTGATCTAAAACCAACAAAAATCACTTTTATATAGAGATAGGGTTCTTCAAACCCAAACATAGGCAAAGAGAGAGTTAAGAGGGTTTCCTAACCAACAAATCCATACATAGGTTCCATACTAGTATTCCATACCAAAGTTCCATACTTTCCATACCTTGATTTCTTGAAGCTTAAATCTTTTCTTCTTCCTTCCTTCTTCCCACTGAACAATGAGAAACTCAAAAATGGATTCTTCTCTTCTTCAACCGTGAATGCCCTAGCTAAACACCAAAATATCTTCTCCTCAATTCTAAGACCAATTTTTGGTCTTATCCATTTGAGTCAAATTTCACCCCTTGCATTTAGGTCTTTCTATTTCATTCTATTTGCAATTCTAACTTATCACAATTCGTACTTTAACATATACTCTTCTTGTTTTATGACCTTTGAGTCCTTAATCTAAAAAATTACCATTTTACCCTTGAATCTTTGATTAGTTCCAGCTTTATCCTTTTTCACTCTTAACATTTAAATTCCAAAAAAATACAAATTTTACTTTTCTTATACTACGAAAGCTGCTCATCTGGAAGATTACTTTAAGTCCATTAAGGTGTTACAACTCTCCCCCCCTTAAAAGAATTTCGTCATCGAAATTCATACCAGAATTGAAGAGTTGCGGATACTATGCCCTCATTTTTTATTCTAGTTGCCTAGTTGCTTCTTCCATACCTTGATGTTGCCCGAAACACATGCCGGAGGGGACTTGCTTAAAAAAGCGATTGCTGCTTCGATCGAGGGACGGCTTTTGGCTCTTTGTCAAAGTGAAGTCGATTTTATGAATATCTTGTACATGTAAGATATGGGATTCATCAAAATGATATCTCCATTGACAGATGGAACACATCATGTAGTTTGGCAAACTCCGGTGGGAGAGCCAAACGATAAGCAACTGTTCCAATTCTTTCCAAAATCTCATACGGTCCGATAAATCTTGGACTCAATTTTCCTTTCTTTCCAAACAGGAGTATCTTTCTCCAAGGTGATACTTACAAGAATACTTTATCTTCGACTTCATATTCAATCTCTTTTATGTTCAAATCAGCACATGACTTATGTCTATCATTAGCAGCTTTTAACCATTGCTGAATAACCCGAACTTTTTCTTCTGTATCTTTCACTATATCAGGACCCATAACCTTATGCTCATTCAATTATGTCCAACATATAAGAGTTCTACATTTTCTTCCATGCAAAGCTTCATAAGGGGCCATACCAATGCTTGATTGAAAACTGTTGTTATAGGCAAATTCTATAAGGGGAATATACCTATCCCAACTTCAGGAAAAACCTAACACACAACCCTGAAGCATATCTTCCAACACTTGAATCACTTTTTCAGATTGTCCATCTGTTTGTGGATGGAAGGCTGTACTAAAATTCAGTCGAGTACCCAAGGCTGACTGTAACTCTTTTATGACAGCGTGTCGTGGATCGTGGTGAACACTGGACAATGGAATCCATTAACAATCGAGCGATCTCATTAACATACTGAACAAGCTCGCAATCATGGAATAGTCCTTAGGATTTAGCGAAGTGAGCAGACTTTGTAAGTCTGTCAACGATTACCTAAATTGAATCATGTTTCCTTTAGGTGAGGAAAATAGACACAAAGTCCATAGATTTGCTGCCTTAGCTCTGATGTGTTTATGACCGAGATTTAACAGGCCGAAGATGAGGTTACTTGAATTCTTCCCAGCTTTTACTTGTGACAGTGATTATGTTGATTTCTCTAGTACTATCCTTTCTTACTATACAATAGTATTGTTTGAATCCTAGTACATCTTGTTGCCTCTGAGATGCATGTTGAATCTGATTATTATAAGCTTTCATACATTCATTTTTCACTTCTTGGACATTCGGTACACATAATCTATTCTTGTACAATAAACCCCCATGTTCATCTATAAAATAGTCAGTCTTGTCTCTATTTCTGACTAATTGTACATTTTGTTATAACTTGACATTACTTTTAAACATCTATTATCATACGACTTTTCAAGTGGGCGCAACATAATTGAGCTACAACAAAGCTCCATCATATGCAATCTCCACACATTGCATAAGAAGTGACGATCACTTTCTACTTAAATACCACATTGGCTTTTTCCTGGGTGGTATCGCTATAAAAATGCTGGTGTAAATAACTCTTAACTAGCCATGACGGTATAGTTGAGTTCCTTCACGGTTAACAAATACTTGAATCTTTGTATTAATAAATATCCTACATGTTTCCCCATATAAGTAGTGTCACCATATCTTGAAGCGAACATCTATTACCTAATAATATCGTGGCTTTCAGAGGATAATTTTCTCATCTGGTTTCATTGTTTGGAGGCATATGCCACACCAAACTACTCCATCAGCATCAAATACACATCAACCGATTACAGGCATCATTATACATGACATTATTCTGCACAGGTTTAGTGTGATTAGTCTTCAACCAATATTTTCTTTAACTGATCAAAACTTGACTGACACTTGTCGTCCCAAACAAACTTTACCCCTTTCCGAAGTAACTTAGTAAGTGAGGATGCTATGACAGAGAATCCTTTTATGAACCGTCGATAGTACCCTGTCAAACCTAAGAAACTTCTCACCTCTGTTACATTTCAAGGTGCTTTCCAACTTACAATTGCTTCAATATTCATAGGGTCAACTCTAATACCCTCTGCAGATACAATATGGCCTAGGAATGACACTTCCTTAAGCCAAAAATCACATTTACTTAACTTGGCAAACAACCTTTCTCTCTCAGGATTTGTAACACTATCTTCAAATGTTGTTCATGTTCTTGTGCATCCTTAGAATACACTAAAATTTCATCTATGAATACCACTACAAACTAATCCAAATAAGGGTGGAATACCCTATTCATCAAGTCCATGAATGCGGCTGGTGCATTAGTCAACCCAAATGGCATTACTAAAAACTCATAATGACCATATACGAGTCGAAAAGTGTTGTTGGGACATCAACGATCTTCACTGAAGGATATCTCTAATATATGTCTTCAAAATAACATCATCATCATCACTCCCCTTCTCTCTCTTTCAAATGCAAGTGCCCATCTTAAAGACACTTCGCTCCCTTCAACTCCGATCAAAAGATCTTCACTCTAGCAACTGATACTTGGTTATTTATCAAGTTACCGAATGAGCTCATTAACAACCAATGCACATCCTAGGAGTGCCATATTTCTTTCGACAAACAAAACAAAGACCCCTGCAGTGAAACACTGTGGCCCGAGACAAATCCCTGTCCACGTACCCCGGCTGAGTCTTCAAACCTCTTTATCCAATTGGGGCCATAAGGTAAGGTGCCCTAGAAATATGAATGGTTCGTAGGCTCTGGGCACCAAAATCTACTGTGTGGTAGTCCTAGACTCGAGAAACACAATTCTCCAGTCTTACCAATCGGAATATTTTCTAGATTCCGCCCCCTCTCTGACCTTTCAAGTACCACAAACACCAAAAAAGGCTTCACAACCTTTTCAAGAAAAGCTCAAGCCACAGATATTGAGGATTACATTTTACATCGAAGTCGATTTAATACCATGCCGCCATTTTTCGATAGGGTTGCAAAGATTATGGTACTGCTTCTTATCGCCAATAAACTATAGCCCAATGTTTGAGCAACCGCAACCAACCCCCCAAAATCAAATCAAACTCATGAAGCAAAAGCAATCTAACTTCATCCAAAACTTCTATCACTGAACTAAAGGATAGTTCTTATATTACGCAACACTCAGTGCCCCAAGGGACTAGTAACATGATGTCATATGTTAAAGGCCCCACCGATGGAAATTTATCACCTCAATTGAAACCATTTACAGCAAGAATGTGTATAGATCTACCAAAGCATGCATTTCATTGTTATAAAGAGTGAAATTACCCACAATCACCCCTGGTGCATCCTAATCTTCACGAGCTCTTATAACATAAGCTCTAGCTAAGGTTTAAAGTAGTGAGTGGCTTGTTTAATGCTTTTTATGTAATGTTCTTCCTTTTGTCGTCTCAAACCTCGGCCCCTCTACTTCCTATCATGAGTCGATGGAGGCAAGATTTCATCCTCGGTTACTTCCTCCGAGAATTTCTAGAAACCTCCGATCCTTTGCGGACAATTGCTATCGATGGTCCGGTGCTTCCACATCGAAACATCCCCGCTACTCCACTACAAATACCAAGATGACGCTATGTAGTGTGGGCATCTTCAAAGTTCTTCCTCTGCTCTGCCAGTTTAACGAAACCGTGTCATGGTAGAACCTGTCTCCTACCTTCTCGTAGCGTAATCCTCAACCGAGTTCAACTCGAGACTTTTCAAATTTTTACTCCGAGGAGAGCCACTGAGTAAGAACTTTCTTTTACTTTCTCCCGACTCTTCATTTCCGATTATCATAATACCACACCAATTGATAAATTTTATCAGTTATCCATGTCACAAATTATGAGGTACCACTTTATGTATTCTTTTAGGCCATCCTCAAACTGTTGCCTGGCCCAGAAAGCTCGTATGACTTTTTGCATACTTACCAGCACCAAATTTTCTCATATTCTCGGCCACTAGTCGACATTCCCTTATTTTATATTACAAATCCGTTTCCACTCGTCTCTTTGCACTATCGCGACTTACTGTCTTCACTTCGGGACAAAGAAGTCTCACATGAACGTCTAGAAGTAGTGGATTTCTAGAACCAGCTTCCACCAATCATAAGTTGTACCCGTAAAGTATAGACCACATTTGCCATTTGTTCAAAGGGGGACATTTACTGCCCAAGCCCTTTTTAGTTTTTAAGTCAAAACCCGCTTTATTGTAATCTTCACAGGACATGGAATTTCTTATGCTTTCTACGTAATCACCGCACTCGTGGGCCACAGAGCGAACTCCTCGCAGTCCTGTAAGAGTTTTAAAACAACGCTTTCGCTGAAGGCTGTTCACTTCTGGGGCTGAGTCGAATCCGACCAGAGGCTTGAGTATTACAACAAGACATCCATAGAATTGACGTCACTATTTCCTCTCTACAACTTTCGAGCCATTCACTTAAACAATAGAAAAACAAGGACATCCCCACTTCGTGCCAACAGTCAATACTATGCGTACATTTTTAACCTAATAAGTTTTCCAGAAATGCCTAAACCTAGGCTCTGATACCACTAAATTGTCACGCCCTTACCCTCTCCTAGGCAAAGAGAGGGGGCGAGGCACGAGACTGAGACTCTTTAACTTACTTTTCTGACATTGGTGGGCTCAATTCATATATAATTTCATAATGAAATACAACTTGTAATACAACCACCGTAGTGGTGTTTAAACTGTCTTGTACATATTCCCAAGGTTGGAAATATCGGTTTCGATGGATATATCGGTACTTGCATTTTATGGATATATCTATTATACCTGAGACAGGCTCATGGATATTTTTTTATGAATATCGTATATATCGAAAAATTAATAAAAATACTTTGAAATTCATAAAAATATTTCCTTTAAAAGTGTAAAAATGACATTAATAATCAGTCATATACTACTGTAAATGAGTTTTTAAAATCAAAATGAAGATTGATGTGACTCAATCGCAACATTTGATGGATGTATCAAATTTCTGGGTGAGACAATACCATACCAAGACATGGTGTTCTGATAATATTGATTATAAGATCGAACATGTCATGAATAAATGTCTTGACTCAGATCTACAACTTCATGGATAGGGAAAGTTCATCCACATACTGCTTTCAAATATTAACTAACATGAAAAATTAATTTATTAATATATTATTACTAAATTAAACCAATTTAAAATATGAAAACTTCATATAATACTTTTGCAAATTTATAAATATGTATACACGATATTAACTAATATATAACTTGATTTTAAAAATTAACGAACATGAAATGTTAATTTATTAATATATTATTACTAAATTAACTAATTTAAAATATTAAACTAATATATAGTTATTTAAGAGATATCACAAAGAAAATTTTTTGGAGTGAAATGAAGATCGATATTGGTAGAGAATTTGTGATCAAATTGAATGATTTTAGAGGTATTATTGATTTTTTTGGGTCAAAATAACTGATGTATCAAAATATATTTGTAATTTAATTATAGTCATTTGATTTTAATTTGCAAATATGTCATTTTGGATATATTTCCGATATATCCGATATAGTCACCGATATATCCCGAGTATATCTCTCGAGGTATTCTATTTACGGATATTTCCGATATATTCCTGTGATATTTTACTTGATATTTCCATATATTCCCTGGATATTTTACCGATATTTCCGATATATCTCCGGTTATTTTGAAGTAAATCGCCACAAAAGGCTGGGTAGTTTACTTAATCGAAATTTCACCTGAAATTTCTATCCGATATCATATATCGGCGAAATATCGATATTTCCGACATTTTTCACGATGCTCCCAGAACGATCAAAATCGTTTCGAGTGGGCCCGATATCCGATATATCGCCGATATATCGGCTGATATATCCTAAATTTCAATCCTTGCATATTCTTGAGTCTCATTTACTTGTACATAAACAAATTCCACTATTACAAAAAGCTTTTACATTTACATTCCAAAACAAAATCAAAATCAAAACCTACATTAGGGTGGATTCTATCGCTATGTCAGTTCCCCGACGAGCTCTGGTGAGCACCTCGATGTCCCTTCTTTCAGTTATCTACACCTGATGAAACACCCGTTAAGCTTATAGCTTAGTGGGAAAACAAATACCGATATATGACCACTGGGTGGTCCACACATATATCAAAGCTGATATAAATAGTTTACGTATAAATGTAATTCTATAACAGTTTTCATATAACATACCCTTATTATGAGATTTTCATATCTCCGTAGTTATTCGTAACAAAGATCTGCATAAAAAGGCACTACAGGCATTACAAAACAAAATTGATTCACTATGCTTTCTTATTATTCATTATTCAGATTATTATCATATAAATGTTTGCTCTCAGAGTAGATCTAAATAATAAACGAGAGGGATTTCAAGATACAATAGGTAAACCGAAAAGACGATACAATACTAAACAGGCGCCGGTTATCAAACAGACGTGCTCGCCCATCGCCATATGTCGGGCGCATTAGCAGAGTGTTGTAAAGATTGAAATCGTAGCGTGTCACCAATCGTAGTGCCGTCGTCCACTCCAATGTAAAGCGTCAGAAGACTAGCGTGCGGCTTAGCATCTAGCAAGAGTGATGTACCATTGATCATAGGTGCCTATTCATTCGCTATCCAGTCTTAAGCATGCATACAATTATATGTGCTTCTAAGCTTGTTATTTTTTTCTTAATCACATTAGCAAATAAGGGGCAAAAAACAATGTTTGCCCAACGACAGGATCGCTGAGGCAGCGAGGTACAGAGGATTCTTCATATAATTTTTATACATATACTGATGATTAGTGTCCAAAAAGTACAATTTTGAACCCTATATTAGATAGGTTTTGAGTACTTTTTGATCATTAATCATGTCATATATCCCAATCATGTTCATGTGCCAGCCTTAGTAATAATCTTATGCCAGTTTAGCATGTTTTTGGTTGTTTTTGTAGGTATTTATGCACTTCTAGGCTTCAACCACAATGAAATGATCAATCATGAGGTTAAAGTTTAGTCTCAGCCAAGCTCAAAATCGATGGAAAACAAAGGAAAAGCGAGAAATAAGATGCGTGCTTGAAGACAAGACGAGGCATGCAGTGAAATAAAGAAACAGAATTTTCGCAACCTGCTCGCAACCACCCGGCGCAATTTAATAATTCGCGGAACTCCAAGCTCGCGAACAAGCCGCAATCTCGCCGAAATTGCGAAATTCGCCAGCCAACTTGCACCGTGCATTTGCGAATTACCACCGACGCCACCTTTCGCTATTAGCGAATTCGCTAGCTAGCGAAATTCCAACCGCCAAATTCGCTAAACACTTGCCAAATTCGCTAGACTTCGTCAATTTCGCTAAACACTGCCAAATTGGCCACCACCATCCCTTAAATAAAATGCATGCCTCACATGCTTTGTAATTAATGCAACCGCTTTCATTTGGTGAATTACTTCCTCTTATCTATAACTTTAATAGTTGCTGTGGTTTTTATATTTTCATACCTGAGGAGGTCATAATAACCCTCATGTTTTGTAATAAAAAAGAGGTGGATGTAAGGGAATACAAGCTTGGTGATTTGTGTTATTTTCTTGGATCGCTTTTAAATAAATTGTTTTATTTTTAAGCTCGTTTTATTTTTCTCTCTTCTCTCTTCTTTCTCTCTTCTTTCTTTCTTTTCTTCACTTTCCTGGTCACCAACACACCTCTCAGGGATGACAACTCAAGAGATGTCATAAGCCTCCCTTCCTTTGAAGAGGAAGGAAGTTAGTCATGGTGGGGTTAAGCACAAAACCCTTCCTTGTACCAAAAGTCACTCTGCAGGTATTTATAACTTTGAGGTAGCTTCAGCTAGTATAACATGATGTCCTGGTCAGCACTTCATGCTGATTCAGGATTGTGTAATGGTTTGATGAACTCCATTTGCCTCCGGGAAGGTTAGCATCGCATGTTGTGGTTCTTCAAAGGTTAAAATAATAATGACTTTATTGTTTCAGCCAATACTCTCCATACTTTAGTGTTCGTGTTCTGGGTGAGAGATGCGCCGTGATTCTTGGATGGCTTCTCACTAGCCTAGAAATGATAAAGGAACGTTAGGTTTTAAACAAAAAAGGGGCCATAATCGCATCCCGTGTCGGGACTACACATAGGAGGATAAAAACCCGAGGACATGTGTGTTCGGGCCTCTAGCTTCAGTCGGGTTGGTGACCTAAATCTTCAAAGTTTAATTTCTTTCACTTTAGCCCCCGCTTTTTACCTTTCCAAGTGTAATTTCCACTTAAACCATTTACAGCCTTTGACACAAACCAAAGAGTCCAAAGTAGAAAGCCTCTACCTTCACCTATGCAAACCATTTCTGTGGGATGAAAACCCATCCCCCGTGTTCGACTCCTAAATCACTATACTTAGCTTCACTACGGCAAAGAGGGGAGTGAACCTCAGTATAGAGAAATATTGTTGATTCAAATTTCAGCCTATCAGGTACCTTAATCAATGCCGTTGCCGGGATGCAGTTCACTACTAATGGTAAGTTAAGAGCCAGGATTCACATCACAAGCTAAGGTAACCTTAATTTTTTGTATATCGCTGCGTGAACCGCGCTAAAGACTTGACGCACAAGAACCGTGATCGATTCCGCCTTTCGCTTTTCATTCAGCTATTTTATTTATTTTTGTTAGATTACTTTTAATTTTCTTTGAAGACTTTGTTGGTTCTATTTCGCTGCCTCTACAATTGCAAACAACCGCTGCATGCAACAAAGGGGATGGGAGATCACTCAGATTGTGGCAGGATAAGCACACAAATCCCGACCTAGCTAGTGAAGTCAAGAAACCGATACCATGGATCCCATACCCGGTGGAACAACAAAGTCAACCAGAACCCTATGAATCCAAAATGCATATAGAACCATGAGGGACTACATCCACCCCTCCTAGAGTTACCGCCCCATCCTCGTATCATTCCTCCCTGGCCAAGATGTAGCAAAGGAGGCCTTAGTTTGGCACTCCTACTCCCCACATATCATGGTATGGAAAATGAAAATCCATACACTCATATAAGGGATTGAGAGGTTTGCACTACCTTCAAGGAAGGCATGCTGATGGACATGGATTCACTGGCTAAAGGTGCATTTCCATTGACTCTAAAGGACAAGGCCAAGATATGGCTCAACCTATCGAGGCCTAGAACCATTAGAAATCAATGAGCCGCAGTCGAATTTTGAAAAGCTCTTCGCTGCTCACAAGCACCAATAATTGAAAAGGCAAATTTATACCTTTGCACCAGATGGCGAAGTTTTACCGTTGTCGGGAGAGGTCATGAAACCATCTGCATGCCCACATCACGGGTTTCACACATGGATGTCAGAAACCACTTCTATGGTATGTCTCCCGCCATGAGGCGCTGAAACCATGTGTGGTGAGACTTTTTGAGCAAACATCCCGATGAACATGGATTTCTTAAATTACGTATCGAACTTCTAAGGGTCGATGAACTTAACCCTAGAGAAACGGATAGATGAAACCACCACAACTAAAGGTGGGATGTATGTGACTCGTCAAGACATAGAAATGAGAGCTTGATTTCCACCTCAGCCGTATAAGGTAGAGGAGTTTCAAGGCAAACAGCCTAAGAGGTGCACATGCAAAGGACTAAAACTCGTACGCCCAATCTCACCAATTTCCAATCCCGCACACCCAGTCGTATCGTTGTCCTATGGCTCCCGCAAAGGAAGGGCGATTCATGTCACAAAACACCGTAGAATACAAGCCACAACAATCCAATGCTCCATCATATGGTAATACCTACACCCACCTGAGGAATCACCCTAATCTTGGGTATGGAGACCCAACCCCCGCTTATGTACCCCTGTGCTAAACCTCGCCTTGGTTTTCCTCACAACACAACAACCAACATCCTTTCTCCAAGAGAACAGCTATATTGAATGTGGCAAGGTGGTAGGCAACTTGTTGAGGAAACAAAAGGAATTAATGCACAATTAAGTACAAAGGATTGATAATCGTAGAAAGTACACCTAATAAGAGAATAGAGTGGGCTCGAGAGTAATTCAACTTAAAATTGACAACCTACAAGATTCAATCACCAAGATTAACAAGCTGCTCGAGGTACAAGAGAAAGGAGGTTTCCATCACAAATGAAGCCTCCAAATCCTAAAGGAATTCATGAGGCAGATCATCTAACACCAGAAATGGATGAGGTTAAGGCCATAATCACCCGAGGCTGGAAAGCAGCTGATCACCCTATGCCAAGCCCGTTGAAGAATCAGCAGGAGAAGAAATGTGCCAGCATATTCTCCAGAGAGGAGGATTCCATTAAATAATCGTACCACCCCTTTCCACAAGCATTAAGAGGAAAGAAAAAGGCATCTCAACAAGGTGCATTCTTTGAGGTTTTAAAAGGGTGAAGCGTTAACATACCTTTATTGGACCGACCAAACAAGTCCCGCTTATGCAAAATTTTTGAAAGATCTTTTGCACAATTAAGAAGGGATTAGGCATTGGAGAAGAAAGATTCACCGACATGCTCAAGGCCATAATTCAAAGCAAATACCCCAAGTATAATAAGGATTCCCGGTTCTCCCACAACATCACTAATACTGGGTGGGAATTCAGACAAATAAGGCATTGCTAGATTTAGGAGCCACAGAATCTTATGCCATTTTCAAGATACATGCGCTAGGTTTAGGTGAGCTTAAACCTACCCTTTCCTCAATCACACTCATTACCGATAGATCGCAGAAAATCTCCTAAGGATAGCTTGAGGATGTGTCCTATAAGATAGACAAATCTCTACTACCCAAAGATTTTGTGGTACTTCCTGATGACCGAAACCACCTCATAGTGAACCCAATCATAAACACCATCTTAGGAAGACTCATTTCTGCCACCGCAATGCAATCATCAATTGCCAATGGAGTCATAAATTAACTTTTATAATATGATCATGGAGTTGAATATCTTTCATTTGAACAAATGTAAACATGAGTCATAGAAATTGAAAATCAAAATTCTGATGAAATTGTTTTAAATGATCAATGTGCAGAAAACACAAAGGTCTGTGAAATGCAAGGAGTAATCAACCTTTGAGATAAGGAGAATTGGTCTACTAACAACAACAACCCCGCTGCTCACGCCCAACTGTCAACCATCCCATAGAATCAACATAATAACAAGCACAAAGCATCGTACGGGTTGAGGAGATCATCCTCCTGGACCCTCTTGAGTATTTCCAACTCGAATCGGTTCGTAGTTTTCAAAAACCTGGACAAGTGGCCACAAATTTTAATTTTTGCCTTATATTAGTTAATTCTCGTTAGTCTTAATAATTCGACTCGTTACTCTGATAATTTTAAAAAAATTTTAACTTAGCAATTTTTCCTTTCATTATAATTTAGTTTGTATATGAAAATAAGATGTTTTAAATATTAATCATAGTATTATAGTAAATTTAAGTAATAATAATTTTTTTTTAGCTATATTATTATTTAATATTAGTAATTAATTTTAAAGTTTTGAATGCAAAAGACCATCCGAGCCACCCGGCAGGAGAGCGAAAAGGCACACAGATCATTCCTACGCTCAAATGGCCTATTAGCAGGGGAGGGGATTTGTGCCAAATCACAACCCACATTCAGCCCCCCTCCCTTTCAGGTCTCAAGATTCCAGAGCAAACAAGGCTCCCAGATCGCACTCCGCCGCCGGCCATCGAGTCGTCTACCGATCGCTCTAGGGACGCAGCCCCAGATCCACGACCGTAGTCACCTGAGCCAGGCCTCGCCCCTCCCCGAGCCTCACCACACGTGTACGGCCCCATCTCGCCCACCGCTCTAGGACTCGAGTCTCACACTTCGTGCTCCTTTCTGGCTCGCCTTAGAGGAGCTCGCACGTTGTCCGATCATATTTCGAGCCTTCTGCATTGCCGAGGTCCATTTCAACACCCCGCCACAAACAGCCCCGCTTGATAATGGTCTCGGGGATCTGGGCCAGGTTCAGGAGCCAGCCTCGCATATACAGCCCAGCCACATATTCAAAGGAGTCCACCCTTTTCAAAGATTTTATTTAGATATCAGGATATGGTCCGTACGAGGGTGGGTCCCCAGAGTTCAGCCCCTGGTGAGATTTAAGACACCCGGAAATGAGAGTCGCAAAGACCAAGCATTTCAGCACTAATGCCATCACCCGGGTCCCCGAGGCCGTACCGACGAGCCCTCCTGGATCTCGACGTTACTGTGACGCGGACAGGACTCCTGGCCCCATCCCCAGTGCCTCAGAGGAGAGCTAGGAGGGCCCGGCCTTCCAAGCGGGCCTGCACTTCGGGCCCAGGCGAGTCATCATCTTCTCGACCGCCACCATCAACGGGTCAGTGATCGCTACGAGATAACACCTTCACTAATGACACGGCCTCGAGGATCAAAGAGGTTCATGTTCGAGGGACACCCCATTCCGGGGAATGTTTGAGCTGCGAATTTCAATTTCATTCCTGGGCAGGAGTCGTACCATGACGTCCCTGACGATGGCCGACCCCGATACTCGTGAGTCGACAAAGGACACGAGAGGCATTCGCTCCTCCCATTTACGACTCCACGATTACTTTACTACCCGAGCTATCCCAAGAATACCACCTACGACTTCTGATGCAGATGGTCCAATCGAGATCCATTTCGGGATAGATGACCGCCGAGGTGTACTACCCACGGTTATTTCAAAGAGTCTGATCAAGGTGATATCACGCGCAATGTCAGGGTTACGTAGATCGCCCACCTCCGCTTCGTGAGCGATGGTTCGAAAGCACCGGCCGTGGATGCTACAAATGTGGGTCCACCCTTTATCTGAGGCGCCTTCCGCTCATATGTCGATCATCGACTATCTGGCCGCACTGTTTTATCTCCTCCGCAAAGATTATGTGCAGGAGGGGATTCCATCCCGGAGGCATCAGACCCATCCCGTACCCCCGTTTAGCCCATCCGAAATGCGATGACTTCACTCCATAGCCAAAGAGTAAGGTCCATAGGAGGACCTCACATGAGCAGAGAGCATGCATCACTTCTTATACCGAGGTTTTTCCCAGTGTTCTCGAGCGTATGGATTTCCGAGGAGCCCTCGGGATGCAGATGCGAGACAGATGCCTACATGTAAGAGTGCGGATCCGGTTATGACTATGCCCGTCCATTTCCACATACGCCAGCGAGACCAGGAGGAGGTACCGGATCAGGAGGCTGATGACCACCATGCAGATGATATGCCTGCTCCTGAGCCCGAGGTACAGAGGCCTCCCACTCCTATTTTCATCGCTCACCTCCCATCTCCTCCACCCACTACTTCACCGCAGCTCTGGCTGTGATACTCCCTGCCTTCATTCAGGCGACACCACCACCGGAGTATACACATACATGTCGCCGAGAGACGGCCGGAGCGATGGATGCGACCGCACACTAGCAACCACTCAAAGTGTACCCCAAAAGACAAAGACATGACCGTAGATTGCCTCGAGCCGAGGCCACTGGGGACGCTGCCATTCCATGCTTCACTGGGATCACGACCCACCTGGTCTTCCTCATGATCCTACTCCCCGAGAGAGGAGCTCGCCACCGATGCAAATTTCATCGATATCCCGGGCAAAGAACGCGAAGATTTCACCACCACCACGTTAAGAAAGGAGGTGGTTAGTTCTCTTTTTGATTTATGATAGTTTCACTTATCAACTACTACCAATTTTGATTATGATTTCAGATTAGCCATAAGAGTGCTGATATGTTTTGCAGCCCGTTATGCATGTATTAAGCCATTTTTGCTATATCAAAAGCTACTTTATTATATATTCAATTTTTTGCATATTGTGTTTATCGTGTCCTGCGTACAGCATGTGTTTTTCTTTCAAACTACATAATTAAATCGCTTCAAATTTAATAAATTTTAATCGCTTTCCAATCAACAATTGAATCGCTTTAAATCGGATAATCGAATCATCATATTTGTCACCATATGCTAGAACAATGCCATGCTTGAACAATTCGTGTTCACCAATGCTCCAAAGATGCTCAACTTGGAAATTTTTATGCTATTTCCACACGCACTCTAGATTGCTTCAATAGCGTAAATCTTGTATGCCTCCTTCCACTTCTCACTGCAAAGCCTACTTAGATGTCGACAACCTAGAATAGGTTTGAGTTACTAACAATTGAAGACTAATGTTGTCTTCCAAAAGGAAAAGAAAAAGAAAAAGAAAAGAAGAAAAAGAAGAACAAATCGTGAAGTTCGCTTGAAACCCGAGCACCTGGCCCGAGGGGTGTACGGCTAAAGCTCAAAACCCGATGCCCTAAGCCTTCATCAATTGGAGTCATCGATTACAGGTTCGCTAATGGTGGATGTGCAGGAACTTTAAATAATCGTAGGTGCCTACCAAGTCATTGAAGTCCGTGCGGCCTTTAGAGTTACGGGTCTGATCCTTTCGTCATGCCCTAAACCTTAATCGTCGGGAGTCATTTGGCACCCTCGCTATACGGACTTCGTGAAGCCTGATTTTTGAAGCATTGCATCCTGCAATATAATTGAGAAAGTAAGAGAAGTGTAAATCACCCCTATCTTAATTGCTCACGCCTTAAGGCCATGTCAATGCTAGTTTGGGGAAACAAATTTTTGCATTTTATCGATCAATCTAGGATACAAATGAACCATTAGATCTTGGTGGAAATCAAGTTGAAAATCATGGAAACAAAGGTTGTTCTAAAAATTGTTCTCTTATGGATTTTATTCTCAGATATAGGTTTTCAAATGTTGATTTCAATTGTTCACTTTAAAGTAATGTTATTTGTATATGTAAGACAATAACCTTTTGAAACACAACCTTTTGAAAATCACCACATGCATCTCAATTTTATTTTGCATTGCTAAGGGACTAGCAACGTTTCGGTTGGGGGTGTGATTAGTGTCCAAAAGTACACTCAACCCTATATTAGATAGGTTTCTTGAAAGTACTTTTCGATCATTAATCATGTCATATATCCCAATTGAAGTGTTCATGTTACCTTTAGTAAATACTTATGCCATTTGGAGCATGTTTTTGGTTGTTTTGTAGGTATTTATGCACTTCTAGGCTCAACCACAATGCAAATGATCAATCATGAGGTCGAAGTTTAGTCTCACCATCAACAAGCCTAAAATCGATGGAAAACAAAGGAAAAGTGGAGGAAATGAGATGCATTGAAGACAGGACGTAGAGGCATGCAGGAATGTAAAGAAATGAATTTCGCAACCTGCTTCGCAACCAATTCAATCCTAGCGACCGCAAATCGTTTCGCAAATACCGCAATCTCAAATTAAACAGCAAATTACAGCTAACTTGCATCGAGGCATTTATAAACGCTTCTCACTGACAATTTTCGCTAGCTTAGCTTAAATTTCGCGGCTAGCTAAATTCCAAATCTTGCCAAATTCGCTAAACACTTGCCAAATTCGCACTCCTGCAATTTCGCTAAACACTCGCTAAATTCGCTAATTAGCGAAATTCATCCTCAGAATGAAAAATGCATGCCTCACATGCTTTGTAATTAATGCAACCGCCTTTCATTTTTGGTGAATTACTCTCTTTATCCTATAAATTTAGCTTTTAGTTGTTGTGGTTTTTGTGATTTTCATACTCGAGGAGGCCTATAAATACCCCTATGTTTTGTAATAAAAGAGGTGGATAGAAGGGAATACAAAGTGCTGGGTGATTTGTAAGTTATTTTCATCGCTTGTAAATAAATTGTTTTATTTTTAAGCTTTGCTTTTATTTCTTTCTTCTTTCTCTCTTTCTTTCTTTCACTTCTTCCCGGCCAAGCTAAACACAAATCTCTGAGGATGACAACTCAGATGTTATTAAGCCTCCTTCCTTGAAGATAAGGAAGCCACTTCTTGCAAAGCGGGTTAAGTATTGTCGTCCTCAGACAGTCACGTAGTGTATTTATGGCCCTTATTTTCAAAATTCAACAGATAACATGGGATGTTATTGTTCTCGCTAATACTCTCCATGCTTTAGATCCGCTTAGTGAGGTACGTGGCTCTTTAGATGGTCCTTACTCATTCTCGATAGCATTTACATGTTGTGGTTCTTCAAACAGGTTAAATAATATCAATTTTTATTGTTTCGCCAATACTCAGCATTTTTAAAGTTCGTGTTGTTCGTGGAGAGATGCGCTAGATTCTTTAGATGGTCTTTACTAGTCTTAGAAAAATGATAAAGGAATGTAGGGTTTTAACAAAATGGCCATAATCGTATCCCGTGTTGATCTACATAGGAGGATAAAACCCGAGACATGTTTGCCTCAGCCTTGTCAAGTCGCGACCTAAATCTTCAAAAAGCTTTTTAATTTCTTCACTTTAAATTTCAATTTTTACTATTTCAACAGTGAATTTCGCTTAAAACCATTTACAGCTTTTGACACAAATCCAAAGAGTCCAAGTAGAAAGCATTACCTTCGTGCACTTATGCAAACCATTTCTAGGATGAAAACCCATCCCCGTGTTCGACCCTAGACCACTATATCACAAAGAGCTCGACTACTGCCAGTTAGGAGGAACTTAGGTATATAAATATTGTTGATTCACTTTACAAATTTCTTACTCGTGGTACCGAACTGGAACCCGACCCTTTCATTCGTAATTAACTAAGAAAAGAACAAAACAGTTTGCAGGACCTATGATCGTGATATTGTAAACAACCTTATTACTAAGAGGTCAACATCTCGAAGATTCGCACTCAACATCCCCTGACCAAACACCCCTGGAGTACCTGCATTCAACTTTTAATACCTGCATCTAACATCCTCTGACTAGAATAACTTTGAGTACCTGATCAATTTTCGCACCAGACTAACATCCTCCTGGACTAAAAACAATTCAGCACTCCAGATTCAACATCTTCCTCGACCAAAAATAACTTGAGTACCAAAGACTAACTTTCAATACCAAGACTAACATCCTTTGACCAGGTTGTTTCAGTAATCGGAGCACTAACTTTCAAGATCGCACTAACATCCTCCGGACTAAAACAACTTTAAGTATCTAGACTAACTTTCAAGACTCTAAGACACCCGCGATCACAAAATGACAGCCTGTCTCTTTCACCAAATTCCAACCAAACCCAAAACCAACCACAAAATCAACTAAAACTAACAAAAATCACTTTTATACGTAGATAGTGGATTCTTCTAACCCAAATATAGGTAAAGAGAGAGTTAGGAGGGTTTCCCTAACCTGAATAATCCATACATAGGTTTCATACTAGTATTCCATACCAAAGTTCCATACTTTCCATACCTCGATTTCTTGAAGCTTAAACATTTTCTTCTTCCTTCCTTCTTCCCACTTGAACAACGAGAAACCCAAAAATGGCTTCTTCTATTCTTCAACCGTGAATGTCTTAGCCAAACACCAAAATATCTTCTTCTCAATTCTAAGACCAATTTTTGGTCTTATCCATTTGAGTCAAATTTCACCACTTGCATTTAGGCTCTTCTATTTCATTCTATTTCCAATTCTAACTTATCACAATTCTACTTTTGCAATTATTATACTCTTCTTTGTTTTATGACATTTAGTCTTGATATGAAAAATTACCATTCATTCGACTCTTGATTGCCCACCTTTATTCTTTTCACTTTTTAGCACTTGGCCCTCCGAAAATACAAATTTTACTTTCTTATACTACAAATTTGTAATAAAAACTTAATAGTGTCTAATTTTAGGTGTTATAACTTCCCCTTAAAAGAATTTCCCCCTTAAGGTTCTTGTTTTTTTTTTTTTAAATAATTCTTATTGATCCAAACTTGCAATACATCCCTCCCATGAAATAATATCTAGGTTAATAACATAATAAATTGACATAAAACTTATAAATTTGATAATATAATGATTATAATATCTACGACTTCAATTCTTCAAAGATAACACGACTATAACTGACATCTTCAATTGATCAAATCAAGCCATTGTTTCAATCAAGCTCACCCATAAATGTATCACACTAGACGATTTAAAAGATCATATCGTAACAAACCGACAATAAACAAAGCATTGCAATAAGATGGTGATAACACGAAAAACAAAAAATACCTAAATCTTTGTGGAATAATTACTTTATTAAGAGAGTGACTACAAAAATAAATAAATAAATAAAAGGTGTAGAATGGTGATTTCAATCCATAAATGACTGAAAATCACCTCTCATTGCTTAAAGAAAATTAGAGAAAAAATAAAAGAAAGTTGAGAGAAAAAGAGGTTAGAGTTTTTTAAATATTTTTTTCTATACCCTAGTTCTTGGTTATTAAATATTTTTACTATGAAAATGTTTTCTTAAATGAGATGTTGTAAGCTCTCTAAAGTTTTTAGTGAATTTAATTACGTGTTTTTATCGAATGTATTATAGTAAGTGAATCACAAAATTATCTATTTTAAAATATAGTATATATATATATATAAGAGAGATAGAAAGTATATATATATATATATATATATATATATATTTGATGATAAAATAAAAGTAACAAATTGAAATAATTAGTTAAGATGTTTTACGAAGAAACCTATTGAGAATAATTTAAAAGTACATATTGACCAATTTCATAGACTCTAAAATTAATGATAGGATAAATATCTAGTAGCCAACTATTAATGACCATTGAGTAAATCTTACTAGATTACGATGACTATCGAGCAAATCCTCACGGTTAGGCCAATTGCTACCCATGGTAGGTAGCTCTTCTAATACTTTTAATCAAAGTCTTTTGATAGAAAATGTCTTTTAAAAAATAATTTTAACAGTGCTTTTAATAATATACATAAATATAAATTATTTTTTATCTTTAAAAAATATATACTATATTTTCATGTTTATCATAAAATTCTTTAAAATGCCTATAAAAAGGTGTTGTTTTTTAAATAACTATTTTAGGGTATTTTGAGAATATGGAGAAAATTTTAATTTTTAATGTGTATTTATTTATTTTAAGAACAAACACTACTTAGAAAATATTTCCAGTGTTCTTTTTATTTTAAAATATTTTCTAAAATATTACTAAATATATATTTTTAAATCTTAAAAACATTTAGAAACATTTTTAAAACTAAAAATACTTTTAACAAGCATAATGAAAGTGAGATTTTAGGCCATGTTTGGTTCAAATTTGATAGCCGAGTAGCTAGTAGAGTCGTAGATAGTTACCTGATGCAGTAATTTGAGTAGTCGCATTATAAATTACTATTTAGTAAAATAATTGATAGCTGGTATATGATTAAAAGTAAATTTACTCTATATGTATATGATGTTAGATATAAAAACAATGCAAGGAGGCAATCTGATTTGACCCAAATCGGGGTTCGCTGACCATCCACAACTCCATGGAACATTTCATGAATGCTCGGGTGACCACATCTCTCATTTTAAAAATCTGGCAGCTTCTTTCAGACGGGAGCTCACCCTTGGGTGACATAATCTGGTCCCAACAACATCAAAATCCAAATACATGAGTAAAACGACCACTTGGACCTAATAACAATACTCATCATAATACATCAACTATATCCAATAGCTTCAAAAGAAGCATTAATTTCTCTTTTTATATAAATATATATATTAAAATGTAATATCTAATATATATACACATAATAAAAACCAGTTTCACAACCCGGCTTCTTCTCAAACTCATTTCAGATTCCAGCCGCCTCTCGTATGCCCTCGCGACCTGGAAATGATATCCCTCGATGCGCTGAAATAACACCCCGCCTTGAGAGCCACATGCATATGATACTCAGAAAGGTATAAGAGCACTCAAGGCACATTGTATATTTGAGACTAAAGTAGGAAATGAAAGTTTATGGAACCCGGAATTTGTGGTATTAAACCAAGGGTACAATGGTCATTAAGCAAAAGGATATGGAAATCATAATCAAGTAGATGGGCCAATACAATTTCAAAAGTTGGATTTGCAATATTTAAAACGCTGGCGACAAATTTGGCATAATTAAGGAAAGTCGAGGGTGAAAGTATACTTTAACGGAAGTTTAAATAGCAAATTAATAATACCGAATTGCCGCACTTTTTATAAGTCTCGAAATTTCGTATCTCTGATTACTAAACTGATCATAAGCCATGTTTCGTCTTCGCTGAATTCAGTAATCTAGAAAAGTTCGCTGACCCAGACAATGGGAATATTTTACTTAATTTCAGCAATGGTTTAGACTGAATTTAAAACCCGAATTTTAAAATCTCGAAACGGCAAATACTTAAAGAATACTCACTGTGACAATGAAAATCAAACCTGACAAAATAATTTGTTTTGCATCAAACTGACTAAGAAGTGGAATAAATGGACACGTGGTCCCACTTGGATAAAAAAAAAAAAAAAAAAAAACAAACCAAACTTAAGTTTGGCAGCAGGAGAAGATCACGGTCACAAGGTCAGTCCGTAGAGATTTTTTTATTTTTATCTTTCAAATCTTCTTTCCTCGGGGATGATGAAAATCGACCGTCTGATTCCTGGTCTGATAAATATTAAAAAGTAACAATTCTTACACAATTTATGCCACGCGCGAGTACCAAAACAGAGGATTTCACCGAGAATCTGTGTATGCAAAACCCAAATTTTTAGCTTTTCGTAGATCTACGCTTATCTAGCTGGGCCCGCACTTTCTGACCAAAGAGGTGCTCGGTCGACGCGACGAGAGCTGGCCGACACCAAAATCTTGGCTTTTGTCAAACTGGTCAAAACAGCTCGAGTGCACCTAAGCACCCGCCTCAGGCGCCCGCGCACCCCGCTCGCCCACACCCCGCGCCAGCACCTGGGCCGCACGCCCCAACGCCCCGCCCACCCGCCCAGGCGCCCGCGCGCCCCGCATGACCAGACGCCCAAATTGTCAGAACAGGAGCCACAAGGCATTGTATCGCAATACAATGCCCAAATTCCCCTCTCCCTGCTTCTCCTTTATGTCACAATACAGTTGAACCCGTATCGCGATACGCCTCACTCTTCTCTCGCAATACAATTTCTACTATCTGCAATACAATCAAGCAAAGGTTCTTAACTATCTCGCACCAAATTTTTTTTTTTTTTTTTTCGTTTTATTTCTTCCAAATGGTTAGAAAAACACAAAAAAAAAAAAAAAAAATTTATATATATATATATATATATATATATATTTTTTCCTTTTTCTTTTTTTTTTTTTTTTCAATTTTAAAATACCCAAATAAATTTATAAAATTATTTTATTCCATTTTCTTCAATTTTACACTGTAAAACCTTAAAAATTAATTTTTTCTTCACTTCTAAACCAAATAAATTTATGAAATTTATTTTCATTTCTTCTCTTGTTCCGCCTACACACCGTAAAACTCCCTAAACATTTTCCAACATACTAAGTGTTAATCACCTACACCCAAACATCATAACATATCAAACCATGTTATAAAACATCATTCACAGCTAACATACAACTCATGTTATACACGCAATCACACATCAAACACCATGCATAAAGGTTCTATTCCCGTGATTCCCTAGGTAATCTCATACGCCTAAACCGAACATCAAACCACCCCTAAGCAAGAAAACCGGTCGAGGTATTCCGCACGCACGGTGGCAGCAGGGATCTCATACATGTATTGTGCTTTGCTCGGTCGGGCAAACTTAGGACACATCATGCATTTGTAAGAGACTGGCAATGTGACAGGAGTATATAAGGTTGCGGAGTTTAACTAAATTGGCGGTGGATGGCGACCCAGTCAATTCCACCATATTCACTCGGTGATGCGACCTGTGTCCTTCCACCCAAGATCACGCCGTGCCCGCGGTTCACTAGGTACAGTAGCTAAAAAAAATAGGCTCCAAAGGGTTGATGTTCATAAGCATAACATACAACTTTGAAAATCAACCATTACTCATCGCCTGTGCTCCTGAGAGATTTTTAAAGCAAACTAGTCGAGCCAAGCCCCGCTTAGATTTCAAAATCCATCGGCCGAGCCAAGCTCCCGCGGATTTTAAAGCAAACGTTGAGCCCAGTCCCGCTTATTTTCAAAGAATGCTGAGCCCAGCTCTGTTATAAAAGTTTTGAGAAACTTTTAAAGTAAACGGTTTGTGAAAGGTTTTAAGAAATCTTTCAAGCGATAAAGCAAGTGTACTTTGAGAAAATTTTAAAGCAAGAGGTTTATAAAAGTTTTTATAAAAAGCAAGCAAGGTAAAGTAAGTAAGCAAAAGAAATTTGAGAAGTTTTAGAAACTTTAAAGTAAGCAAGCAAGGCTTCTGGAAAATATCTTGTAAAAGAAAGTTTTACAGTTTTGAGATGTTTTCAGAAAAAGCAAAAACATTTTATAAAGACACACTCACCGAGCTCATTAGCCTATTATTTCGTATTTTAAAACTATTTCCAAAGATAAAACAGCATGACGCTGAGCATAATAGGGTTTGTCCCGACATTGTACAAGTGTCAAGTAGGTAAGAATATTTTGTAAGAACATACTTTGAATTTGTGGTATATGGAACATATGTATGTACATAGTTTATAATGATGGGAATGTGCTTGGTATGTCAAGCTGCCAGCATTTTGACATAGTGTAAATCGATGTATACAGGATTTGGGACATGTCCTATATGTACCGTTATGTCATTAAGCTCACTTGCTAAGATTTGGATTTCAATTTAGTGAATATAAAAGAGTACCTTATAGAGGTTTTAGCAAGCAATACGCTTCGTCATGAGTTTCTAGTCGTAGAGTAATCGGCCGGATTCTGCGGAGTGGTTTTAAGACGCCCGCCAATCGAAGGTGTGTCGCTGAGCTAATGCTCGCAGTGGAATCACCCTACATGGGCTACTCTCCACCTATATATGCAATGCTCCAAAAAACACACATTCAAGTAAATGGATGATCCTACTTGAATATCTACCTGAACAACTCATACCTCGAGTCCTCATCGACTTCACACTCGCTAGTTTCTCACGATGAGAAAACATTATTTTTAACAAAGATATTTTTTATTATTTGTGGACTACCCTCCGATATAATTAGTGGACCGACTCCGATGTTATATTTAGTGGACTACCCTCCGAGATATATCAATTGGGCCGACTCCGACGATTGATATTTTATATGGACTACCCTCCGATAATTATTATTATTTAGTCAACCCTCATAAACTATTCTCTCGAGAATCACCCTCACGCAGATCACCTTATTGTTCTAGGTGCCCCAGTATATGGAATGCATGATGTCAATTCCATTACACCCTATAACACATGCAAATATATAATCACATATATTCACATAATTTAATTCACACAAACATGTTGTAATTTCACCTATCAATTACATCAAAATTAGCTCATGTGGGCTAATGATCAAACACGAGCAACTCCGATTTGAATTTACTCAACCAAACACATTATTTCACAAAAATTATTTTCAGGAACACTATTCCCTGGAATAGTCAAACCCTGGCTACTATTCCCAAGAAATCACTAATCATCGGGTTCATTTAGTGAACCCGACTTCACGGCCATTTCCGGCCCTATGCATATCATTAAATACACTGTAGAGCAATAGTCGATAGTACAATTAACACTCCCCAAACAAATTCCACGGTCACGCTACACAAATCGGGTTTCAAAATCTTTCTAATACCCGGTTCCAAGATTCGGGACCCATCAAACGCCACTCACGACCTCAATCAACCCAAACATCATAAATACACTCTAAATAAAGTGTAAAAAATCAAGTAGGATGGAACCCCCACCCCACGGTGCTGGTCGCACTTTCAAAACGAGTCCACGCGCTGCTCATTCACAGAAAACAGCTTCCTTCTTGGTCCATGATTTCACTGCCTGGATTCGAAATCTAGAGAGAAGTCGATATTTCTCAAAACCAAAAATTGCCACCATGATTTAATCTCCGCCTTCCCACGTTTTGCTTCATTTCATAAGGTAGAGACAATGACTAGTAGCTTGGTCTTTTTCAATTTAAGAATTTAAAATAATGACCATTATATCCCTTCTTTCTGCTTGTCATTCTAAGACTATTTCGGGCTAGCTCATTTTCTATCATTTCTCTCTACTCACGCGCTGTTTTCGCTCCGGCTGAGAAATGCCTTTCCTTCTTGGTCCATGATTTCTGGACAATGGACTTCTTGGAAATCTAGAGAGTAAGTCGATATTCTCTCTTCTTTAAAACCAAAAATCAAGCTACCAGATTTTAATTCCCTTCCCACGTTTTTTGCTTCTCATTTCATAAGGTAGGAGACAACACTGTAGCTTTTTGTCTTTTTCTAACTTAAGAATTTAAATAATGACCATTATATCCCTTCTTTTCCCAGTTTTGTCATTCTAAGACTTCGTCGTCCATTTTCATCATTTCTCTTACCATGCCAATTTATGGCATGAGTGGCCAAGAGGCGTGGGATTTTTTGTATTTGTAATCTTACGCACCTAAAATATGAAACGAAAAACAATAACTCCATCGTCAAAATTCGACTAAATTTAATACAAATGTTAGATTTCTGTATAATCCTAAAGGTAAACTGATTGTTATCCAAGATCTAGAGAATAAATTTTCGATTTTTGACTAAATTACAATTTTGTCTCTTTTTCTTAAATCGGAATTTTGTATTCGGTATTCTCCTCTAAAAGGAATTTCGTCTCCAAAATTTTGAACAATCACATTTCACTTTACATGCATATGCAACATGTATTCTACCATGCATGTAAACTCGCCATTTAATTATTAAACTACTAAAATCCACGTATTCTTCATCCTTAACAGCAGAAAGGATAGTGTCGCCCGCACGGTCGCCGCGCCCCCACAGGGTTCTCCACCCTCATAAGGTTTCCATAGAAGACTCACTAGCCTCACGGTTCGGCGTCAAAACCCGACACGCTATCTAAAATACACACCGGTCCTCCTCAAAGGTCCATCGTCACCCGATCCGTCCCCAATCCACTACACGAGCCGATCCGGCGGTATACCGAGCATGGAGACGTGAAACACCTCGCGGAACACCGGCTACGCCGGACGCAAGCCAACCAGTACGCTACAACTCCTATCCTCTCGAGTATCTCGAAAAGGCCCAATAATCTGGTGATGGGCCTCACGCCGCGAACCCGACCGCCTCTTAGGCATCACTTTCAAGAAAACGTGATCCCCAACTCTCGAACTCTAAGGGAACAGACGGTCAGAGATTCCAGATACTTCTTCTGCTGGCTCTAAGCTTCAGGAGAAGATCGCCTGTCGCATCAAACCCACCTTCTCGGAGGTGTCTCTTAATCGCATCAGACCGCTGATGGAGCTCTCCCCACCGGTCCAACATAACTATGACTCCATGGCCTCCCATACAATGCCTCATACGGTGCCATTTGTATACTCGCCTGATAAATGTTGTTGTAGGCGAATTCCACTAAAGGCAAGTGCTCTTCCCAAATACCCGATGATCTCAGACGATGTCGCAGCAGATGTCCTCTAACACCAGATAGTCCTCTGCATCGACCATCCGGGCTCGAGGGTGGAAAGTTGTACCTATCGTCACCGCTGTGCCCATAGCCTTTTTAGAAATCCTTCCAAAACCCGCGCCGTAAACCTCGGGTCCCTATCCGACACTATGGATACTAGTACTCCATGTAGCCAGACTATCTCTCAATGTATAACCTAAAGAAAATCTCTCAATGGAAAAGGTCATCTCGCACGGGCTGTAAAATGTGCCGACTTCGTGAGTCGTCCACCATCACCCATACCGCCACATGCCTCGCTTTGGCCCCGGTAGTGGGTCACAAAGTCCATCGACGTGTTCCCACTTCCACTCACCACCTCCAATGGTCAAGTAGCCCCCGCTCGGGCTTTCGTGTCAATGAACTCGCCGACACGGAGACATCGTCGACTCAAAGTCCCTGACAGGTCTCTTCATCCCACCCAATAGTACCGGGCGATGAAGATCTCGGTACACTGCGCCACCGATGCATCGCAAATCGAGAGTAGTGGAAACTCCCCGAGAATCTCCCTTCAAATCGATCAATAAACTTACTTACCCGCCTTCTATACCGGGCGACTACCATTCAAGTGGGACGTCCGGGCCGCCACCAGACATGATCAGATTCTGGCCCCCGGATGGACACTCATCTCTCTGCCCCGCATCGGGACTCGATCACTCGCAAACAGAACCGTGTAGCTACTAAACTCCCAACGCATTCTCGCGGTCCGCCGCATCGTGAGTCAACCGCCCCCATTGACCCGAAAGCATCCGGCCACTCCCGCAGAAGCCATACCAGCCTTAACGCCCTCGCGACTTCCGATCGAAGTGTATCGCTCACTACATTTGCTCTTATTGTGATGGTAATGCAAAGTGAAGTCATAATCCCTCTAGAAACTCCATCCACCGCTGCCTCAAAATGAGTCCACGATGAAAATATACTTCGGGGACTTCATGGTCCGAGTACACCCCTGACTCCTCGCCATATAAGTAGTGGCGCCAAATCTTCAAGGCGAAGACTACGTCACAACTCGGGTGGCTTGGGGTGAATTTCATTTCATGGTTCTTCAACTCGAAGGAACCATAAGCTACTACTCCTCCCTTGGGATACATCAAACACATCCTGGCCCGCTCCTCGAGGCATCACACAGGATCAGACACTCTCGTCCCCCGGTCCGGGACCATCAAGACAGGAGCCGGAAGTAGCCCTTCTAACTCCCGAATGCCTCCTCACATCGGGTCATCCTAATCAAACTTGATCTCCTTTACTGTCAACTCATTAGTTTCTATACGGAGAAATCCTCAATGAATCACCCTTGTAGTTCCCACCAATCCTAAGAAACTGCGGTATCCGAAGACTCCACTTCGCTCCCAACTCATCACGTGCCTCAACCCTTCTCTCGTCCACTAACACGCTGATGCCGACACCACGTGTCCCAAAATCTCACCTCGCGAAGCCAAACCTCGCACTTATCGAACTCGCGCATACCGAGGTCTTCAACAACTCGTAGAATACGCATCCTCGCGATACCTGGCGTTCCCACCGGGACCGAGCATATCAAAATGCCATCCACGAAGACTACAGAATCGTGATTCTGGATAGGTTAATACTCTTGGCGTGATGAGATTCCATGAATGTCGCGGTGCATTCGTTAATCCAAATGGCATCACCGTAAACTCAAAGTGCCCATAACGTGTCCTAAACGGCCTTAGGGACACCGTCTCCCTAACCCTCATCCGATGGTAAACTAGCAGGAAGGTCTATCTGGAGTAGATCAGACTTCACCGTCAATCACAACTTCAATGGGTACTCGATTCTTGATCGTGAACCCTATCTAACTGTCAGAGTCAATGCACGAAGGGTCTTTGTCCTTCTTCTTCAAAAATAGAACCGGAGACCCCATGGTGAAGTGCCTGGCCTAATGAACCCCTTTGTCCAAGAGTTCGTAGCCGACTCTGAGTTCCTAACTTAACTCCAGCCATCCAGTAGAGTCATAGAGTGGCGGCGACTGGTGGTGTAACTCGATACCAAGTTCATCCCTAAGGAGGAGGCAATCCCTGCAGGCTCATCCCTGAAAAACATCCATACTCGCAAACTACTAGAAGTAGATCTAAGTCTGGTCTTCTTGGCTCCTTAGTGGTAAGGCTCGCTATAGCCAACCCGCTTAACCGGTCCTCGACACCTAGACTCAGACATCGTCTCTGTGGCAAATGTCATGTTTTTCCCCCGAATACCATGAGTACCATCTCATGGTGGCGGTAACCTCCTACGCCGTAATCGATAACAACCTCAGAAGCTATCATCCAATCCATCCCAAAGATGACACGAACTCTAACATGTCCATGATTCCCTGGGGCTCCACTGATAGAGTCCCCCGAGATCTCCAAACATACCAGGATATCATCCCCTGGAGCCTTGCCTTTAACCCTTAAAAAGGGAGAACTCAGCTCCTGTCTCAACCTCTAAGCCCAACTCTATCTACACCTGATGGTAAAAGAATAATGAACGCGACGCACCATAATCAATAACACTTCGCTCTACGCGTAGATAGCAAAACGTACTCGTATAGTCAGTCGACCACGACTCAGCCTGTAGGATGGCGTAGACACGCCCTCAACCCCTCGGGAGGTCCCCGCTCAGCCTCTGGCCCTCGCCCACTCTATAATCCGCCCCTGCCTCCACGTGTAACCAAGCAGTGCCCGTGTAGCTCCTCAAACCTAAGCCGGCTCCTCTTGTAAACCTCAACCTTATTGAATGTTACAATGGTAGTTTTGAATCGGACAGAGGTCCAATGTGATAAAAGCTTAGGGTAGATTAGAATTAGAACGCCCTGATGTCATTGGGGCATAAAGTGAAAATTTTCGAAAATTTTTACCTGATGCCCTAAGGAATAGTGATTTTCTTTATATAGTCCGTGAGGGTTTGCAAATGACTTTTAAGCAAATTTCGCCTTAAGATTTTGAACTGAGATGAAGAGAATTGGAGATTTATGAATAGTGATTCGCATCAAATTGGAGCTCTAGCTAAAATTTTTCGAAATTAATAAAATAATAAATGTCCTAGTCAATCATAGAGTCTAAACGAAAACTGAAACGAGGAAACGGAGTCCCGTTGGAATAGTTTCTGTGCGATCCGAACGAATTCGGATACACATTATTGGTTCCATTTCTGATTTAATGATTTTAAATCCGATTTCGGTGATTTCAGAGCCTGGAATCCAATGTGAAGATTTAATAGAATATTTCATATTAACGAAGTTAGACGACTGTTATGAAGGCTTTGACATTTAATCGGTATAAAAGCAGTATAAGGTGAAACTGAGATAAAAGCTGCTATAAGGGAGATATTTTATTGTGAGAGCCAATCAAAACTTTTCTTAATGGCTAAGTTATGATTAAAATATCATGAGAATGGACCAATGAGATTCTTGGGCACAAGAGCCAATCAAAATTTTTTTTTTAAAGGCTAAGTTAGGGTTAGTGACTCATGATAATGAACCAATGAGCTTCTTTGATTCAAGGGTAATTTTGGAAGTTTGAGTCAAAAACAAAATTCAAGACTAAGTGTGCTCAAAAGAGGAGAGCCCGGCTATGAGAGGAAAAAGGGAGAAGAAAAGAGAGAAAAGAAAGGAAAGAAGAGAGAAAGGGAAGAAAAGGTGGAGCAAGGTGGGAGATGTGATTTTTTTCTCCTCATTCAAGCTCTTCAAGTGAGCTACAAGTGAATCAAGAGAGAGGAGCCAAGGAAACCAAGAACAAGTAAGTTTTTAATGGTGGAAAGTTGATTTTTGATGTTTTCCATACCCACGCTTGATTTTGTATGGATGGTAGAATTGGGGTATTTAAGGTTGAATCATATGAATTTGATAGAAATTTTGAGAAAGAAATGATTAGTTAGTTTGAAAAACTCAGAAGAGGAATTAAGAGGGGCTGATTTTAAGAATTTTGTATAATATGTTGAAATTGGATAGGGATCATAAATGAGTGTATAATGTATTGAATTGTTAGAAAAGAAAAGGATTTGAATTGGAGGCATTAAGATCATGTTGTAAAGCAAAGGAATGCTGTCAAAAAATTTCTGTAAAACCCCTGTTTAATGTTTGCAGATTCAGTTAGAATCATCCAAATGAATTGATTCCAATTGGTAAAGAACCATAAGAGATAGGGATATTAAATTTATAGAAGGGACCAAGAGCAAATTGTAGCTCTGCTGCTCCCAAATACGGACTGAAAGGTGAGCTCGTGTAGCTCACTGATTTTGCTCTGTTTTGGGTATGGTTGTAGTGTTTTGGCCATAAGTGGAGTTTCAATCATCCAAATTGAGTGATTAAAAATTATGAGTACAATATACTTATAGGGGAAAAATTTATCTGAAGGAAGTTCATGCAAATTGTAATCCCAAAGTACCCATAAAATTTGTCAAAGTGGAGCTATGTGCAGATTCTGTTCTGCCAAATTGAGTCATCTAGATGTAAAATACAATAACTTGAGTTTTGGTGATCCAAATTGGGTGATTCCAATTGAGAAGAAACATTAGGAACCATAGATTCAAATGAGTAAGAAACCATCACAATTTATGGAGTTAAGATTCCATAAATCAAGGATAACAGTAGGTGATTCAGGGAGTTAACCAAGTTGGCATCAAAAACATGCTGTAACTTGTGTTATGTGGTTGAGGGCCTTAGAGAAGGAATTTTAAATTGAAAATTTAAAGAGATGTCATTGGATATATAAAGGACTGATCTGGAGAGTTTCATAATTTTGTAAAGACCTTTTTTGAATACTTTCTTGGGTCATAAAGTCTATAGAGTATTGTTGGAAAAAGGTTGGCCAAAATGAGTGGTTTTTTAGTGCTCAAGGGTAATTTGTTCATTTGGCTTTAAACACAAATAAGATTTAAATAAGTATATTAATGTATGTGCTTTTGAAAATGTGAAAATGACTATCGACGGGAACGGGAATTAATGGAAGCAAGCGGGATTGAGCGGTGAATCAGAGTGTAAATGATATTTTCATAAAATTGAGTTTTTAAAGGTGAATGGTTTTAATGTTAAACTGAAGTTAATGGAAATGTTTATATAAAATGGAAATGTTTTACTTATTTAAATATATGATTTATATTAAATCATATATGTATGTATATGTTAAGGCATTATGGAAGTATAAAAATGTGTAAAGAATGCATATGGGAGCATGGTATATATATGAGTTTTGCTGATAAAGTAAAGGATTGAAATGGATTATAAACGTATTTTGATAAATGTTTCATCGATGGTTACCCTAACCCTATATGATGGTGCCATGCTATGACTGATATCGGCCGAGGTAGCCTTAAGCGTGTAAGGATTTAGAGGGCAAAGCATAGGTTACTAACCGGTGGGAGTGGAAATAGGTTGAGTAATATCCTTACACGTGATAAGGTGCTATGACTGAACCTGCGTAAAGTAATGAGTTTTCCAGAAGGAGCGTGTTGGTGACTAGAATGTGATTGTCCTCACCGTCGCACTGAAACCTGAGCCGTGTGTTTATTCCCTGGGTTCCATCATAAAGAAAGAAAGAAAGAAAGAAAGAAAGAAAGAAAGAAAATAAAAAGTTTAATGCTTAAATTGAATTTGAATTGTATAAGTATGTATTACTTTGATATATACTGAAAATGTTATTTTAATGAAAATGTACACTCACTGAGCTCCTTAGCTTCATTCTTCATATGTTTCAAAACATTAGACCCGAGACAAGTGCGATGCAGTACTCCCCTTCCCTCCCCCCCCTCTCAAGTGCTGAGCTGAGCCATCGAGAGACGACGACAACTAGACAGATAAATAGTTTGCATATTTTATATGTCGAATACTTTGTCATGTATATATGCATATATGGATATATTTGAAAGGAACTACGAGGCGGTCGAAGGAGTCCGGCTTCTGGTCAACTTTTATATAAACATCTGCAGACATGGAATACAGTTTTGAACGCTTTGATGATTTGGAAAATGAATAAATGTATATGGTATATATTGTGTTGATTGAGTTTCAGGATCTAGAGTCCTAAAACTAAGTTAGAAAATTGAAGATTAGAAGTGTTTTTAAATGCTTATGTGCATTTGTAAATTTGGGGAGTCCAAAACGTATGAAACTCCTACGATTTTTCGAAAAATCTAAGTGTTTGAAAAAAATATATATATATATATATATATATATATATATATATATATATATAGCAAAGAGTATATATATATATATATATATATATATATATATATATATATATATATATATATATATATATATTACTACTTCGCTCGTGATTATTTTCTAAAGATATATTATTGTCTCAAGCACGACGGACTGATCAGGTTGCCCCAAAAACTTGATCCCCGTTTCTGCAAGAATCCCTCCTCATGTCTGGTGCTGGCCACAGAGTACCATCTCGCCCACTCGACGGCAACTCTCATCTGCCCCTCGGGTCAGATGGCCGCGACTCGGGAATCCTAACCCAGAGTCGCTTCTTTTCCTAAACTCGAAGAAGACTGACCATCCTTCCTCTTGTCTAACACTACATCCCAGGCCTTGGCATCCTATCTCTCTCTATGGTCGTACGTCTCCAACCATGGAGTCCATATCCCAGCGGCGTCATAATCCTCGCCCGAACGGACAACTTCAAATTTCATTCTCAATCTTCCTTACCTTGGCTATGTCTGTGGCCACGTAATCATCAGCAAATCGGGCTAGCTCTGTGAACCTAGCCACATAATCAATCACTGTCATCGCCCTGCCAGCCTCTCTAGGAACCCAGCCTGATGTCTCAAGGAATTACAGTGGAGGCGGCCACCTGCAGAACAGCCTCCCGAAACTTTGCCCATGTCATAGACTCTAAGTCTCAGGTCCTCATTCATCTCCACCATACTTGGGCCTCACCCTCTAGCCGGAACGAGCAACCCTTCCTGATTCATCAAAGGCCAGGAATTCATGTCTACACCTTTCCTATCCAGAAACTGGTCCTGGCCACCATCGAATCTCCTCCCCGCGGAATGCCTGGAGGACGACGGCATTTTAAACCTCTGAGGTTAACAGGACCTCCCCCGACCACCGACATACTAGCCTCAGGTTATATGCTGCTGCAATACTCTTATGGCACTTCAATACAGCCTCGATCAACACCGGTGGTTATCAAATGCCTGTGAAGCTCGACTAAGATCCCTGACGCCCTTTACGTCTAAGCCCTTTCTACGAAGACTGCATGACTATGGCCACGCGAATACACAGTATTTCAAGGCATAAGCACACTCTCGACACTATTCATACACAGAATCGGGGCAGATATTTCAAGTCCCTGCTCACAAGCAATGCAAGACCATTTATCCAATATATTAAATCATATTTAACAACAAAAATTTTATTTTCGAGTAATTTATTTTTTTTTTTTTTCAAATTTGTCCCATTTTGTTTATTTTATTTTATTTTATTTTAGCTAATTAAAAAAAATTCAAAAATATTATGAGAATAGTGTTCATGAACCTAACATGAACAAAGGTCCAAAATTTGACTCAAGAATAGTAATCGAGTCAAAATCAATAAAACAAGAGTGGTGACTGGGCACCCGGGTCAGGCAGACTTCGCCGCCCCACACTACACCCGCGCCACATCTACCGTCACTAACGCCCGCCTGGGGCCCCGTCGTGCGCCCCACGCGCCGCCATAAGACCCCGCACGCCCACTGTCAGAGCCGTTGGTTGTCAGCAGATTGTACGCAATACAATGCCCAGCCTTCCCTTTGCTCATGTCACAATGAGCGCTGAACTCCAGATTACATACGCCTCGTACTCCTCTTCTCCGCAATACAATTTCTACTATCTTAATACACTGGGCAAGAAACAACCCAGATCAGTGACTAATTTTTGCTTTATTTCTTCCAAATTTACTAGTACCAAATGTTATATATATGCTATATATTTCACTCATTTTTTCATCAACCCAAATAACGTGAGAAGAAATTGATTTTGATCCATTTCCTGACTTACACCAAAATCCAGTACTTGATTTCTTATCTGTCAAACACGAGCATTTATTTATTTCTATTCGCTTTGATCACTCGCCGTGAATCGGTGAGATGAATGTCACGATCACATTCAACTCAACCCGAAACATCAATCACGATGGACACACAATCCGGCGTTATGACTAATCAACACTCAACGAATTACACACGATCCTGATCAGAGGTCCACGAACGAACACAATCCCGGCGGTGATGCCTGTCACCAGACTTCATGCAGCCCACCCAAGCCCCAGGTGAACAGACATACCCATGCCCGACACCGCTTGACCCAAATTCCGGGGTCCGTCACCATCCGTCAACCCGGAAACACTGCGGAATGCTCCGTGACCCAGCATCTCTCACGAAACCAGCAGTCTCCTTTGTACGGAGCATCTACCCTTATACATGACCTGGTCCCGCACAACATCAAAATCCAACATGAGTAAAACGGCCACTGGACCTAATAACAAGATCATCATAATACATCAATTATATCTCAATAGTTTCTAAAGAGTTATTACTTTTTTATAAGCAATATGATATTAAAATGTAACATTCTAATATATATACACATAATAAAACCAAAGCCACAACCCGGCTTTCTTCTCAAACTTCACCGGATCGAATCGTTTCCTCGTATGCCTCACCTGAAAAATGATATCCCTCGGCTGTGGTGAGCTAATGCCTGCAGGAATCACCCGGCACGGCCATTTCTCCACCATGCATATGCAATGTCTAAAAACACACATTCAAGTAAATGCATGAGATCCTACTGAATATCTGTCTGAATAACTCCATACTCTCGAGTCTCACCGACTCCCCTCACACTCGCTCTAAGCCACGTATGAGAAACATTATTTGAATAAAATATTTGTTATTATTTCAGGGACACTTCCGATATAATTAGCGGACCGAATTCGATGTTATATTTAGTGGACTACCCCTAGATATATCAATCAATAATTCGACCATTGATATTTTATATGGACTACCCTCTCGATAATTATTATTATTTAGTCAACTTCGCACTATTCTCTCGAGAATCACCATGCACTCACTCCTATTGTTCTAGTATGTCTCTGCCAGTATACTTTGAATGCAATGGATTCCAATTCCATTGGCAATTTATAAATACAGTGTAAATATATAATCATGCATATATCTATGATAATTTAATTCACACAAACATGTTATGTAATTTCACCATCAATTACATCAAAATTAGCTCACGTGGGCTAATGATCAAACACAGCAACTCGATTTGAATTACTCAACCAAACATACTATTTCACAAAAAATTATTTTATAACGAGTTCATTCACAAGTGAAAACCCCTACTACTATTCTTAAGAACACCAATCAAACGATTCACTTAGTGAACCCCGACTCACGGCCATTGGTGCCTGGCATATCACAACACAATTTGAGCACAATTTATAAGAATTAACACTTCAAACAGCCCCTCACGGTCACGGCTACACAAATTGGGTTTCAAAATTTTCTAATAATTGTTCCAGATTTGGGACCGATCAAACGGCCACTCACGGCCTCAATCAACTCAAACATCATAAATAGCACCTCAAATAAAGTAAAAACTCAAGTAGGATGGAAACCTCTACTTAGCGGAGTTTGTCAAAATTTACTAACCGAGTCCACACGCTTGCCGCCCGCGTAGAACAGCTTCCTTTTTCTTTGCCCAAGGATTTCTGACCGTCTGGACTTCCGAAATCTAGAGAGAAGTTAGATATTCTCTCTAAAACCAAAAAATCAAGCTATCGCATCTACCCTGCCCTTCCCCACGTTTTTTGCTTCTCATTTCATAAGGTAGGAGACAACACTGTAGCTTTTTGTCTTTTCTAACTTAAGAATTTAAATAATGACCATTATGTCCCTTCTTTTCCCAGTTTTGACATTCGGCACTATTTCGGCCATCCATTTTCATCATTTCTCTACTCATGCACTTATGGCAGAATAAGGGGAGGTTATATGTGACTTTTTGTTGCATTGAAAATCTGCTTACGACGCTCAAACGGATGCCCCTCAAAATCATATTAACTCCGACTGTCTCGAAATTCATCAGAATTCTGTGGTTGGGGCCTAGATTAAGCGAGACGATTCCAACGGTGAAATTCGTTTCATCATCCGAGATCTAGAGAATAAATTTCAGATTTTTGACCGAAATTACGATTGTTTCTTTTCGAGAAATTGAAATTTCTTGGCTCTTATAAAGGATAGCCGCACTAACAATCGCTATTGTTTTTGTAGTGACTTTGAGTGAGAATTGTAGCTATGGACAAAAAAAAAGTTAAGAAGTAACTAAAATTCAACTCAAAACCATATAAATACACAAGCAAAGACCCAAGTGGGATTGTCGAATTTTGTTGGAGAAAAATAACATAAGACTACACCCTACATAAGTCAAAAGAATATTTTTTTTTTCTTATATATAACTCTAGACTTTGTTCACCTTTTGTTTGATTTCAGTACCTCTATATTTTCATCCGCATAAGTACAATATAAACTCTAATCACATCTTTAACAAATTGTTTTTTTAAATAATCAAAGATATATTATTATTATTATTATTATTATTATGCTCAAATTGATAATTAGACCATTAATCACAGTTTATTAAATATATAATTTATGATAAATAAAATTAGTTGTAATATTTATGTGACGCCCCAAAACCGGGGTGTCCGTTGACAACCATTGGTTACGTATCATTCGCGATGTCGGATAACCGACACCACTCATGAAAATCGGGCAGAGTCTCCTTTGTACGGGGAGCTCTACCCAAGGTACAAAACCTGTCCCAACAATTAACAATGACCGCACATGGTTCACATGCGAGTAAAATAATGACCACTTGGGCCCCTGCATCAATACTTACAAAATACATCAACTATTTACAATAGTTCAAGAGTTAATAAATTACTCTTTACCAAACATATATTAAAATGTACAATTTCTAATACATGTTATACAAATGATAAATGCCAAAGCTAATAACCCGCTTTCTTTCTAAACGCGGCATCTAGTGAGCGTTGTCCTCCCCAGACACCTCCCTGCATTCGAAATAGTGATCCTCGATAGGGGAAGAAGCTCAAGAGAGATAATTTCCTACATGGCTTCCCCACCCAAGGCACACTGCCATATAAACAATCACATCCAAGCACTACACGGAACCTACTCAATGTCTACATGACTAATCCCACACCCTAGTCTCACCTACTCCTCACATATGCCTGGCTTAATGCGAGTAAAATATCATGTTTTCAAAACAAAAGCTTTTTGTTCTCAAAATCCTGCTACCAAGTTTCAAGAAAATATCGACCACCCTCCGGCGCGACCGGCTGATAACGCTCTAAACAAATATGGTCCTTATCCAAGTAACTGCTGATGACTTTCCAAGGCAATTCTTCAGAAAATCTTCCCTTGAAATTCCTTTCACAAACATTCTCGTTTTCTTTTCAATTTGTGTCATGCACTCACCCTAATATTCCCAGGTGCCCCAAAGGCATATAGAATGTCTGGATGCCAATCCCAACAAACTCATGTTAATATATATGATATATACTAATATATTTATCCACATAAATCATGTTTTTTATGCAAATTCACAACTAATAACACCAAAATTAGCCCACATAAAGCAATTAACAAACACAATCAATCTATTTTTGAATCACCTAACATCATAAAATCACACCAAAATCACGCCACTATTCATGTGAATGCTGAAAACCCTGGTTGGCACCGTTTCACGCACCACAACAATGAGAATGCCTCTTTCCCCACTCGGTTCAAATGTTTTGAGACCTAAAACACCGCTTAATCCAAGCCGTAACATCCCCTGCAACCATTTACACTAGCCAAAGACAACACAGAGGTGATTCCTACCTCTTTGAGTTGTCAGAACTCCACAAAATCGGTGTTCACGCGTAGCCCTCGCCGCGTAGCCCTCGCCGCATAGAACAACTTTACTTCTTACTCCGTCGAGAACCGACGGTCCAAACGACCGCAAATCTAGAGAGAAGGCACACCTTCTCTCTCTAAAAATCTCAAATCTCAGCCACTGCCTCACTACACGATTTTTGCTTTCAAAATGGAGAAGAAGACTATTTAGCTTTTGTCTTATTATCATTAAACTTTCCATTAATTCCCAATGTGTCCCTTTTCTTGATTTTTAACACTGGCATAATCTAGGTCATTCATTCTCATCATCTCTCTAATCATGCTACATGTGTCACATGAGTACATGTAGTAGGTGACTTTTGTCACATCACATGTCTTTCACATGCCATTTTACCAGACCCGCACCGGTAGCTTTTGAAACGGAAATTTCGATTTGGCCTCAATTCAACGAAATTCGACGCAGAAATAGATTACACGATTCCAAATACAAGTTTCATGGGCTTATCCTCAATCAGAAAATTTTCGGTTTTTGAATCAAATTGGTCGTGACCTTTTCAGAAAATTGGAATTTTCTTGGCCCATAACAGTTTTTTCAAATATTATGTTTTTCATCTTCCTTTTTTATTTATTTTTATTTTTATGTCATACATGTATAAATCATGTAATGAAAAATTTATTTTGAAATATAGTTTATTTTGAATTATGATTTTATCATATTAAATAACTAAAAATAAAATTTAAAATTTAATATCAAATTAAAAATGAATTTTGAATTGTATAATTATTACAAATAAATTAAAAAAAATTATTTAAAATATTTATATGTATATAAAATAATTAAGGATAAAATTTCAATTTTTTCAAACAACAATAAAATCAATTTAAAAAAGATAAACTTAACAATAAAATTGCTGAATAAAAATATTATCTCAAATTATAAAATACTAATAGGTTATGTACTCAGAAGATTTAATGAACATGAGACAAAGAATAAAATTAAAGTCGGGTAAACGAGTCAATGAATCTGATTTCTGCCAAGTCTATCTGAAAGCATGCACAAATGGGTGGGCTAATTCGCTAATCTCAATTGAAGCTAGTTTTCGACTAGCTAGCTCCAACCCATACGCAGCTGGAGGTTCAAAACTGGCTAAAACATGTCAAAACTCTTTAAAATATTACTAAAACTTAATTTTTACAAATTGCCATTCTTCAAATAAAAATAAATAATATACAAATATATAATAATAATTAATATATAAAATGATTGAGTCTAAACAATATAATAATAGTAAACAAACTTAAATAAATAAATAATACTATAACACTATTATAACAAAAGTACCAAATTAATTAGCTAAATAGTATCAAAACAATAAAGCAATAACTTGGCAATATATTTGAAATGAGTTCATCTATGTTTTAGTCTTCATCCTTATCCTCATTATATCCACACACACATGTACTCCACATTGTGAAAATATACATTTTGATGCAGGTTGAGTTATGTCAAGACTATTACCAATTTAGAATATTAACAACAAAAATTTCATTTATGATTAAATAAAAATATTTTTTCTAAAAAGGCATCTCAACCCTATAATAATGAAATATCTATTTGTTTGAAAATCCAGGATATAATATTTATATTATGAAAGAAATTATTGTATACTTTGTAGACTATTATGTTGGTTAACACTAGTTTAAGTAATAAATATTTAAAATATACTAATAATCTAGTTATTGTATTCTACTTAATTTATAATTAGTACAACTTCATTATTAAAAAAATTATATATGATAGTTTAAAGAATAAATAAAACAGAAATTGTAAATATTTAAAATATGATTAATGATAAATGTATTAGTTCATATTAAACTCGTAATTTATTTTTAATGCTGAAATTCATTATGCAAATTTTTGCAAGATTTTAAATACTAAATTATCATATAAATTATAGTTGAATATATTTGTATTTGAAAAGAAGAAGTAAAGAACAAAGTTAATATATTAACCATTATAATAATTATTATTTTTAAACCCCTATACTATAAAGTTAGATAAATAAAATAATATCAAATTTATACATTTAATAATCAAAATCTCAATAATAAGCTTAATAACTTAAAAGATAAATAAAATTTCATCAATCGGAATAACCCGGGCCAAACCCACATGGGCCATGTGCCGTGAACGTAGCCACACCAGCTCCGATTGTGGTCTAAGCTCTTAAATTTTACAATCCAACCCACCAAAATTCTAGCCAAAGGATCGCCTCCATCTTAACTCAACCCAAATTGTCATTTCTAAATAAAATCTTGTTCGAGAATTTAACAGATTTAGGTAAACAGGAGAGAAGGATAAAAGTAGAAAATGTAATATTTTTTAGGAGTCTCTAAGAGAAAGCTACGATTTATATAGCTTTTACTCCGTCAGCTCCTGATTAGTCGACCATCAATAACTCGATTGCTGCCTTTATCAACATCCTATTAGAGCTAATTGCGAGTGAATTAGCTATCAATTCCTGATTACCCCTCAAATAAGCTCAACAAAGCAAGACTTTAGTCTTTCAAAGTCATTCCTCAAAAAACACCTTTACAAAAATAAATTCTAATTAAACACCGTTTTTTAAAAAAATATATTGAAAATAATTTTAAATTAAATTTATTAAATCCCAACGAGCATCCAATAATTCAATTTTTATCTAAAAGTTAAAATAAACAAATAATTATCAAACAACAGTATAAATATGTTTTTTTTTTTATTTCTTATTTTTTTTCAATATTTATTTTTATTTTGATTATGCTCTTCATTTTTCATCAAATTTTTCTTCCTTTTCAGAAACCAAACATGACAAAAGCTTACTGGCAGATGGATGTATACTTCAGACTCAGATACTATTTGAGCATTAATGTGTATATGGAGTTTTGGATTAAAATAACATTTAGAAAAAAATATAGTGTGGGCTTAGTTTTTTTTTTTTTTAAACAATAAATTAATGCGTGCCCGTGGCATTTTAATTTTGAAAAAATAACAATTAAAAACTAATGATAAATATTAATAAGAGATAGATTATGTATATATTTATATGATTCATTCATATCAATATTTATCATTAGTTTAATTTTAATTTTTTAAATTAAAATGCCGTTGTCAGCATTATCATTTAAAAAAAAAAATTTTTAATGTTATTGTTTTATTGGGTACTATTAGTTTTAATCATTTTTATTTTTGTAATTTTTTTTCAAAAGTATTATTTAATCCAAACTTTGTGGAGGAGGTGTGGATGATGGGGGTGGTCACATGTCTAAATGGCCTCCAGAATTCAAAACCGTGGGGACCACGACTCGTCAAGACTTTTAGCACAAGATTCTAGAGCCGGTAATATGGGCTGAGCTGACGGGCCACCCACTTGACTCTGAATTCCCTTGAGGGTTGAGCGAAAATTGGTAAACTGGAATAAAATCGAAGCCAATTTGCCCGACGTTAGGCCCGCGGCCCATGGGTTTGCTCTAAGTTAAATTCTGGATTGGCTTGAAATTTTACTTTAATTTTTTAAGTAACTAGCTTAGTAATTAAGATTTTTAATGATTCATCAATGTAAATCTGATATTTTGCCATTCTTTTATAGCTTAGGGAGTTTTAAAAATTATTATAATATATGATTAATATATTAAATGTTGTTTTTAATCTATTTTATTTTTTCAATTTCTAAGTGTATCTTTTAATATAATTTATATGATACTTAATATTTTAAAAATGTTGTATGAAAAATTTACTAACGACTTTGAATTAAATAAATTATAGTTTTAATATTGTGTCATATTTTTATTTATCTCATTAATCCTAAAATATTTATACTTCATTTTTTATTCATCATTTAAATTTAATTCAATCATATATGTTTTTTTGATAAAAATAAAGTTGTACTAGTTTATAAATTAAATCAAAGTTAATAACTAAATTATCAGTATATTTTAAAAAATTTATTGCTTACACTAGTATTAATAACAAAATAATGTTATTTTTAAAATAATTAACAAATATATATATATATATATGGTATATATATATGTATATATATCTTTAGCAAATTGAATTTTCAAACAATAGATATTTAATATTATACATGTATTTTTGAAAAAATATTTTTTATTCTAAACATAAATGAAATTTGTTGTTAACATTTTAAATTAATTAATAGATGATGATAACTCTAACAATCATCATATATACATCTTTCTAATGTGAATTATTTTTAACATGTAATCACATGTTATTAATATTTGATGTAACGAGGATAGGGACGAAGATTAGAGACATATGAGGATTTCATTCATATTTAGCTTGTCTAAAATCGGCTCCTAAAATGAGTCAAGCCGAACGTCACGTGACTCGAAAAATGTTCCCTCACAGTGGTGAACTATCGCCTGAAGAGTGGAATCACCCTAAATGCATTCCTCACCTTAGTTTATGCGGGTCGCTCCAACGTAACACACACCCAAGTAAATACGTGATCCTACTGAATGTCTACATGCCCATTCCCATGTCTCGAGTCCTCACCGACTCCCCCACACTCCCGTCTAAGTCATGTATGAGAAAATATCATTTTCAAACAAAACTTGTTGTTCTCGAAAATAAACCACCGAGATTCTGTGAAAAAGATGGGACTACCCTCCGAGGCGTAATGTCGAGAATCTTCCTAAATGGGGCCAGTGGTCTCCTCATCCGAAATGATTCATTGGACTACCCCAACCCCATTCTCCGTAAATCATCCCTGAAATTCTTTCGCAATCATGTCTATTTTTAAAAACTAGGGTTATGGCACTACACTTTAATTAGTTTTACCCTGGTGGGTGGACATGAAGCAATGGTGCCATTTCAACCATTTTTATACCAATATACATAATATGCATATATTCTCATATAATCACACTACGTGTAATTCAACAATATCAACCATCACCAAATATCACTCTGAGCAAATCACAATCTCATCTCCACGGTTTCACACACACAATTATATTCCATAGCAATTGTGACATCATGTTAACACCTCACATTAACCTATTAATTTCTTTGATCAAACTAACTCCTAAAGAAGCTCACTGAAAGCAATTTTGCAATATCATCTCCTAATGGCTTACAAACACAATTATATTTTATATAATTATGTCATTGTGTTAACACATTAGAATCATGTATTAACCTATCTTTTCCACACAACACAAGTCATTCTATTCAAACAATTTCAAGCAAGCAATACATGGACGTTGGCCCAATTTACTATAAACCCGGACTGCTTTTAATGTACTCTAAAATGTGCAGCAAGTAGGCTACATCCATGGCAGCCCACTCATCAAACATTTGTTCCACTTTTGAAACCGATTTCCCATTGTTGGCCCCGCCTCATCCACACCAACAATATAATTTATTGCATAAATTATAAAACATCTTCCTGGGATTAGGTCCCACACCACACTGATACCTAAATGTCCTGTGTAATTTTTCACACTTCGGTTCCAAGATTCGGGAACCGATCAAACTGCCTCTACTGCCTCAAACCAACACAAGCATCACAAAACACTTTAAATCAAGAGTAAAAACAAGTAGAATGAAAACTCTACATCACTGAGTTTGTCGAAACTCCAAGAAACCGGCTCACACGTTGCTCCTCAGCCAAGATGTAACTCTTCCTTCTTAGCTCGAAGAAATCCGACGGTCCGATCGCCCGGGATCTCAGAGAAAGTCACATACTCTCTCTCTAAAAATATCACAAAACCTAAGCCTCTGAAATTCGTTTCCCCTCTCCCGCATCGACAGCTCCTCTAATTGAGGGTTAAGATATCGTTACCGAAGCCTTGTCCTTACTCATTAAACTTTCATAACGCCACTTATGTCCCCCTTTCTTGATTCACACTAAGACACCCTACCATCCATCTCTATCATCTCAATCACGCAACACGCATCACACGAGTATATATTATATGACTTTATTAAGACTACCTTGCTTACTTCCGGCATCTAATACTCTATGCTCAAAACGCAAATTCCTCAATCGCTCTTAATCTGACGAAATTCGACGTGTTAGCTAGATTTTGCGAGACGATTCCAACATTGAAATCTGTTTCATCATCCGAGATCTATAAAAATTCCAGATTTTTATCGAAATTACGATTTTGCCCTTTTTCAGAAAATTGGAATTTTCTGGGGTCTCACATTTTCCCCTCCTTAAAAAGAATTTTGTCCCGAAATTCCACGCTTTATACGCATCGACCACGTGCATATGTGGCCTCGCTGCTCAAGGCCGTGTCGGGCATGCGGCAACTGACGGGCATACGGCGGCTGGCTTGAGCTACCACAGCTTTGAACCTCAAGCGTATTATATGGCATATAGAAGGCTGACGGGCTGCAAATAGGATCAATTTGTATTGGCACATAGTGGCAGGCACAATGACTTTGGCGGAGCCACCATGATGGGTGGCGAACTTCCTGAGCCCAGGCGCGGTAGCGTCGTAGGCGCGACCTAGGTTCGAGGGTGTGCACGGTGCACTAACTTGATTTTAGTTTCGATTGGGTACGTTACGATCCTTTGTTTGGAACAGTTCCTTGAACCGCGTTAAGTAGGCGATTCATAGTTTTTAAAGATGAAATTTTCAAAAATAAATTTTTTGATGTTGATTATGATTTAATAAAATGAGTGTCTTGCATTGCCTATAATGCGAGGACATTGTTTATGAAATATTTTTGTGTATAATAATCTGAGAGTTTGTGTTTATGCAGCAGAATCACTATGATGGACTAACTTGTGGGTGCTGAGTCGAGGACGGGAGGGCGTAGAGGTGTCCACGAAGTGCGGTCGGGCACCACCGATTATTTGATCAACGAGGCTTTCTTTTGAGTGTAGGCATTGCGTTCTTTGCTGTGCCTGTTTAGTGCGTGATGTCGAGAGTCAGAAGGCGACCTCGAGAGGTTTAAGGCTCATCATCCTCCGGAGCATTCACGGGGAGGAGATCGATGGTAAGCGAACCATTGGTTCATGCGGATGTCGAGAAGGTGTTAGGGCTATGGAATTACCTCCCAACACGACCCGAGGTTAGACTAAGCGCGTTCGGCAAGAGGGTGAGGCCCAGTATGGTGGAGATGAATGAAGACCTCAAGACCTATAGGTAATGACATGGGAAGAGTTCCAGGAGCTATTCATGGGCAAGTATTTTCGAGATCACGCTCATCAGCTTCGGAGTTCCTAGATTTGAAGCAAGGAGCGATGGCGGGTGATGGGTCGTGTGATTCGAGTTGTACGCTAAGGCGGTAGTATATGGCCGCAGGACTGGCGAAGTCAAGAGGTTTGAGAATGGATTGAAGTTATCCATTCGGGGCAAGATTGTGAGCCTCCGCCTACAGGATATGGATTCTATGGTTGGGACAGCCCTGACCATAGAGAGAGATTGAGGATACTGAGGCATTGAATCGAGTACTAGTGGAAGAGGAGGGGGATCATCCTTCTTACAGTTTAGGAAAGAGCGAGAGGACTTGTCTCACGGCGCCCGGATACAAGACGGCCCGGGGCCGTGGCATGCTTCTATTGCCATCGACTTGGACATATGAGGATTGCCGCGGAGCGGGGATCCCAGGGGTTTGAGCGGTCACGGATCCCGAGTCATCAGTGGGACAAGCACGGACTCAGGTTGTTCCTTCTCACTCCAATGTGGGTCAAAGGAACCAGTTTCCGTTGCGGGGTGCTACGCAAGCGCCTTCGGCAGTACAGACAGGCCAGAGGGGCCAGGTTATGGGTCGAGGTCAAGTATAGGGCTCACAGACCAAGACTTCGGGGACCTAGGGGCGTGTCTACGCCATGGTGCTAAAGGCTGAGCGTGTAGATCAGCCAGATGTACAGGGTATGTTTCTACTCCTGCATGTGTTGATAGGTGCATTATGTTCATTATTATTGCATCGTGTGTGATAGGTTTGAGCTTGGAGGGTGAGACCTCTAGAAGAGCCAGTGTTTGGGGAATTCTCCCTTAAGAATTAGGGTGAGAGTTGGATATGTAGGGGCGTAGTGAGGAGATCTCAAAGTTCACGCTCATGGTTGGGTCGCATGTACATGTGATTGCATATGTGTGTGTGTGGAATTTCGGGACGAAATTCTTTTAAGGGGGGAGGATTGTGAAACCCCAGAAAATCCATGATTTTGGATGAAGGGTAAAATAATAATTTCGGCTAAAAAATAGAAATGTTTCTAGATCTCAGATGATGAAACGGACTTCTCCGTTGAAATCATCTCGCGAAATTTAGCTACCACGTCGAATTTCGTTGGATTCCGAGGTGGTCAGGATTTCACGTTTTTCGAGGCGTGGGATGTCGGATGACACATGGCAAGGTTAGGGGATGTCACATTGCACCTCAAGTGTGACACTTGGCATTAAAGGAATGGCTCACAATTAGCCATGTGTGGGAAATGAATCCCATGGCTCATATTGAGCCATGTAGTGGATGATGTCATAAAGAGGAATAAAGAAATAAGGAATAAGGATGGAATTATGATAGCCATGCATTTGGATTGAGGAAGGGAAGGGAATTTCCTTCACTTGAACCATACGCGTGCCCATCATGGGAGAAAATGGGGAGAAAATGAAATAAAATGAAATGAAAAAGAAAGAAAAGCAAAGGAGAGAAAAGAAGGAAAGGAGAAAAAGAAAACAAAGAGAAAGAAAAAAAATAGTTCGTAGAGAGAAAGGAAGGGAAAAGGAGAAAGAAGAAAAAGGAAAGGGAAAATTTCCCAGCTTTCGAGCGGTCGAAGTTCAACAGTTCGAGGACTAAAGTTGGTGCACGCAGCGCGCTCTACGTGTGAACACCAAAAAGTTGGAGTTTCGACAACTTCCACGATGTAGGATATTTTCCTACTTGGTTTACTTTTAGCCTAAAGGCTTAATAATGGTAGGGGTTGCTTATGGGAGGCCATGAGAGGCCATGTAAATTAGTTCCGAGCCTTGGGACTAAGGGGTATGGATTTCATGACCTATTTCACGGACTGTGAGAGTTAGGGTTTTAACTAGAAACTGAAAGTTTCTAGATTTTGTGGTTTGTTGTGGTGATGACAATGATTGGAACCAGATTGGTTCATGTTTGTTAAGGGACAGTGAAGTGCCCTGTTGAATGGTCCCAAGTTTGTGACCTAATTGTGTGTTATGGTTTGTTTGGATAACATCACGGTGTGTGGAAATGTTATGTTGATGCATGTTATTTGATGTAATTAACATAGTTTGCATGGAGGTAGATTATATGCTTCATTATAATTGTCCATGGTTTGTAAATGTTTCTGTAGTGCTCATTCATGCATGTAACATGAGGAAAATGCATTGGCATCATGCATTTCATATGCCGCAGTCACATCGGCGATCAGGTCGGGTGTAGGTGCGAGGTAAGAGTTTATTCACGGTGTTAGTGAATGGGTGCGTGAACTTCGGAAAAAATGGGACAAAGTCGAACAAGATTCATGAGTGGTACCAAAATGATCAAAATGATCGAATTATGTTTAAGGGCGGAGCAAGTTAGAGTGGGTTCCCCCGAGGTGAAAGTCCCAAGATATTGATCACGGAGTTAGACATGAATCTCGCGATGTAAGTTCGTGAAAATGTTGAAAGGCGTCACGGCGTCCTCAGTGTAAACACGTCAATGGCCCCACAAAAGAAGGAAAGAAAAATCAGGTTTTGATAAATAAAGTGGAGGTCTCAATGGTTTAGTCATGGTGATAAACAGATGGTAGTTTTATTCACACTTGGCATTCTAGGTGTGAAATTCGGGTGGGACTCAGTCGTGAGCATGAGGTTGCATCTCATGCATGATATAGACATTTCATATAATATTAAATAATTGGCTACATGGAATGTGATTGATTGTTTATATAATAATGTTGCATATGCATTTTAGGTGAGGTAACCCTTGGCAAGGCTTTCTCTTGCAGGCTTTGCTCACCCGTCGTGGAACCTTACAGTGCGAGGGGTGGCATCATGGAGCGGCACTCATTAGAGGTCGCTTTTGAGAAGAAAGTCGAAATGTGGCTTTGAGTAAATATTTTTGTAAATATGTATAAATCTTTTTGTAAAACATGCATGGAAACTATAAGAATATAGTTGATTATTTTCTGATGAGTATGGATGTATGAATTTATGTGGCCATTTGCTCATGTATAGGTCTCATGATCTGAGACCATAGATTTTAGCGAGGTTGTGGTGGTCAGCGGACACCCGGTTTTAGGGCGTCACAGATGTCCTAAAATAATCTTTAAAGAAAAAATCAAAGTAAAACAATGTTTCAAAATATGGATTGTGGTGTTTAAAAATTAACTTTAAAATTGTATTCACATTCTACAATTTTATTTAATATTTAAAACCATATTTATTGTAAAACCTCAGAAAATTCGAATTTTCTGAAAAATGGTAAAATTGTAATTTCGATCAAAACCCGAAATTTTTCTAGACCTCGGATGACGAAACGGACTTCACCGTTGGAATCGTCTCGTGAAATCTAGCTACCACGTCGAGATTTAAATTAATTCGAAACAATTGGAATATCGTTTTTGAGACAGAATTAGCGAGTCTTGATAAAGCAGTTTTGAGAGACATGTGATGTGACAAAAGACACCTACTACATGCACTCATATGACACATGTTGCATGATTAGTGAGATGATGAAAATGAATTACTTAGATTAAGCCAAGTGTCAAAATTCAAAACTTAAAGGGACATGGATGAAATTTTGAAAAGTTTAATAGAATAGGACAAAAGATGAATAGTTTTCTTCTTCAAATTGAAGAAGAAAACGTGTAGAAGGGCTGGAAATTGGTAGTGAGTTGGGTTTTTGAGATTTTAGAGAGAGAGTGTGTGACTTCTCTCTAGATTTCCCGTCGTTCGGACCGTCGGTTCTCTATGGAGCAAGAAGCAAAGTTGATCTACGCGGCGAGGGCTACGCGTGGGCGTCGATTTTGTGGAGTTCCGACGACTCCAAGAGGTAGGGATCTTTTCCTACTTGGTTTATTCTTTGGCTAAGAGCCATTTTATGGATGGGGATTTGTTGAGGCTGAAGATGTGTTTATCAGTCTCAAAATCTTTAGGCGGAGTGAAGAAATCTAATTGTGTGGCCGTGAATGAGTGCTAACCAGAGGTTTCTTTATTCACGTGATATCATTAATGTGATTTTGTGTGTTTTGGGTGATTCAAAATGAATTACTTGATTTGTTAATTAGCCCATGTGAGCTAATTTGGTATTTGTGGTTGCAAATTAGATAACATGATTTATGTGAAATAATTATGTTAGTATATACATGTTTATATTAGCATGAGTTGTTGGGATTGGCATAATGCATTTCATATGCCTTTGGGGCACCCTAGAATGTGAGTGAGTGCATGACAAGAAAATGAAAGAAAACAAAAACGAAAAATGTTTGTGAAAGAAATTATGACGAAAGATTTTCCGGAGAATTGTGTTGGGAGATTGTCCAACAATTCACATCGGAGGAGCCCATGAATTGTTTCGGAGGGTTATCCAACAGATTCGCCTCGGAGGGTTGTCTAATAAATTTTACCGAAACTTGGTAGTAAGTTTTCGAGAACAAAAAACTTTTGTTTTGAAAACTGTGATTTTACTCGCATTTGACTTAGGCATGTGTGAGGGAGTCGGTGAGGACTCGAGACATGGGATTGGGCATGTAGACATTCAAGTAGGATCATGTATTCTTAGTGTGATTATTTTCTGACATGTGCACTTAGGTGGGGATAACCATTTAAGGAAATTATCACTACTAGGCATTGCTCTGCAATCGAGATCCTATTCGAATGCGGGAGATGTCTGGAAGGACGGTTCTCACTAGGCGTTCATAGAAGAAGCGGATTCTTCAGCTTTAATCGATTTTGTATAACTTTATGTATTAAAATTTTAAATCTTAATATATGTTTGTATTGATAAGAGTGATTTCTCAACTCTTGAACCATGTAATGTAGTTGATTGGATATTTTTAGTGGTATTTAGTGTATGGTACTATTGGCCATTTTCTCATTTAATTAATATATATGGACCCGGTGTGGTCTTTGTAAAATATTAAGGACGAGTTTACCATGTGATTGGGACAGGTCTATTTTGGGTCGGCTCCGTGCAAAAGGAGACTCATGATTTTCATGAGTGGTAGCTGTGGCTCGCCCCAAAACCAGGGGTTCGTTTGACAGCAGATCGGCCGCGGAATACTCGTGGATGTCGGGTAACCCAGACACCGACTATGAACATCGGGCGAGAGTCTCCTTTGTGCGGAAAACCTCTGCAAAATACAACACAATCCCAAATTTTCACAACAACCACACCGGGTCCACATACAACTAAAAATGAGTAAAAATGGCCACATTATTTTCTGTCAATACTCATCCAAAGTATATTTGATGAGCCGAAGCGTGTTGTGTAAATATATGCGCTATGTCGCAGAATTCTGCCTTGTCATTATCAAATAATATAATTATTACCTAGAATTACGGATATCGATCACGGGGATAAGTGCGTGATTCTTGAGTTTAGCCTTTGAATATTATCGAGACGTAAACTTTGGTGACAAGTTAACTAATGTATGCAATTAAACTAATCAATTTTCTTATTAAATTACTATGTTGTGGAGACTAAGTTTGTCTCCCCTGCCCGAGTCTTGATGGTTACACCTAAAGACTTACTATTGGATTTATTCTTGACTCATTGATGATGGGGTGATGGAATTGCCTCGAGATACCCTCTCGGAGTGTATCCCAGCTGTATCTCACTAAGCCGAGGGGTGGAGTGTATCTCTGACAGATACTCGACGCTTAAATGTTCTAACCTGTCGCCACCCTCGGGTCGAGATAATTTCTATTCATTGAATTTACCAGGGTGTTCACTCTATTCGAGATCCACAGCGTCCCATCTCGATCTCGGATACCCAGCAAAATCATGCCAATGTTAGCCAGACATCATCATGTAAATAAATCACATAAATAGAGCAGATACTAACAAGTCATAAACAACTAAATAATATAAAATATCAATCTCTAATCCATGCAATCGTGACAGGGTTCAACAAAACCCTAGATATGAATCTAGAACATACTGGACGTAAGTATACAAGTATTCAATCTATAAAACATCATCATTCTCTCAGGAAAGAAGAAAAATACAAAAGTAACTGTCTTGCTACGATTTCCTTATTTCTTTCTGCTTTCCGTGCCTGGTATGTGCGAGATCTCGATGCCCCTCGGAATCTGGTCCATTTTGCTTTTAATGATGGGCGAAACATGTGGCGTCGACGTTGAGACGTCGCGACATTGCCGCTTGTTGACTTCTATGCTTGTTGACCCAACGTCGCGACGTTGGGACGTCGTGATGTTCCTGCCAGCTCTTTGCACTTCTACTCTCTGCTCCTGAAATGCTCCCAAAAACTGCCCGTTCCACCTGCCATTCACACAAACTGCACAAATCAGATATCGGGCTATAGAAATGCTTATTTAAATGTAAATAAAAACTAAGCCCAGAAGTAAGACGAGCTATTTGGTATGACATGAGTGTTTTAGGCACTCATCAATATTCAACCAACTATAATACATGATTCAAGAGTTAATAAGTCACTTTTAATTCAAACATATATTAAAATTTAGAGTTTTAATATATGTTTGTATTAAATGATTTCTCAGACATGTAATATAATTGGTTGGACTATTACAATTAGCTCATTGATGTATGGGCCCACGTGACCATTTTACTCATTTAATTATATATGGACCGGAGTGTGGTCTTTGTAAAAAATATTAGGACGAGGTTGCCATGTGATTGGGATATAGCCATTATTTTAAGGTAGAGCCGTACAAGGAGATTAAATAGATTTTCATGAGTGGTGTCTGGTTATCCGACATCCACGAATATTCCGCGGGTTGACGGGTTGTCAATGGGACCCCCGGGATCGGGGCGTCACAGCTTGGTATCAGAGCTTAGGTTTATAAATACCTAGAGCTTAATGTCGGATACTAAAGTATAGCTTAGTATCAATAAGTTAGGTATACGATTACTTAGGACTTAGTGGGCACAGGTTAGATCACGCATTCCTTGTTCACTCTGATGATTGTTGTGTGATGTGTGATTGTGTGTCATGTTGTGTGATTTGTGTGCTTGGTGAATAGCACGTAGGAAAAAAAAATGTGTATGGAAGAAATTTTTTTCTGAGGTTTTACAGTGTGTAAAACTGGAAAAATAAATAAATAAATATATTTTAAGGAATTTATTTTGTTCTACTGGAAAATGAAAAAAAAAAAAAAAAAAAAAAAAAAAAAAAAAAAATATATATATATATATATATATATATATATATATATATATATATATATATATATATATATATATATATATATATATATATATATATATATTTATAGTCTTCAGTGGGTGGGACAAATGAAAAAAAAAATGATGTGAAAGAAAAAAAAAAAAAAAAGGGTCGCGAGCGAAATTTGGGCTCTTGCCCATTTGCGCGGTCACGATCGATGCATTGTTGGTAGCTTGCAGGCCACCTGAGTGTGATGAGGGTCGCGATCGACCAGCCCGGTGCGCCACGAAGGCGACCGCGGCCCGAAGGCTGCGATACGGCCAGAGGCCACTGCCGACCGCGGCCGACGGTAGCGCCGCGAGGCTTTATTTCTTGGGCTTGTTGCAATACAATCGCTGCGACACGGGCGTGTCTTTGTGAAAGCGGTCGATCGAGGGCTGCGACACGGCGCCTGGTATGCCCGACACGTGGCGGCGGCACAGGTATGGGTTGGTGCACTGTGCACTCGACTCAGTTTTGACTCAGGACACTATTTTGAGTCACTGTTTGGGACACTGTTCATGAGCACTGTTCACGAGGTTTTCAAAAAAAAAATAAATAAATAATTTCTTTTTTTAAATAAATAAAAAAAATTTGTTGAATATGATTTAATATATGAACTTATTGTCTTGCATTACCTATGAATGCATGGACATTGTGTATGAAATGTTTTTCGGTATGTGAATAGTGTCTCGGGGCTGTGTTTACACCTTAGAGATGTTGCATCGGTTGTATTGGTGATAGAGTTGGGCGTGGGGTTGAGGTGTGGAGGGCCTTTGAGTTCTTTCCTAGGGATTAGGGCGAGGATAGGGATGATATGTCGTGGTTGCGAGTTAGAGATCTCGAGAATTCTACTCACAGTGGACCTAAGGGTCATGGACATATCAGAGTTCGACGTCATCCTAGGGATGGATTGATTGACAGCTTACAGAGTCGTTATAGATTGTGAGCGTAGGGGGGTTACCTTCTACACGCAGGATGGTACTCGTGTTGTATTTCAAGGGGACAAGCATGACATTTTGCCCCAGACAGTGTACGAGTCTAGGTGTCAGGGACAGTTGGCGGGTTGGCTAGCAAGCCTTACCCTAGAGGACGAGGTGAGACCGGACTTAGATCTACCTCGAGTAGTCTGCGAGTATGAGGATGTTTTTCGGATGAGCTACTGGGATTGCCTGAGGATTTGTAGACCGGTATCGAGTTACACCTGGTACTTGGCCCATCCTCACATGACTCACCGCATAGAAGGGATGGCACCGGTTGAGTTGCCCAGGAACTTCGAGTCAGCTCACAGGAACTACTAGACAAGGGGTTCATTAGACCGAGCACTTCACCATAGGGCACTCCGGTCCTTTTTACAAAGAAGAAAGACAAGACCCTTCAGCTGTGCATTGATTACAGGAAGTTGAACGGGGTTACGGTTAAGAATCAGTACCCATTGCCTAGGATTGACGATTTTTTTGATCAGTTGAGAGGAGCGCAAGTCTACTCCAAGATAGACCTTCGCACTGGTTACCATCAGTTGAGGGTTAGGGAGACAGATATCCCTAAGACAGCGTTCAGGACGCGCTATGGGCACTTTGAGTTTATGGTGATGCCCTTTGGATTGACGAATGCGCTAGCGGCATTCATGGACTTCATGCATAGGGTATTCCAACCCTATTTGGATCAGTTTGTCGTGGTCTTCATGAATGACATTTTGATACTCGGTCAGTGGGGTATGAGATCGAAAGCGAGAGTTGTTTCACGAGTTGTTGAGAGATCATCGGCTATATGCGAGATCGATGAGAGTAGCAGTTTGAAGCTGCGGGGTGAGATTTCTAGGACACGTGGTGTATCGGCGTCGGTGTGTCATTAGACCGCGAGAAGGTCGAGGGCGATGAGGTTGAGAGGGCTGAAGTCGGTCTTTGAGATCACGTGGTTTCTTGGGATTGGTTGGAATGCTTCTGAGATTCGTCGGGATTTCTCGTTGGCGGCCTATGGCGAGATTGATGACCGGAATGAGGTCAAGTTTGATTGGGATGACCGTCTGAGGAGGCATTCCCGGGAGTTGAAGGAGGCTTACTTGACTCCTATCTTGATAGTCGGACGGGACAATTACCACAGTGTTTGTGATGCCTCGAAGAATTTGGTAGGATGTGTTTTGATGCAGTTCGGGAGGGTAGTAGCTTATGGTTCCCGTCAGTTGAAGAATCATGAGCAGAATTACCCCACACATGACATGGAGTTAGCGGTCGTAGTCTTTACCTTGAAGATTTAGCGCTACTATTTATATGGCGAACAGTTTGAGGTGTACTCAGACCATAAAAGTCTAAAGTATATTTTCACGTAGCGGGACCTCAACATGAGGCAACGCAGATGGATGGAGTTCCTAGAGGATTATGACTTCACTTTGTATTACCATCCTGGTAAGACCTGGAAATGTAGTGGTTGATACCTCAGCCGGAAGTCATAAAGGAGCATTAGCCCAGTATGGCTTCGGGAATGGGCGGATGCTCGAGGCGTAGGAAAGTTTAGGCTCTGATGGCGAGTGGACTCAAGGTACGTTGGGAAGTTTAGTGGCTGCGGAGTCTACGTGAAGCGGAGTGATTGAGTCAAGGCGGGATGCGGAGATAGAGTCCATCAGGGTCGGATCTGATTAGGTCTACGGTGAGGGTTGGACCGTCCACGCAGATGGTAGTCTTCAGTATATAGGACGGGTAGTGGTTCCCCAGTTGACCGATTTGAGAGAGAAGATTCTCAGGAGTTTCACTGCTCTCAATTTTTCGTGCATCCAGGTGGCACGAAGATGTACCAAGATCTTCATCGCCAGTACTACTGGAGCGGGATGAAGAGACACCTAGGGGACTTTGTTTGGCGGCCTCTCGTGCGAGGTTAAGAAATTTGAGCAGGAGGCCAGCAGGGCTAAACCCGGCCATTGGAGTGGGTGAGTGGAGGTAGAGCATGTCACAATGGATTTTGTGACCCACTTGTCGTGGACACCGCAGGGACATGATGCGGTATCGGTGATAGTGGACCGGCTCATGAAATCAGCACATTTTCTAGCTGTGCGGATGACCTTCACATTGGAGAGATTCTGTCGATTGTATATTCGAGAGATAGTCCGGCTATATGGAGTACCAGTATCCATAGTGTTGGATAGAGACCCCGAGGTTTCTGATTGCACTTTTGGCCAAAAGGCTATGGGCAATACCCAACACCATGAATATAGTTTTCCACCCACGTACTCCGATGGTCATAGAGAGGACCATACAGTGTTAGGAGGCCATGCCGCGAGCATGCATCCCGGACTTCAAGGGTAGCCGCAAGAGCACTTGCCCCAGGGAATTCGCCTACAACAACAGCTTGTCGCAAGTATACAAATGGCACCATATGAGGCATCAGATAGAGGCCATGCGTATCACCATATGTTGGACCGAGGTGGGAGAGAGCTCCATCACCTCATCCCGATTCGATTAGAGACACCTCCGAGAAGGTGAGCTTTGATATGACACAGCTTCACGCCTCGCAGCCTGCGAAGAGTTATACGATGTGCGACGCGACCCTTAGAGTTCGAGGTCGAGATCACGCTCTTCTTGAAGGTGATGCCCTAAGAGGTGGCGGGTTGCGAGGGCGCGAGAAAAGTATCATGCAGGGTTCATTGGGCCTTCGAGATACTTTCGAGAGGGTAGGCCTTGTAAATCTTAGGTGGCTTTACGCCAGCGTGTAAGGTGCCAGCGAGGTATTCCGTCTCCCATGCTTCGGAGGCAGTGAGGTTTGCGACGATAAAGCGTGAGAGGCTAGTGAGGTGCTATGGCGGCCTGGTGGGTGGAGGAGTCAACGTGAGAGGCGAGGACCTGTGCGGGCCACCTATCCGCTTCTTGTTTAGGGATAAAGGTATGGTTTAATCGTTTAATACTTAATGACTAGTTTACATGTCATGTCATAGTGCACGTTGCCTTATGCATGTGATTTGTTGAGATTATGAATTTGGGGCCCAGAAATTCCTTTGAAAAGAGGAATGTAAAACCGGAAAATTGAATTTTAAGAAAAGGTAAAATAATTTCGGTCGAAAACAAATTTTTCTAGATTTCGGATGGCGAAAGCGGACTTCAGTTGGAATTGTCTCGCAAAATCTGGCTACCACGTTGAATTTAAATCGAATTTGAGACGATGAAATTTCAAGTTTTACGAAGACATGGGTGGTGGAGTCTTATTAAAGCGATTTTGAGACATGTGATGTGAAAAAAGTCTCACCCATGCATGCACTCATGTGACACATGTTGCATGATTAGTGAGATGATGGAAATGAATGGCTTAGATTAAGCCAAGTGTCAAAATCCAAAACTTAAAGGGACATGGATGGAATTTTGAAAAGTTTAATAGAATAGGACAAAAGATGAATAGTTTTCTTCTTCAAATTGAAGAAGAAAACGTGTAGAAGGGCTGGAAATTGGTAGTGAGTTGGGTTTTTGAGATTTTAGAGTCGTGACTTCTCTGCAGATTTCCCTCTGGATTCGGACCGTCGGTTCTCGACGGGCAGAAGCAAAAGTTGATCTAAGTGGCAGAGGGCTACGTAGATTAGATTTTGTGGAGTTCCGACAACTTCATGAGATAGGGATCTTGTCCTACTTGGTTTATTCTTTGGCTAAGAGCCATTTTATAGATGGGGATTTGTTGAGGCCTAGAAGGCCGTGTTATCGGTCTCAAAATCTTTGAACTGAGTGAAGAAATCCCTAATTGTGTGGTAGTGAACGAGTGCTAGCAGGGGTTTCCTTTGTTCCGAGTGTGTTATTAATGATTTTGTGTGTTTTGGGTGATTCAAAATGGTGCGGTTGTTAATTAGCCGTGCAGGCGTAATTTTGGTGTTATTGGTTGCAAATTGAATAACATGATTTATGTGAGATAATTATGTTAGTATATACATGTTTTATATATTAGCATGAGTTGTTGGGATTGGCATAATGCATTCCATATGCATTGGGGCACCCTAGAATATTAGGAGTGAGTGCATGACCACGAAGAAGCAAAAGCAAAAGCGAAAATGTTTGTGAAAGAAATTGTAGTGGAAGATTTTCAGGAGAATTGTGTTAGGAGGGTGTCAACAATTCGGAAGGGCCCATGAATTATTTTGGGGTTATCAACAGTTCGCCTCGGAGGGTTGTCAGTAAATTTATCGAAACTTCGGTAGTAAGTTTTCGAGAACAAAAAACTTTGTTTTGAAAACGTGATTTTACTCGCATTTGACTTAGGCATGTGTGAAGTCGGTGGGGCTTCGAGACATGGGATTGGGCATGTAGACATTCAAGTAGGATTATGTATTTGCTTGAGCTTGATTGTTTGTCATGACATGTGCACTTAGGTGGGGAGTAACCCATGTAGGAGATTATCACTCTTGGGCATTGCTCGCCTGTCGAGGGATCACTATTTCGGATTACGGGGGTGGATACGGAGACGAGCTCACGAGGCGGCGTTTTAAGAAGAAAATTGGATTAATGGCTTTGGTATTCGTTTTATATAACATGTATTCAAATTTTAAATCTTAATATATGTTTGTATTGAGAGTAATTTCTCAACTCTTGAACCATGTAATATAGTTGATTGGATATTTTTAGTGAGTATTGATGTATGGGCCCATGTGGCTATTTTTACTCATTTTAATTGTATATGGACCTGGTGTGGTCTTTGTAAAATATTGGGACAGGTTGCCATGTGATTGGGGACGGAGGTTGTATGTATTTGGGTAGAGCTCTCACGGTACGAGAGACTCTGCCCGATTTTCATGAGTGAGGTGTCGGGTTACGGCATCACGAAAATTCCGTGAGTTGACGAGTTGTCAGGTTGAGATCGAGTCACATTTATCATTTGCGGTTTCAAGGTTAATTTTCAAAACTATAATTGGTTAATACGGTTTTAATTTTAATTTTCAAAAATGTAATTGGTAAATGCGATTTTAGTTTGATGATTATTTTATAACATGTATTACTTAAGATTTTTTTTTCTTTTAAAAAAAAATATTTTGGGACATCACTCAATGATGTAGCTCGGTTACAAAGAACAATAAAATTGAAAGAAAACGAATAAAATAAATATAACGAAGTTCTTAGATTTTCAATATCATATTAAGTCTACCAAAAACAATAACATAAGGTGTTTATTTATAGGTTACAACGGAAAATCTAACAATAAATCCCAAAAATCCCTAGATAAAATCTAAAAACTACTAGCAGAGATCGCATTCACTTAAAGCCTAACAGAGATAAATCCTAAAAGTATGGTTAAATAAATAACTAATAATTATTATTATTATAATTGAACTTAAGGATTCCTATCTCGTCTAAGCCTAGATATGGGCCTACTTCATGCCACAATCATTCTCTTCGGGTTAGAAAGAACACTCGACTCAGAGTGATGAGAAAATTTCTAAATCCTATTGGCCTTTATTCATGGCTTGTCATTCTTTTGCTTACTGAATATCCAACGTTTCTTCCAAAGTCGTCACTTGCAATTTGTAGTTTGAATGTTGAATGTTCTTTTACTAGAGCTGGCGACCATGGAAGCTTGATCGGGCTAGTAGATAAATATCTAGGGGATCTTGATGTCAAGATCTACATATGCCAAACTTGGTGTTTGATTAGGATGAGTTGATGCAGGATTCTTGCGGAGGAGATCGAACCTGGAGCGATGTAGCGATATTGTCGATGGATGTTGCAGCATCGAGGAGTTCCCGAGTGATTGGGGGAAATAAAGAGTGGTGGCTATCCGCAGTAAAGGCGAGTAATAGCGCGAGATCAAAACTGTGTAGCAACTTCCAGAAGTGGCGGTTTCTATCATAGAAACGCGATTTTGATCCTTGTAGAAGCAGCGACATCAATCGAAGTAGCAGTGGTGTCGAGCTTTGGAGCGACAATGACAGATCTGTTGGACAGCAGTCCGAGGAAGGTCATCGGGTAGAGAGAATAATGAAAGGGATCGAAGGTGACTTTTGTGACATAGAGGACTTGTGGAGTAGACCGCGACATGGTGGCAGCGAACACAGGCCATCACTAAGCTGACCGCGATGGGGTGATCATTGCGTCATTGGGGTGAGCGGTGGCGTGAAGCGGTGTTGAAGCGAGATCGTTGATTTAGAGTTTGTCGATCGAGAGGGAACTAAGAACGCTTTGGACGCATAAAACCCACACACAAAAATGCAAATCGGAACTTGAAACAAACAGAAATAACTTGATCTCGGATCGAAGTTAGGCTTTGATACCAAATTGATGTAGCTCGGCTACAAAGAATAATAAATTAAAAGAAAGTAAACAAAATAAACAGAACGAAGTTCTCAAGTTTTTCAATATCATATCAAGTCTCCCCAAAAACAATAACATAAGGTGTTATTTATAGGCGCAACTTGAGAAAATCCCTATGAGATAAAATCCCAAAAATCCTAACAAAATAATCCAAAAAGTACTATCGGATAAATCCAAAAAGTACAAGTAAATAAATAACTATTAACAATAAAAATCATCATTCAACTTGGGCTTCCTATCTAAATGCAGGCTTTGAAAACATGGGCTACTTCATGCCCGTCATTTTCCTCCGAAGTTGAAAATAGCTTTCGACTCCGAATGAGTAGGGGAAAGGTAGAAAAGCCCGACAACGAAGGATCGAATAGCGAAAGTCATCATCCTGTATCCAATTTGCATCAGAATCAAGACGACCATTTCATTTGACAAGGAAACGATGAAAACCACCACCTCTAGAAGTCACTAACTCATCATTAAGGATAACATCCACCGTCTCCTTAGAATCCTATAACGAAGGCATAGTGGGTGCACCTTTGCTAGCTTCACTTGCAGACACTACAAGAAAAAAGGTGTTTGATGACAGTTTTTCACCGTCAAGATAAGGTATATATGTTAAGGTAGATTGGTATGCTCATATGTCATCTATGCGGTGTCGAAAATTTAAAAGCTATGTTGACATATGCATATGCTACAGTTGAACTTATTTCTATCCAATGATGGGATCTTACTAAAATGACATATAATATTGTCTCTTCTATACATCAAGAATTAGGTTAGACATAAGTGAGCGTTGAATCACGATTTTGTCAAGATTATATTCAATATATGTTAGCTTAAGTATAATATATGTAATTTTGTTTGATATGATTTTAGATTTAATTTGCATATATTTTAAGATGGTGTTTTTCATCGGTGTTGAAATTTTATTAACTTTTGTCCTTTTGTCAGGAATATAATTTATTGTATGTCAATATTTATTTTTCATAATCAAGAAAATTGTGTTTGTTATGTGAGGTTGCATATAGAATATGCACGCTCTTCAACCTACTGACCAAAATGTTATGCACCATAATTGAACCTATTGTGAAATTGAATCCATAATCAAAAGTAAAAATCAACTTTCAGATTATAGAACTAAAATCTAAGCATCCAACTTCAAAAATTATCTAGTATAAACATCATGCATGATATTCTATTATCATCAAATACATAACATCCATGGGCGATGTTCTGTATCATCGAATACATACAAGACATTTGTAAAATATGTCCAAAAATCCAATAGTTACATGACAAAATGAAGCCTACATAATCATTTTAACGTAAATGCGGAGGCTATACCATGTTCAGCAGCAAAGCGCAATTGTTGCTAATGTCACATAACAACCTTTTGTAAGGAAGAAAAACAACGTGATTTGTTTATATTTGAAATATTAACATATAAAAATATACAAACATGTACCCAAATGTATTTTCAAATAACCTAGCAAGTATACATAATCTAAATAGATATTTACCCAAAAGAAACCAAATATCTAGTAGTTTTGTATGATCATAAAAACATGTGTGATCTTAATTGTCCTTTACAAAATATATCTATTGTAAAAATGTCACTAACCTTTGCAAAAAGAAAAAAATCACTTCATGTTTATTTTTTAAAGTTAATTATTAAAAATTCAATGTGAAGAAATCCATGTCACGGATGGATGCATTAGACATGTCAGTGCAGGAAAACAACATTGTTTATTAGTAAGAAGTCCATTGGAAATATATAAACATATATCTAAATACATCCAAATATATTGAATGTAACTTACTTAATATACATATATAATCTTGTATTATTAAATATATAGAATGTAGACCTACCCAAAAAATAACAAAAATTAATAATAGAAATTTGTAACAATTAGAACTTATACATGATCTTGTACTCTAAAAATTGCAAGTGCTAAACATGTATCACAACCTTTTAAAAAGAAGGAAAAAGAAGGTAACAGTACTTTTTGTTCATGTTTCATTTAAAAAAAAAAAAAAAGAATATATATATATATATATATATATATATATATATATATATATATATATATATATATATATATATATATATATATATATATATATATATATATTTGTATGTGCAACAAATATGACCCAATACACTCTTGAAAAAAATAAAAAGATAATATTAGTGTATGTTTTAAGTTTAATAGCATTGTTAATAAAAAGAATAGAAACTTGTACCTTGACTATAACTAAAAAGGAATTCAAGCAACTCATGATTTGTTGGAAAGAAAATACAAATATTGCAAAGTTATGTACACAGAAAATATCAAAAGAACTAATTGCAACTTGACATGGTGGCTAGAACCTATAGACATGATGTATGTTCTCAAAATTGCAACTAAAACTATCATCAACCCACTACGAGCAAGTGAAAGCTTCATTACCTTTGATGCTGTTTTATCAAACAATATTAGTGTATATAGCGAGTATGTGAAAGAAGTAACAAACATATATAATACAAAAATTGACATGATTTGTATTTCAATCAAATATATTTTAGAAAAGATGTCGATCTTGACTGGCGTTCAAAATTCAACATTTGTGCGTGACAGCAAGATCCCATGCTTGATATTTGTAATCCTCAAAATTGCAATAGGCTGCGAGAAGTCACTTTCTCTACCTCATAGAGTAAGACAAAAGTAGCATTAATTTAACCTTATCTTTAAAAAATGTTAATAATAATAAATTTTACACCTGCATTATATTTGATCCAAGATGAAAGTGGTTAAAAATAGGAGAAACATTAGGATCTCACTTCATCTAACTCATTTCTAAATGAATGATCTTTTCACTTTAAACTAAGGCTTATGGCATAAAACATATGTTACTAGCATTAAGTATAAGTTAATGTTCTCACACATATGAAAATAAATAGAGTAAATAAACTGAGATGTTATCGAAGCCCATTTACAATTATATCTGCATGTATCGCATAACAAAATATCCGCACATGACACCATCAATTGTTTAGGTCCACTGTGAGCAAAATTATATCAACAAATTTCATGGTCCAAATGACATCATACAGATTTAATTACATTTTCATCTTTCATCCCTTTCATAAGTAACAATAAATTATAATGTTAGCTTCAAGTGCAAATGTATTAGCTTTATTATATTTCTTATATTGATGTCATAGAAGAAAATTGTGGCTAAATTGTAATTAATAAATATTTTATAGATGAACTATTTGATTAAGATGGATAAACAAGTTGACCATTTATGTAAGAGAGAAAGAAGAAAGAAAAAAAAAAATAAAAGTTGTACTTGCCTAAGAAAGAAGTTAACCTACTGACAATATATGATGCACATAGGTGCACTAAGTTGAAACAAGAATAGTGTAGAAAATAAATCGAGACTGTAACTTCATTAAATCTATTCAAAAGGATAGACTAAGCTTCATACCATGGATATCTAACTAATTTTAAGGATTCTAAATACATATAGGCATATAAGATGATAAAATGATGCAAGAATAAATCCATCTAAGTAACTTGAGTCAAATCTATTCAAGAAAGTTGACTTGCTCTCTTACCTACACATCTAAATAGTTTTAAAAGATTGTAAATGCAATGAATATAGATCAAATTCAATATTTTGTTTTCTATAACCATCATTTCAAATTGATGACATATGTATTCATTAAATCATTAGGTGCATGAATTTTCCTAAAAGTTTGATCTTTCACATCAAAAATCATCATTGAAAAATCTTGTACATGAATTTACGAACACAAATCTGCATATTTTCTTATAGTTTCTATTACTATTTTTGAGATATTAATTGTAGAAGTTGAAAATGGATAATGGTTACAATCACCTGACAAAATAGATTTATTCATTTTAGTTATACTTCATTACTAGTTTAATAGTTGACATATGAATATATTGTCTTTAAGAATTTATATTATATTTTCATAAGTTGACCAAACCAATTCATTAATTATCACTCTCAACTCCAACTTAAGAATATGAAAAATACTAAAAACTATGAGATAAGAAAATCATATCTTACGAACATATAGACTTAGTACATTTCGAAAATCAAATAAACTTTCAAAAAGAAACTCAAGCATAGATAAGGCTTAAAAAGTTAAGAAATTGTGAGAAGTTTTGAATAAGATAAAAGTATAACCTCAATTACTATCCACACTTCAACTCTTTTATATCCCTTTCTTCTTTTGAGATGTAAAAATACAGAGCACTATAAAAAAATTAAAAATTAAATTAGTGCTCATTTTTCCACAGATAAAACAATACAAATGGTAAACTTACATGTTGGCGATCTTTATATCTTTTGTATGGTACATTTATGTCGCGAGTCCAAATAGTAGACTATTTGTGATTTTGGTCAATTACAGCCAACACCCAATGAAATCTACAATATGTATATAATTTGATGAATAACATACATAAGTGAGAGAACTTATATATATATACTATATATATTAACAACTTTTTCACTGGGTTATATGGAACAAAAATAAGGTCCTATTGATTGAGAGTGATCAATTAGGCGATCGTGATGAATCTTGCTTTCGTTTTCAATCGTAAGGGCAATTGTTCTCAGCCTTGGACACCATCACTGGATGAACAAATATAATTTTATCTCAGTGACATCATCTAGTTGTTCATAGCCAACCACTGATTAAATATCACCCAATTTAGAATTATATTTAAAAAAATCAACTTCTTATTTATATTATAGATATAACAAAAGATTACAAATAAGTGCTTCCAAATATAGAAGCATAAACAATTCATAGTCAACTCTTTTCTGGCAATTACATCCTCCATTTCGGTTATCAAGAGGTTTGAAATTTTATCCCAGATATTGATTGGAAGTCAATTTTAGTTCTTTGGTTTATATAAACACTTCTTTGACTGTTTTTGAAAACAATTGTATATCACTAAGTTCTCATATTCAATTTTCTTTGAGGATGAATCTTCTTCAATATGTTCTTCTTTTTCCAACATCCTAAACACATAAATAAATGTATGATACATTGAAGAATAAACCAAATGTAGAGAATAACATAGCTAACTTGAAAGTTTGTTGTAACACTAACATTCACCTTATTACTTTCATCATCTATCACAAATGGAGCAGGCCATAAAACCTCATATCCAGCACCCTCCTTATTGTACTATTAGCTTAAGCAGGTGGGGAAGAAGTGCATTAGGTTGAAGAAGAATGAAGTATGACCACTAACATCACAGAGACTATCCATGGAAATCTCATAATCTCGTAAATAAGTTCCATGTAAACAATGTTCCCTTAGAGTTTGAAGAATAATTTGCATTTACAAACCTATAAAACATATAATTGTAATATTTATTTTTATATTATAATTTTGTTATATTTTTATAAGTATGGCAAGGAAAAGTCATACTTGAGTTAGTGTAGAAGCTTTTATAGTTCCTTGTGCGTGGGTCCTCCACCTTGATCCTTACAGTTAGGCACTGTTGGATTTCTTCATGTTCCATCATTTGTTTCCTTATGTTTGTGCTACTGACTTCGGAATGGGGTGTAGGGGGTTTTAATTCGGTTTTCAAAGCTATCTCCTCTTAACATCCTTACTTTCTCCCTTAACATCTCTTCACATTCATTTCTTCGGTAGCTTTTTTGAGGTTTGGTGTGTTAAAGAATTGTTTAGGTTTCTTTTTTCCCTCCTTTCTCTAACCGATCCGGATGCTCCGGTGTACCCAATGCTAAAGTGAGGATATCCTTTTGGCCAATACATTTAATCCTCCGCTTCTTCAACATCAGCCGCAAACTCATCTACAAAACAATATAGATGCTTGAAGTTATACTAAACAAATAAAAAAATAGAATTAAGCCGAAATAGAATGGGGTTTTACAACACAATCTTTTCAACTCTGAGTCTTGCTTAACATCATCATAATCTCCTTTTTCATTCTTGCTAGTTTCGAAGATCCATCTATCAATGGGTTTCCTTGAACTGTCTTTTCATCGCCGAGAAAAAAAACAAAGTAGAATAATTAAGCACACAAACATACATATCTAACAAAATAATATAAGCTAATTCAACTTACCAATTCTTCTTGGAAAATCAAGCATATCCCTTTCCTACTAACTCGATAGATATAAATATAATTTTGCCCATATCTTTCTTTCCACTGTAGTTTAATTTCAAGCTACGTGACAACCTATTAGCAAGTAGTTTTCTCGATCTTCAAGCTGAATGATGTACTCAGCGGCTTGGTGGTTGCAAAAAGAAGCTCGAGGCTTATCTTTATAGGGAAGGATACCTCTTTCCGTCCAATGTGTGCTGGAATGATACAAAGCTAGTTCCAATTGATGACATGATGTTGTTTACTATTCTCATCAACTAAGAATGCACCTACAGCACATTTTCAGCCTTGATTATCAAATAAGCATTTAAAGTATAAACAAAACGGAAAAAGAGTTAAAAATATTATTATATAACACAATCCATAATTTCTCCTTTAATTGAATAGGAACCACCACTCCAATCGTATGATGAAGCCGGGCACCATTGTTCTCATGAAGCACACCCAGTAGGACACAAGTTTATATCCTTCGCCGCTCTAGTCACCATGTTATTATATTCAATGTGAATCTTTTCTCCCTTCACTTCTCTTTTTAGTAATTTCAAGTTTCAAAGTTGGGCCTCAAAACCTTTTTTCTAAAGTTATTTCATATTTTGCTTCTCCTTCACCCACTATGTCACCATCATCATTATAATGAATA